>JAQQSK010003389.1:39933-113107 GCA_028658325.1 Potorous gilbertii
AGTTTACCTGACAAAACAAACCCAGGGACTATATGAACACAATTACAAGACACTTTTTGAACAAATAAAGTCATATGTAAGTAAGTGGAAAAACATCAGCTGCTCATAGGTAGGCCAAGCTAATATAATAAAAATGACAATTCTACCTAAATTAATTTACTTATTTAGTGCCATACCAATTAAATTATCAGATAATTATTTTCTAGAGCTGGATAAAATAATATCAAAATTCATCTGGAAGAAAAAAGGTCCAGAATATCAAAGGTATAATGAAAAGAAATGCTTGGGAAGGTGGCCTAGTGCCACCAGATCTCAAATTGTACTATAAAGCAGCAATTATCAAAACTACTTGGTACTGGCTAAGAAACAGAAGGGTAGACAAGTGGAATATACTTGGCACTCAAGACACAGTAGGCAAGGAATATAGCAACCTCCTGTTTGATAAACCCAAGGACCCCAGTTTCTGGGATAAGAACTCACTGTTCGACAAAAATTGCTGGAAAAACTGGATAATAGTGTGGCAGAAACTAGGCATAGACACAAGAATAAAGTCCAAATGGGTACACGATCTACGTATAAAGATTGATACCATGGACAAACTGGAGGACCAAGGAATAGTGTATTTATCAGATTTATGGAAAAAGGAAAAAATTTTTTTTACTAAAGAAGAGATAGAAGGCATTATGAAATGCAAGATGGATAATTTTGATTACACTAAACTGAAAAGATTTTGCACAACCAAACCCAATGCAACCAAAATTTGGAGGGATGTAGTAAATTAGGAGAGAATTTTTACAGCTAATCTCAGGGATAAAGGCCTCATTTCTAGAATATATAGAGAACTGACTCAAATGTACAACTATACAAGTCATTCCCCAACTGATAAATGGTCAAAGGATATGAACAGGCAATTTTCAGAGGAAGACATTAAAGATATCTATAATCATATGAAAAAATGCTCTAAATCACTTTTGATTAGAGATGCAAATCAAAACAACTCTGAGGTACCACATCACACTTATAAGATTGGCAAACATGACAGAACAGGAAAATGATAAATGTTGGAGAGGATGTGGGAGAGTTGGAACACTAATTTATTGTTGGTGGAGCTGTGAGCTCATCCAACCATTTTGGAAAGCAGTTTGGAACTATGCCCAAGGGGCTACAAAAATGTGCATACCCTTTGACCCAGCAATATCGCTTCCAAGACTGTATCCCCAAGAGATCATAAAAATGGGAAAGGGTCCCACATGTAAAAAATATTTATAACAGCACTCTTTGTAGTTGCCAAAAACTGGAAATCAAGGGGATGCCCATCAATTGGGGAATGGCTGAATAAATTATGGTATATGAATGTAATGGAGTACTATTGCACAATAAGAAATGATGAACAAGAAGACTTCAGGGAGGCCAGGAAGGACTTATATGATCTGATGCTGAGTGAAAGGAGCAGAACCAGGAGAACTTTGTACACAGCAATGACCACAGTGTGCAAGAGTTTTTTCTGGTAGACTTAGAACTTCATAATAATGCAAAAACTTTAAAAAAAAATCCCAACAGTTTTCTAAGGCAAAAATGCCTTACACACGTAGAGAAAGCACTATGGAATTCCTTTGCAGAATGTAGGAGATCATGTTTTTATGTGTGTGTGTGTGTGTGTGTGTGTGTGTGTGTGTGTGTGTGTATGCGTGCATTATGTTTTGATTTGTTATATGATTTCTTCCATTTATTTTAGTTTGTCTACATAGCATGACTATAGTGAAGAATGTATTCAATAGGAAAGTATATGTAGATCCTATATAAAATTGTATGCCATCTTGGGGAGGGAGCAGGTGGAAGGGGGTAGGTGTGAGAGGATAAAAATCTAAGTTTTATGGTGGTATTGTAGAACATTAAAAAAATAAAATAAAATAAATAAAAATAAATAAATGAAAGTAAAAGATAGGCTAACTCAAATGGCAAAAGAGATCCAAAAAGTCAATGAAGAGGAGAATGCCCTAAAAAGTAGAATTGACCAGATGGAAAATGAGATCCAAAAGCTCACTGAAGAAAATAATTCCTAAAAGATTAGAGCAGATGAAGCTAATGACTTCATGAAAAATCAAGAAATTATAAAACAAAACCAAAGGAATGAAAAAAAATAGCAATGTGAAATCTCATTGGAAAAACAACTGACCTGGAAAATAGATGCAGGAGAGATAATTTTAAAATTATAGGACCAAAAAAAAGTCTAGATATCATCTTCCATGAAATTATCAAGGAAAACTGCCCTGATATTCTTGAACCAGGGGGTAAAATAAATATTGAAAGAATCCACCAATCACCCCCTGAAAGAGATCCCAAAAGAAAAACTCCGAAGAATATTGTAGCCAAATTCCAGAGTTCCCAGGTCAAGGACAAAATATTGCGAGCAATCAGAAAGATACAATTTGAATATTGTTTTAATACAATCAGGATAACACAAGATCTAGCAGCTTCTACGTTAAGGGATCAATGGCTTGGAATATGATATTCCAGCAGTCAAAGGAGCTAGGATTAAAACCAAGAATCACCTACCTACCAAAGGTGAGTATAATACTTCAGGGGAAAAAATGGTCATTCAATGAAACAGAGGACTTTCAAGCATTCTTGATGAAAAACCCAGAGCTGAATAGAAAATTTGACTTTTAAACACAAGAATCAAGAGAAGTATGAAAAACATCACCTGGCAAAAAAGCAGAATCATGCAACCAGCAACACCTTTGATCTCTACCATATGGAGTTCCTCCTTGCTCTCAAAAAAATCTCCCTTGTCTCTGAGAGAAACTGAGGCCCCCAGATGGTCAAATACCACTCCTGACCATGACTTCATGGATTATGCTATTTTCTGATTGGTCTTGATTGAAAATAAATAAAACATGTCTTTGGAAGGGAAAAAAAAATCATTCCAAGGATCAGAGTAGCACCCAGGCAGCCTAACACTTAGGCAGCTCACACCTAAGCCACAGTAAGAGAGAGGATGAGGCCTGTGAGAAGGCAACCAAGCCCTTAGGGAGTCCAATCTAGTCACCAAAAGTAGAGCAGAAGAACCTAGGAAACACCTGGGCTGTCTTGCAGGAGGTCTTCTGCCAAAATAATTGCTAAAATACAGCTGAGGCTTGTCAGGGTCACAGAAAGGTGAGGGCTGTGTACAAGGAGAAAGAGAAGGTGCCAATGAAGGAAGCAAAGTTGAAGTAATAAGAAAAGAACATATGCTCTCTATGGAGGTGGGGGGAAACACATCGATTCAAAGACAGGATGTGTGGAGACAACTTAAGAATCAGACACCTCCCAGAACAATGTGACAAGTCAAACATAAAACAACAAAAAAATGAAAAGTCATCATGAAAAAGAAAAAATGAAACTGCCCAGATCCTATGAGCACAGAAAACAATCTAAGTAACCCCAGATTACCTTCAGGGGAAAAACCCCCAATAACAACAACAGAAAGCAGCATCACACTCTAAGACCATTTAGTGGTTAAATCTAACACTGGTTGACAAACAATAAATTCTGCAAGCAATTAGAAGAAAGTTCTTCAAATATAAAGGAAAGGAAACTGAAGTAACAACAGACTACCTCAAGGGAACAGAATAACATTTCAAAAAGCAAAAGCGTTTTCAGATACACTCCCCAATTTGGGGAGAGGACTAGAGTTTCCATCTTTTATTCAAACACCTCATTGCTTTAGGCCCAAGGCTTCCTATATGGTCAATTCAGAATGAAAAAGGTACAGAACAGAGCTCAGTGAGGCTCTGGGATGTTTTTCCTAGGCCTCCATATCCCATACACATGGCTCATGGAGCAAGAGGGATATCAGGCCTTGGAGACTTCCTTTACTTAAAGTGGAAGAATGAGGGCCACAGTCAGGGATTCTTCTGAAACAGAAGACTCTGTACACAGGGCACAGAAAGAGACTCTGAAATAAGTCACAATAGAGGGATAGCCCCTAAACTTGAGCCTAATCATCAACGAAAAAAGATGGATGTTCAATAAAGAAGACTGAAATATTACTGCAAAAATAACAGATGTAAACACTCCAAACAAGAGAAACACAAGAAAGGTAAAGACAACCAACAAGCAAAGTACAAGGAATGAAATAAACTGCCCCATTTCCAGATACCGTTAAAAGAAAAAAAGAGCACTGCGGGGTCAAAAGAAAAGAAATAACAGAGGGACCATTAGAAATTTTCTTTCTAAAAGAACACAAGGGTAAAAAAGGATTAAAGCAGAACTTGAATAGAAGAGACGATGGTGGAGGAATAGGCCTGAAAGACCATGAACCTCACTCATTCCTACAAGTGAATTAATATCTTTTGTGGAACTAACTATGGAATATGTTTCATAAAAAGAGAGAGGGGAGGCAGTCACCTTAGAAAATGGGTGATATACCTAAACCAAGTCAATGGTAAATAATAAAGGGAAAACATCTCCTGCAGTCTCTTAGCAAGAAGAAGGGACTGCAGGACAATGGATAAGGTGTCAAAAGGAGGGACTGAACAGAGGAAGGGGAAGATCTCATCTCACTGGGCCAGGGGGTAAGGGGGAGGGAAGAAAGGGGATCCCACTCAAGAACATTGCCAAAAAGGGGAGAGATATATTCTATAATGGGAGAGGGGGACCTTGCAATATCTACGGATATTTAGTACTGAGAGAGATCACTTCCTCTAAAAGAGTATTGTGTCTCCATGGAGAATATCCTGAATCAGGAAAAGAGAAATCAAAGCTTCTGGGGGCAACTAGCATCTAGATGGATTAAAAGGCATGAATCTGGAGATTGGCCATTCACTAATCAATAAATCCCAATGGTTTCCTGTTATCTCTATGACAAAATATACACTATTTTTCACAAACTGGCCATTTTCTATCTTTCCAGTCTTCTTAAACATTACAAATCTTATGTAAACTGTATTCTGAGTTCAATGATTATCCATTTTTCACACACTCGATGATCCAACACCCACAACACTCCATTTTCTCTCTATGTGCTTTGCATAGGCTGGTTCCTATACCTGGAATGTGGTTCCTCATCATCCCTGACTCTCTCCTAGTTTCCCTGGCTTCCTTTAGGACCCAAGCTACCTTCTACAAGAGGACTTCCCTGGCCTCTAGTGCCTTATTTTCTGAAGTTATCTTCCATGTACTCCACATGTGTATATACTATATACTTACGTATAGACTGTCTCCTCCATTAGAATGTAAACCTCCTGAGACAGACAGTTTTTATCCTTTGTATCCCCAGCACTGGCACCCAGCCTGTTACATGATAATACTTCCTGATTGAATGATTGATTTCTTTGCCCAATTCTAAATGCCTCTGCAGAATGGTTGTACCAAATCACAGCTCCATCAGAAATGCATTAGTGTATCTTTTTTTTCCCACAACCTTTCTCACATTTTCATATTCTGTCATCATTGTCAATTTGCCGAGTGAAACTTTAGTCTCATTTTACCTTGTATTTCTTTTATTATTAATGTCTTGGAATAGTTTTTTTTTATATGGATGATTGTAATCCCCCTTTTGAGTACTATTGGTTCATATTCTTTTTGGTCACATCAAGCTTTTGGTCTTATGTATTTCTTTTAAAACACATAAAATATATTGACTATGTCTATTATATTGGCTGCATTAATTTTGTTTCTGCAAAAGCTTTTCAATTTCATGTAACTGAAACTATCTATTTTATCTTTTGTCTATGTCTCTTGTTTGGTTAAGAATTCAGCCCCTGAACCTTAGATTACCTGATCTGGGTTCTCTTTTAACTTTTATGATATGCCCTTTAATATTTAGGCTACATAATCATTTTGTGTTTACTCCTGAATATGATATAAGATGTTGGTCTAAACCTGCTTTCACCTACAACTGCTTTCCAGTAATTTATATTTTGGAGTTTCTTGGACACTGGGATCTGCCCAATTATTTTAAAATATTTATTCAATATTCTTTTATTAGAATATTGGTAAATATACTTTAAGAGAAAGGGAACTACTTATATACATTAATGGGCAAATTATGATTTCTGCATTCTTTCTGAACTTCAAGTAGCTATGCTAACTTTACTATATCCATCCTGTCACTGGTAAAATAATAAATTCGTCATATTTTTAGGCATCAAGGTAGCACAGAATGGTGGGCCCAGGGTCAAGAAGACTTGAATTCAAATCCAACTTGTGACACGAACTGCGAGACCCTGGACCACTCACTTACCACTGCTTGCCTCAGTTTCCCCATCTCTCAAATGGGGATCATAATAGCGCCAACCTACAGGACTTTTATGAGGACCCAATGAGATAACAACTGTAAAGCACTTAGCATAGTTCCTGGCACACAGTAAATGCCAGATGTTAGTTACCATATTATCACTCAATTAGAATGTCAGGATTATTAAAACATCTTTGATTGAGAGAACATGAAACAGGTAGAGATAGTAGGTACTATATTTCTGCAGCTTCTTTAGAAATAATAAAAACAGAGAAGAGCTCTCCTATGTAAGACATTTGTTCACAGGCTTTCTTACTTTTCTCCCTAATTTTCACTGCAAAAAACAAATGCACATGTCTCATTGAATTGCTAGGATAAAAAGAGAGGATAAGAAGAGAGGAGGGGTCAAGGAAACAGAAAAACAAGGAGAACTAAATTTAGGCTTGTTATTCCATTGATTCTAGCAATCTGTATGCTGACCTTGGAGTTCCTTCTAAAGAGACATATTTTGTTTCTCAAGTGGAAAAATATAAACATTTAAGATTGGTTATAGCATAGAAAGAATAATCACCTTCTTCACCTTTCGAAAACTATTGTATTCCAGGTCTACTTCTGTTTTGGACTTAGTAAAAAAAAATATAAAATTCATTATTCATTCAGTTTAACCCTAAGAGGAACTGTTTTGTTGGCCCTGTTATGTAATTTTCTACTTTTGCAATGTGGTAGAAATAAATGGCACAAATATATTCCTGAGGTACAAGAGCATTCTTAAATGCCAACATCACAGTCCAGGTCATCTTGCCTGGAGTATCCAACTATCTTCATCCTTCCTCTATCCCTTCCAATTCACTCTGCATGCAATCATTCAGATTGATCTTTCTAAAATACCATCTTTATCACACTACTTCTTGAAATCATTACCCATTGTGTAAATTATGTACCTTTTGGTCTGGTTGTAAAAGCACTCCATAGTCTGGCCCCATATACTGACCTTTTCTCTGTCATTTCCCAATATTCCCTTACATGACCCCTCTCTACTCCAGTCAGATCAATCTACTATCTCCCAAACAAACCAGACTGGTTTTGCTCATGTCACCTTCTCTCTTCTCTGAAAACTCAATGTTCAACCTCTTATGTATCTGTGATTTGTGCCCAACTAAAATGGGGAGGTTCTTCAGAGAAGGAACTGAGCAAAAAATTTACTTGAATCTCCCATAGAATTTAGTAAAGGTTCTTGCAGATACTAAGTAATCAATCACCACAAGAGCATGTAGTCGAAGAGGGGGAAATTACTAACTGTCCACTGTGTGCAGAGCATTATGCTACACCTATGGGAGACAAAGTTTATATAAGGCAATCCAAAGAGCCTGTTTTCTATGTAAGAACTTATAAGTTCTTTTTTATTTTTACTAGAATCTACAATTTAAATATTAACTAGATGAATGAATAGAATTCTATATGAAATATAAACATGCACACTGTAGTTTGGCAATTTTATAAGATTATTACGAAAATAATTTGTGACTCCTCACTCCTTACTCTGAGGGACATGAATTAGTGACCACCTATATATACATTAACAATCTGCCTTAAACTGGGAGGCTTTTAATTATATTTAAATGGCAAATGGTCCCATATAAACAAATTATTCCAAAAAACTAAACCTATCTTACATAGTAATACCTACAATTTAAAGTAAAAGTATAAGGAATGTGACTTTTCTAAGAAAGTGTTGAATATTTGATTCATTTTTGTTTGTGTTGGAAGAGTATTGAAATGACATTACTATGTCAGGATCAAGGTACAATATGTCCCACTGTGGCTGATCAGACCAATATGCCCTCATAAGGCTCTGCCACCATTCAGGTACAAATAGTACATATAAATATTTGGAGTGGAGATGTCTCTAAATTTGTACATCTCACATTTCTTTTGAGTTACTGCAATTCTGCTTTGCTCATAGAGCACAGAACTCTCTTTGATGCAGGCACACTATGGTGGATGGTCTTGGGCCAGTGTCTCCCATTTCTCACGATCAATTCTGAAGTTTTTCAGAAAGACTTAGAGAGTGACCTCTGTGTGAGCACTTGTCTGTGCAAGTTCTCTAAAAAAAGTCTTTTAGACAAATGTGTATTTAGTATTTGAACAACATGGCCAGTCCATCAGACTTTCACTCTCTGCAACAGAGTTTGAATGCCTGGCAGTTCAGCTTGAGAAAGGACCTCAGTATACAGTAACTTATCTTTCAGGTGATCTTCAGAATCTCCCTAAGACAATTCAAATGAAAGTGATCCAGTTTCTTGGCATGGTGCTGGTAAACTGTCTAGGATTCTCAGGCATACAACAATGAGGGCAGCACAACAACTCTATTAGACCTTCAGTTTGGTAGGCAACCTAATACTTCTTCTCTCTCATGTTTATTCTTTGGAACCTCCCATACACTAAACCAGCACTGGCAATGCATACATCAACCTCATCATTTATGTGGACATCCCTGGAAAGTATACTGCCAAAGTAAGAAAACTTATTCACAGCATTTGAAATTTCTCCATTTGTTTTAATTGACAGTTCCCCATATGGATGGTGAGGTGCTGGCTTGTGGAGAACCTCTACTTTCTTTGTATTAATTGTCAGGCCAAAATTAGCACAAGTGGCAGAGAATTAATCCATATTCTCTTTCATCTGGGCCTCAAAGCCTGCATTGAGTGCACAATCATCTGCAAACAAAAAGTAATACACCAACTCTTCCTCCACTTTAGTCTTGGCTAGTAGTCTTTTCAAGTTAACTAATTTACAATCAGTACAGTAGCTGACCTTCATGTTGCAACATTGCTGAAAACATCATTCTAAAAAGCATGAGAGCAAACACACACTGGAGACTGGGAAAGTGTGAGAGCATCATCTATTATCTAGAACCTGTGCAAACATGCTGTCACAGAACCAGCATATAATACTGATGAACTTCTCCAGGCAACCAAATTTTGACATGATCTTTCAACTGTTGGATATCTAAGCAGTGTTAGAAAGATGGGGGTCTTCTTCCTAAGACTTTCATTAATGTGATCAGAGTCATAAATTCTTGGGAGGATGAATGAAAAACATAAAGCATGCTTTCCATTGACTTCCTAAAAATAATATCTAAGCTCCACATAAAGGCATAAACATCCATTGAACTCCAGACTCCACAACATATAAAGGAAGAATAACACAAATTATACAGACTAAGGTACCTTACTGGGGAAATTTATTGAGCAGTCAAGCTAGAATCAGAGTCCTAGAAGGAGATTCATCATTATTCAATGTCCAGCACAGGGCAAAATTTCAGTGTGACATACTTCAAGGGTATATGCACAAATTTGATGCTATGGTAGGGAGGACACTAGCCCCCTCTATTCCATGTTCACAAACAAAGAACGAGACTACTCAAGTTTCATCATGAAAGATTCGACATTCAATATGAAGATTTTCTGGCCTGCGAGGTTTCCATTAAAACGGAAAATTGACATAGATTGGAAAAATTCCTGATGGAAAATTTTGAAAATTAAATTAAAGACATTCTTCCATTGGTAATATTTGAGGGAGGTTCTCTTGAAGGCTGAATGATATCATTGAGAGATGCTTCTGTTGTTATTGGTATTCAGTCATGTCCAATTCTTTGTGACTCTTTTTGGGGATTTTTTTGTAAAAGACTCTGGAGCGGTTTGCCATTTTCTTCCCTAGATCATTTTACAGATGAGGAAACTAAGACAAACAGTATTCAGTGACTTGCCCAGGAGCACACAGCTAGTCAGTGTCTGAGGCTGGATTTGAACTTAGGCCCTCCTGATTACAGGTACTCTATCTGCCCCAAGAGATGTTAACCCTGAGGTTCATTGAGTCCACATGTCTTTATTTCACGTTGAGCAGCATGTTTCATTTTTGCCTTAGTTATTAACGAATCAAACTTAACAACAACAAAAAAAACTACCTGCATTCACTTCCATATTCCACAGTGAATGACCTTACAAAAATGCCAATTCCAGGATACAAAGTATTTAACATATTAACATGTCCTTAAGGCATTCCGGTTTATGGTCTGGTAGATTGGGAAGGTGACAAAACAAAGAAAGTTTGTGCTTTAGGGTGCGGTAAGAAAACTGCAAGATGGCTGTTATCAATGACCTCTGGACTTATCTGTGGAATACAAGGGAAATATGTACAACCACTATTTCAAAGATATGACGTTATGTACCTCTGTGGAGACATACAGGAATTTATTTCCATGGAGTGGAAAAAAAGACAAGAGATAAACTGGACAAATTTGATCCAGATTTTGTGACAATCTGGGAGGAAGAAGTGAATTGCTGAAATACCAGATAAGTGAATTTTAAAAAGATGCATATATGTATGTGTACAAATAAAATCTATGTTTTTCTATATAGATATACATATTCACAAATATAAGTATAAATATACACATACATATGAAAATCAAAGAACATTTTAAAGTTGGCAAGATAGCTATGAGGTTGGGACTCCATGAGAGTAACCAGACTAAGGCAAACATTCAGGCCTCAACAAGAACATGAGGGTTGCTTGTGGCAGGCTATCCTTAGTCCAAGGATCTTTTATCTAGAGAACCTAATCAGTGCCCAGGATGGAGGCGTGGACCATTAGGGACTACAATTTGATAACCTAATAAAACCTTCCCAGTACAAAGGACAACGGATTTGCATTTGGCCCCTGGTCAATACATTTTGAACTGAATTATGAGAAATCCAGTACCCATCCCCATGAATTTTACTGGGATTCCCACTTCTGTGCTGTTGTTTGCATGGATGCAGGAGAGGCAGGTTTTGTATGGGATACAGATGAAGTAGGTTTGAATTTGGAGGCAAAGGAACTGAGTTCAAATCTTGGCTCTGTCACTTGCTCCCAGGGTGACCCTGAGCTAAATCATCTCACTTCTGTGTCTCATTTTCCTCCTCTGTAAAAATAAGGGGATTAGAGCAAATGATGAGTAAGGTTCAAATGATCTTAAGAACCCAAATTCTCCTTTGCTCTGTTCTAACTGTCTGGGTGCTATATTCTGGATCAGCAGTTTTGGACATTTGCTGCTTAAGGGTCTACAGGGGAGCCTATGCCTTTTCCATGCTTCAAATCTGAGAGACAAACATCACATCCTCAATTCTGCACTCCCTGCTCATTCAGAAAGAAATGTGACTCAAGAACAGGTATCCAGCATTGTGTAAGTCCCTACCCTGGACGCTGTGTCCCTTAAGAGACAGAGCAATATAGGCTAGCATACTTATGGAAGAGCTCATGAATAAGGTAGACATGCACTGGACCAAGAAAGAAGGTATAACAAACACAGAAAATTACATGAGCATAGAATAGGAAGGATAAATTCCAAAGGCAGTGAAGGGATTGAACTAAGTGAAACATGTGAGAAGTAACATGACATAAGGCTGGTCTAGTTATGTAGTTACCAATTGGGAGCAGCAGAGGGTTGAGGTTTTAAAAGTCATACCCCATGAGTGCGCTGTGTGCACACAGGCCTGTATTTGTGTGGTGTCCCAAAAGTATTGGGGAAGTTTTCCGCTATTACGGCATATATGTATATACTTGTATGTGCATGTATATTTACACATCCGCATCTATAAATATACATGAATATATAGTAAGTATATATGTTAAATATTCATATATTAAAAGATAAAAATCCATAAGCAGAGCCTGAGAGATTTACAAACGTGCCAGCCTAACTGTACATTGGTAAATTAAAACCTATCAAGGTGCCAAAAAAATTAGAATCTACCTTCAAAAAACAATCAAGATAATACCCAATGTTGTCAAACAACAATCCGCTTAATAACTATTTTTTAAGAAATAATGAACAATGTACACAGGACAGTCAGTGTCTGTAGAGCATGGGCATCATGGATGCCTTCTGGTACTGAACTACACAAAGATTCCCACTGTGGGATAAGGTCCATGGACGTCCTCTCCAGGCAAAGTGTCCAAAGCAGTGAAGGCAGAAACAGATATGAAACATGACACATTGTCTGTGCCTCTGTCTACCAGAAGGAGGCCACGGGCCAGACCTGAGGAACTGTTCTCTCTTGACTGAGCCCAGGATTTCAGGACATTGCAACAGAGCCCAACAAAAGCACAATGCACATATGGAGAAAGGTGGCTGGGATCTCCATGCTGGTCATTCCAGCACACACTGATAAGAACTTTCAGGTCTTAGTTCTGAGCTGACCAGTATGGGGATGCCAGTCATGCTTAACTGGCACTGTGACCAGTGAGAAGCTCTATGCTTCTCACAAAGATGATTTCTCATTCTGCAGCTGTGGGCAGCTGCCATCCAGTAGCTGAATGATATTCTCCTGATGCTTCCAGCTGTGCTAACATGTACTTACAAGTTTTTATTGTTCTTCTGCATTGTACTCATACCTTAAAACAGATCAGCAACTTAGGACCAATGTAGAATTTCAATGTGAACAAGAGTCATTTTTTTCTGCCCTCCTTCCTCCCCTGCTAGAGGGAAAACAGAAAGACTGGCCCTCCCTAGCTGGACATCACAAACAATTGTGCCAACAGTGAATAATTTTTTTTCTTTAGTAACACGTAGGTAAGACATAAAGCCTAATTTCTTGCTTTAATTTTTTAAAAGAATCTTCCATGTTTTATTTTAAAAAAAGAATCAATAAAGTAGGAATCAAAAATAATGAAATTAGTTGATCATACTGAATTAAAAATATAATACAAGTTAATAAATGAATTATTTTGCAAACTTTAAAGTTAAAAAATAGGGTTTTTAAATCAAATGAACAGTCAATTAGATTATTTTCATATTTCATATTTTTTTAACTTTTACACTATTAGCTAATAGTGCAAATGCTTTTATTTAATCAAGGTTGGATAACTTAATTAAACAAATGATTATCCCGGAAAAGTTATAAAACTTATAGTGATATATTTGCTAATTGTTCTTTCCTTTGTGGATAATGATCATTCTAAAATGTAAAGCAGTATGATCAAGAGCATGATTCAAATTTACTTATCAGTATTATTGGCCTGTGACCATTTGTAAGAAAATGTCTGAATATATCACACCATTCAAAGTATAATTATGTAGCAGACTTAAGATATGGGCTTCCCACAAAGTCCAAATGACAATCTTTAATACTTACTTAGAAATAATGCAAAGAATCAAAAAACCTTAGAATTGGACAGAACCTCAGAGGACATCTAGCCAAAAGGTATCTAAAAGAAGAATCATCTGAATAACATACCTGAAAGAAGTTTACTCAGAATTTGCCTCAACACGTACAGTGTTAAGTCCATTACCTGTCACGGCCCTTCATTTCACATTTGAGCAGTTCTTTCCTTCATATCAAGATTAAATTTGCCCCTTTACAACTTCCAACTATTGCCCCAAATTAGACCTTCTGGGGACAAGTAAAATATACCTACTGTCTCTTCTGTATGACAGCTCAAATGACTGAAGACAATCACATTACCCCCTAAGTCTTCTCCTTCGGAGGTTAAACATCCTCCTCACCCTCTTCAATCAAGTCTGTATTGGTTAATCCAGAGGACCTTTACATCTCTGGCTGTCCTGATGAACAGCTCCTGAGTTTATCCACATCCTTCTGAAAGTGTAACACACAGAGCACATTACTCTAGAAATGGTGTGGCCAGGGCTGAGAGTAGTAGGGCTGTAACTTCTCCCTTCCTGCACGTTATGGATGCCTCCTTCATGAGTCACTCATATTGAGTGTGCAGGTCACTAAAACCCCTTGATCTTTTTAAAACAGTCTATTACTTTCATCATCACAATAAGAACTAACGTTCATATTGCACCTACTATGTGTCAGGTGCTAAGCACTTCACAAAAATCATTTCATCTAAGCCCCACAACAACCCTGTGAAGTAGATTCTCTTATTATCCCCGTTTTTCAGATGAAGAAACTAAAGCAAACAGGGGTTAAGTGACTCATCCAAGATCACACGGACAGTACATGTCTGAGCCAAATTTGGACTCAGGTGTTCTTGACTCCAGGCCCAGTGGTCTATCCACCGCACCCCCTCATCACCTCTAGGGCAGTATATCTCATGAACATGTAGTAGACTCAGAGAGGAACAACTCCAATAAGGAGGAAAAGGAAGGGTTACATAAAATGATTACTGTGAATACACAGAAAACTCTCCAGCAAACTCAAAAAACATATGGAAAACAGACTCAATACCAAGATGTGTCCTGTGAGGAATAATCTAAGAACCACAGTGTGCACAGTGAAGAAAGCAAAGGAAGACAGTAAGGGCTTATTTTTATTACTAACTTCATTGAGGAAGTAGGAGAATGAGAAAGAAAGGACTGAAGGATGGAAAGGAACATGATGAGCTATGAAAAGAAAAAATTAACTCGTTGATTCTGATTCTGCATTTCTTTTTCTTGGTATTGATTCTCTATGATTTGCCTTTGTTTCTATTTTCTATATGTTTTTAACTTTGCTGAAGAGTTTTCTGTGTATTCACAATAATCACTTTACTTAACCCTTCCTTTTCCTCCTTATTGGAGTTGTTTCTCTCTGGGTCTTCAGAATTTTATTCTGGACATTCTGCAGGGTCTCCTGGGTCCACTCAGCCAGTAGACTTTTAAGTCACAGAATCCTACTCATCCTCTCAATGAACATTTCAAAATTTTTCCTCCTGAAAATCTAGGGTTCATGTTATTTCACTCCTAGTTTTCCTTTCCTTCTATATCATCATTTATAACTTGGAATAGTTTCCAACTTTGCCATGATATTCTCCCCAGGAACCAGTTCATCCTTGTTGGTGAGAATCAGGTCGAGAACAGAAATTCCCTTGAGTGGTCCTCTATCCTTTGGAAATTTAAATAACAATCAAGGCAAATCAAAAAACTAACTTCTCTTCTGGGAATAAAGAGAGAGAATTCCAGCAGTTGTCTAGATAACTGAAGCCCCTCAACTTTTCTACATTATATCTCTAGGCCAAGTTTGTTGTCCAATCTCCAAAATTATCTTATTCCTCATTCTGTCTAGGTCAGAAGTTCTTATCTTCCTTTGTGTCATGCTCCCTTTGGTAGTCTGGTGAAACCTATGGACCTTTCCTAGAGTAATGTTTTTAAAAGCATCAAATGTATAGAATTAACAAAGGAACCTAACTGTAGTTATAACAATTATCAAAATATTTTTAAAAAACAAGTTCACATAGCCCAACTCAAAAACCCTGGTCTGCTTTAAAAGATATGTACTATTTTCAACTACCAATGTACAACCAGTATATAGTCAGAATTATTGCATTTGTGTTTTGCATCCTTTGTACTACACACTGGAGTGAGATTACCTTTAAGTACTCAGAAGACTTATAATCACAAAGCACAAAATTCTCTTTTAAAAGTATATATTATGAAAAGATTTCATGTTAATGAAAAATATGTAAAGTTAATTTCTATAAATTATATCATTTTTATGAATTTCACCATATTTTAAATTTATTAGAAGAATTACATTTAAATGAATCTTCTGACAAATAATTTTACAAAATAAAGCATCCTTCAGGAAAGTGAATAATGGCTCTTTTATTTACCCTTTTTGTAAGCCTAGATTATCACCTATTGGTTTCTTAAATGCACGACACACTTTATTCCTCTTATAAGGCCACTTAGAATAGTAGAAAAGATCATCAAGCTTTCATCATTGTGCAGAAGATTAAAGCTTAGTGACTCAAAGGTCTTACAGGAATCTTCCATCAAAGAAAAGTAATGGGTATTTAGGGCCTGGTAAGTTGGCTCCCATACAATGTATGTAAAGTACCTAGTGGAGCCCTTACAAGCACTCTACAGATGTCAGCTATTTTATGATGATGATGATGATGATGATGAATATGATTCATCTTAAGACAATCTATTCCTTGAAGCTGGTCTTTAATAGTAAAAGAAATCAATTTTGAAAAAAAATTGGATGCCCTTATTCAGTTTACTAGTTAAAGGCAAAGATGTTTGCCTTCCTGGAATAGGCAAGGCTATAGACTGATGGAAGCCTTCTACAAAGTAAACCTCAACTGAATACCAATGACAAGATTTTAGAACTACAAAGGGTCCGAATGATCATTTAGTCCAACCCAGTTACTTGACAGAGGAGGAAACAAGCTCAGGAAAAGAAAATTATTTCTCCTAGGCCATACAGCTAGTTAACAGAACAAATGGAATGGAACACTGGCTACCAGGCTACCTGGCAATCCATTCCGTTGTTCTTTACATGCATGAAAAATGGAACTGGTTCAACCAAACCAAAAGCTTTGGTTATCCTGGCAAATGGTTGCCCAGATGGAATTTTAGAGTGCTTTACTTATTAACTTAACTTGAGATGCTTTCACACATTACAATTCGGAGTGAAAGTTAATACTTAACCAAAAGCCTTTATTTGATTAAATTTTTATTAAATCTTTAATAACTTTCCACAGTCCCCAAATATGCCATTTAACAGCAAAGTATTTGATGTCATGGACTATTACAATGTCTATTAAACCTAATTAGGAACCTATAAGGCTGATAACAAATATGTGACCTTTAAATAAGGTTTCAAAGTCTGCAAAGCAAAAAGTATACACCATCTCATTTCATCTTCATAACAACAACAACTGATACTATAGGCAGTATTTTTTACAGATGAGGAAAGTAAGACTCAAAGATGGTAAACTACTTTGCCAGGATCACAGAAAGAATATAAGAGGCAGGAGGTGAGCCCAGGTCATTTGGATTCCAAAAAGAGCATTCTACTTAGCATGTCATAGGGCCTCTCTACCAACAAGGTCTTTCACAGATTCAACACTCTACTTGTAAAACAATCATGTAATCTCATAGACCAATTTTTTTTAAGTTTTCTTAGGAAAAATACTATGATTAAAATTTACAGAGGGCTTTGGTCCTTGTGCATCTTACCTCTAAAAGACCATCTTCAGGCAGATCAGTACAATGAACAGCATTCTGAATTCTGTTCTTCCCAAAGATAGCTCGGAGGGTTCCAGGGCGGAGATGACGAGCTATTTCCTATGAAATATATTTACATAAAAATAAAGTCAGCATGGAATTAGGAAGAAAATTATCAAAGATATGGAGCTCTTAAATAACCTAAGATATAACATATATTATTAAATAACTCAATATAGATATAGCCTAACATATATTTAACCTAATAAAAGACATTAATATAAAGATTTTTTATAGAACATATATAGGTGAATAAAATTATAGGTATATTCATATATATATATATATATATATATATATATATATATATATATATATATATATATATATATATATATAAGTTCTATGGAAAATCTGTATATAGTAATTTCTGATAAATTAGTGCCAAAGAAAAAAAAGGAACCATATTTTAAGACTTTTGTAAGACTTTTTCACTGTCCAGTTTTCCATACATACATTTAAACTATTATCAGAGGAAGAAAAAGGAATTAGAATTTTTTACTGTTAACATTATTAGAATAAAACTATATGCCTGGTTCAGTAATGAATATAACTCTATATTTTACATCAGTAATTGAACTCTCAAGTAACTCATTAAAATGAACAGATTCAATGGCATCCAATAACAGGATAATAAGAAAATATAAATTGTGTGATTATATTAGCTCATATCTATAGAAAGGCTATTTGTACATTATTCTCAACTCAACTGAAGAAACATTTAAATGTCCATTCAGAGCATTGTGCTAGATCAGTGGTTCTCAAACTTTTGGTTCTCAATACCCATTTAGACTCCTGAAGCTCTTTAGCACCCTAGATCCAATCTACTTTACCTACCCTATTATACATTATTCCTTTCCCTCCACTCTGCAATACAACCAAGCTAACCTCCCTGTTCTTTACATATGACACTCCTTCTTCCATGTATGGCTCTTTTGCATTTCACCTCTTAGAATTTCTTATTTCCTTCAAAGCTCTGTTCAGATGCCATTGTCTATGTGAATCCTTTCCTGATCTCCCTGCCACGTCTAGGTGGTGTAGTGTTTAGTTTGCTGGCCATGTAGCCAGGAAGACTTATGTTTGAATACTATCTCAGAGATACTACTAGCTCCTGTCTTTGTAGGACATCATTTACTTCTTTTAGTCCCTCTACAACCATAAGAGATAGGTAGTTGTAATGGTAATTTAAATGGGAAGATTTTTCCCATTCATTAATAGGTCCATGTGACCGATCTGGGCTGCATGGAGCCTGTGGTGGGAGGAGTCTGCTGAATAGGTGAAACAGGAAGAGTCAGACTTGGAGCAGAGATGAGAGGAAATTTGGTCAGAGGTAGGAAGGATGCAGGCAACTGGCTATCAAGAGTGACAGAGCTTGTCTGTGACTGTTTAAAGGAACCTGTTTGTGATTTGTCTAATGGAGCTGGTTTTGAGGTAGCCTGGCAGGGGAAGGCTCAGGGCTGGTGTTGTCCTCTGCATTGTTGTTGTGTATGGATTATGATGGGTTTGGTTTTCTGGTATCTGAATAAATGTTTTGGTTCTGCGTTGCATGTGGAGAGTCTGTTGTATTTCGTGATTCAGAACTGTGCTGGGATATTCATGGCCGCCATAGATGCTGTGAATATTGTACTGGTGCAACAGTAGTATCCAGACAAGCTAGCTCTCTCTCTGCTCCTCACACACTGCAATCCCATCTCCCAATTCTGCCTCTGCACTGACTGCTACCCATGCCTGGAATGCCCTCTATCCTCACCATGACCTCACAGAGACTCTTCCTTCAAGATAACTCAAATGCCACCTTCTACATGAAGTCCATTCTGATCCCCCAACTGCTACTGTTCATTCTTCCTCATCATTTAATATTGACCTGTCTTGAATTTATGCATATCCCATGAACTTGTCATCCCCTGTTTGAATGGAGGTTTCTCAAGAGTAAGAGTGGTTTCATTCTCCCTAGGTGCCTAGCACAATGTAAGGCACAGAAGTGCTGAATAAATAAATGCTTGCTTATTGATTGGATGTAAATTTCTCCATTTTATTGTTGGCTCAGAATAGTTAAGTGACTTGCCCAATGTCTGTCACATGACTAAAAAGTACTGGAGCAAGACCTCAAAGATAGGGATTTCTGCTCTAAGATTAGGAATCTTTCCATTACAGTTGAGCAATAATCTCTTCTTACCTTCTCTCTCATAAAAAAAAGTAAAACAGTAACCATTTTGTCCCAGCCCTCAGCAGATTCACAGCAGTCATTTTTATAATAGAGGATTCATGGTGTTTCAAAATCAAGATAACATTTCAACACTTGAAATTAATGGGAATATACACTGCTTAAGAGCACAAAAAGATATATTTATAATTTAAATAGGGTTAAAATAACTCCCCTACCTTAAAATAGCTTTTTAAACATAGATCTTAAGAGAATTTTCTCAAATTTTTACACAAAAATTGTAAAGATTAATCAAGTAACAAAAATTTTGGATTACATAAATCATTCATGAAGAAATAATCTACTATTAAAATATAATGTACTTTTATTCTTCTATTATTTCAAAGATGAATTATCAATTATAAAACCATAGAACATTAAGCAGATGCCTCTTATCTCCTTTGGAAATTAGAGCTTTCATTTTAATTCAATCATTTCCTCCTGTAAATACATTGATAAAATGACATCATGTTTTCTCATCTCCTAAACATCAGGTATACTTGCTAAATTCAGAATTCCTAGCATCCTAAAAATATAGCTCTGTAACAAATCCTCAGGCTCCATTTGGTCTCTCTCTTCGCGTACTGCCAGATTGTATGTAAATTTTTTCAGATGATGCACATCTATTATGATCTCTACGATATTCGAAAGAACAAGTTTTTATAATCCCCTTTAAGTAAGCAAATAATTACAAGACAATCAGAACACTACAGATCCTGGCACTTACAGAGGTGGGTGGGAATGTACCTCCCTGTTTGTTTGTGATTGCAGAATTCGGAAAGCCAGGTCACATTGTGAAAAATGAAACTGGTGGAACATAATGTTGACTTGTTGCCTTCAGAGGCTCTGCAGGGCCTTTCAGTCTCTACCAAATTCCTCACGCATTCCTCCCAACCCCCAAACAAGTCAAAGGTTTGGTTACTGTGCAGCTTGTCATAAGTATGGAAACTACTAAAAATTCTGCTCAGGTGATCCTGCAGTAGAAGGGCAAATGCCAGCATCCAAAATGACCTCCAAAATCCAAACTGGGAAAAATAAAATAGGAGGATTACAAAGACAGCGTGAACAACCTGATCGTAGTAAAGCCTATTTAATAATTCCATGCTGAAGGAATCACAGAGACTAGCATTATTTACTGATTAGTGGGTTATCAGAATGAAAATTTGCTAGATTAAAACTCCTACTGCAGCTTTTGCTGTCAACTACAGCAAAATTTCTTGTATCTTTGCTACCTGTCCATGCTCGTGAGAGTCTGATCTACATTTAAACCTCTATTTCTGTTTCTTTGAGTGCAGATCTGAGTACTACTGATAATAAAAACAACGCACTCTTTATCCACGCCACTAGCAATTTCTTCGTACATTAACAGGAGCAGAGAGTAAGAGCAGTAATTTTCACAAATAAAGCAGTGGATAATTACGGACCCCATCATGTCTGGAATGCAAAAACATAGTTCTATCATGGTAACTTTGTTCTCAACAGAAAGGGAATTGAGGGGATTAGGATAGCAAGTGTTGACTGTGGGAATCAAGTGAGCCACAAGAACTCCATCTTGCCTTGTGACTCAGGTTTGGAGCTAGCTGAGTTTCTCTTCAATTATAGGTCTGGTTCAATTTTTGTCTTGTGAGAAAACTTTTTTCAATCGTGGGAATTGGAAGAAAATCTTGTTACATTGTTTAAAACTAGCATTAAGTGGCTGGGAAACTGGACCACCTCTCCCTGCTTAACCAAGGACCTGGGTTATTCTACGTTACTAACTAGAAGGTCAGATTCAAAGACTGAAGCAAGGAGTTTTCTCATAACTGTACATCTCAAGCAATCCCCATATCCTTTCTGAAAACCAACCACCTACCAATCAATCAGTTATTGTTTCCATGTTCCTTTGATGGTTTACACATAGTTGGGAAGTGGGACATCGATTTTTCTGAATTCAGGGAATTGAACCTGTTTACTACCCCCCTCCCAACTAGGAAAATCCCTAATCCTCCATCCAATTGGAAATCAGATTACCTAATGTTGTCCTGTTTCCTTTGGATGAACTGGTCTTATTTCATTAATTATTTTTAACCAATAAAAAAGTCTGTCTCTCCCTGTATTCCAGAGGTCTGGTCCTGATTTGTTAGGCAATTGCCATGCATTGCTTAATAAATTAATAGGCTCAGATGATCAAAACATTGTTTTCCACAGCCATTTCATCTTTCACTCACAACGATAGAAGACATTAGAAAAGAAACGCACATAACCTTCATTTATAGAAACTATATAAAACGTTAGAGCTGGAAAGGACCCTAAGGAACATTTGGTAAAACTTCTTAATTTAAGGGATGAGGGAATGGAGGACCAGAGAAAGGAGTAAATTGTCCAAGGTGACTGGAGGTACAGGAAGGGGAGCAAAATCTGTTAGTCAGCCCCTGTTTTAGGGGTGCTTCCCATCTAAAGAAGACACATTCAAGAGGTTTCCAAATTTAGGAAGGTTACTGACTCTATTAAAAATATGTAGTCATTTGGCTAATGGATTAATTGCAGTCATATGCTGGGTAGAATATAACTAGACAAAAGAAACCAATAGTTTGGCTTGAGACAGAGTTCCCAGTTTAAAAAAAAAGTTTTTTTAAGTGATCAGACTAGCCATGTCATAGATTAACATTTGGCCCTTGGGCAGAAGAAATTAACTTCTGTCCCTGAGTAGAAGAGATCCAGAGGTGATTCTTATGGTCTAGGATGAGCAGTCTCTGGGGCCGATGCGCAGCAAGTAGGAAATTATGCTTATGGTCGCTGACATTTCCATAGGAAAGAGAACTAAACAAACACATATGGAATGAAACCCTACAACAAAAACAATATATGCTTAGGAAAACATCTATAGTGCTCTCTCAGGAGTTATATATTTTATGCACCTTAGCAGTTACTTTTCTTTTTCATAACTTTTTTATATTACCATCATTTACTAATACATCACTCTCATCCTTTCCCAGAGAACTATGCCTTATAACAAAGAATTTTTTAAAAGAAGAGAAAAAAAACATCACTTCAGCAAAACTAACCTACAAATCAGTCAAGATACTACCTACAGCATTTCAAACCCATACTTACCCACCTCTACGAAGAAGGGAAAGAAGTGGATTCTTGTATTTCTTCGTTAGGATAAGCTTGGTATAATTGTGTAGCATTCAACCTTGACTATTTTATCCCTAGTTTTTTTTTCTTTACTGTACTTTACTATAGTCATGTATTTTGTGAACACTTGAGGGCAGGGCCAGTCTTTTGCCTCTTTTTGAATCCCAAGTGCTTAGCACAGAATCAGGCAAATAGTAGGCACTTACATGCTCGCTGACTGACTGCTTACTTAATTTTGTATCAGTTCATATGCATACTGTGCTTCTCAGTCTGCATTATATTCATCTTTTCTTATGGTGCATACCATTCCTTACACACACACAACACAATTTTTGAGCTCTTCCCAAAATGAGGGGCATCTACTTTTTTTCCAGTTCCTTGCTCTTACAAAAGGATCTAGGACTTTTCTTTCTATCCTTGACCTCCTTGGGGTATATACCTGTTAGGGGGCCAAGCTCTGGACCGCCCTTTAGGAGCTGGCTCCACCATCAGGGAGGAACATGGGAGGGGCTCTGGCAGGGGATATAAGGAGCTGTCGGGAGGGATCAGAGGAGTGATGTAAGCAATAAAGTGAAGTGCTGGCCACCTCTGGTGTTCTGTGTAGTCACTTCCCCTCTGTGGAGGAGGGGTTGGTATACCGCAGATGTCCCAAGACCCGGGATAGGGTAAGTATCCAAGCGAGGGCTGGAGGTAGACTGGAGAGATACCACCTGGCCTAGCAGCCAGGCGAAGGGATACCACCTGGCCTAGTAGCCAGGCGAAGGCCGGGGGCTAGCCCCGGGCATATGCCCATAGCAAGATCTCTTCTTGGTCAAAGGGAATTTTAGTCACTTTCTTAACATAATTCCAAATTTTGGCACTTAATTATTCAGTGCTAAATGTTCTCATTGACTTCATCAATACTTCACCAAAAATAAAAAAAAAAACAAGACATTACCCTTATAAAGGTTTACTTTTTTAGACACCTGTGAATTGTTTAACATTAAATCACTTCACTGCTGAAACAACATGATGATCCCCATAACACATAAGCATTTGTTTATTGGAATTTCTTCATGAATTAAATCTATTAATAAGAAGTTGATACTAAAGAATATACTCCTAAAACAAAAATTCTTAGCCTGCGGTCCATGGACCCCAAGGGTCCATAGACAGATTTCAGGAGTTCCATGACCTTGGATGTGGAAAAGTATCACCATTTTTACTATCCTGTAGTGTCACTAGGATCACTAGTGAATGAAACATTGGAGAATTAACAGAAAGTCCACACAACTCATTAGGAATCCCTGAAATGTGGCTTATAAACTCTGACAGGTTTGCCATCTCATTTTCCATTAAGTCAGAATTACATTTATAAATGTAAATTTATAAAAGCTGAAGGATATAATTAAATGCTGTTTCAGAATGAACATCTCAACAATTCAGTTCTGTCTTTTCTGCTACTGAGGGGAAAGTAAAGCATTATTAACACTGCCTGTTAGCTGCAATATACAGTAAGTACTCAACAAAGCAATCTTTTGAATCTGCATACTTTGTAGTATGTAATAGAGTTGATTTCCACATATAATACAAGCAACTAGCTGAGAGCATCAGAACTTAGGGCATGGTACATGATAAAACGGTGTAGCCTAAAACTGGAAATGGAAAAAAACGGAACTTTGCTCCAATTCCAAATGGCACAATCAGCTATGGTGCAATAAGAAGAGATTTATTTCTTACTGACTACAACCTATTCACCTTGTTCTCCTACCACCACCAACACCCCAGCATACCCTATTTGCATCATGTGAACTGAATCTGGAAATGATAGTCTTCAAATAATTAAAGATAATGAGACTATTCCCTCTCATCTTCTCTTCTCTTGGCTAAATATCCCTAATTTCTTCAACTATCCTATTTAACAGTCTCCAGGTATCTCACCAGTTTCCCTCAAGCTTATTAATATTCTTTCTATAATACGACACTCGTGATTAAACACAGTGTGCTAGATATGATCTAACCAAAGCAGAGGTATGCCACGAAATGCTCTCTGTAATTCGAGACTCTCAATCTTAACTTTTTATCTATGACTAGATGTGAAATTTCATCAATTGTGGGAAGTTCTTCATTAGTAACTTCAATCGGTGGGTAGATTGCAGAACTACCAACAAGAATCTGCAATTATTTTGAAATGTATAAAGAATTATTAGGGGCACCAATAGGTTAAGTAATTTGGTCATGGTCATACAACTTGTATGTGTCAGGAATGAATTTCAAACCCAGGTCTTCCTGAATTTGAGGCCAGTTCTCTAGTCTGCCATGCTTCCATGTGTACCTCAGTTAGTGCAAACTAAGACCTCAGCTAGATCTCTATGGAGGGACCTCAATGCACTGCAGATAGGTCTCAATTTGTAGAATACTTTTCTCACAATCAACCTAAATATTGTCAGCCTGTATAACTGGGATGAACTTTTCCCGCTAGAATTGTCTTATCATGCTCCCTCATGTACTTAAAAAGTTGATTTTTCTTTAATCCAAGTGTAGGACTTCACATTTATGTCCATTACATTTCATCTTAGATAAATTCTAGTTCTAATCTCTCAAAATCTTTGTATATCCTCTGTTGACCAATGTATTATTAGCTGTCTCTGTCATCTTAGCAGATCTGTCATCTATAAATTGGATAAACTCATTATTTACCACCATTTTCAAAAGCTTGTAATTGATAGGCTTAATGGTACTGAGTTGCCTTGTGATATTTTTACACTATACAAATCCCAAGTCCCAAGATGTACTCTTAGATCAAAACCCTTCTAATTTTATAGATGAAAAACCAGTGGAAGTTCAGTGCTTTGCCCCAGTGACAAAGATACAGCTGAGACTAAAACCCATATCTTCAGACTCCCAGTCTGGTGTGATTTCTTCTATATCAGGCCAACTTATTTATGAAAACCAAATCTGAAAATGAATAATAAATGTGTTTATCTTTGAAGTGTTTTTAGTCATTAGTACACAAGGTAAGTTGAGAGGTAAGAGATTCTCAATGAATCATATAGTAATTATTTGGTAAATCACATCAATATCAACATTAAATAGTAGCCACCACAAATTATTCTTGAGTAATTATCCCAATATTCAGAAAAAATAGTAAAAGGACTGGTCATTCAATCCCCAAGGTGTAGTAAGATGTAACTTTAGCCTCTGTCTAGACTTTAGCCATAGGACTATTGTTCTAGGACTTGGTTTACCCATTAGTAGTCTAGATAACCTTCCTTGTACCTAAGCCACTGACTCCAGCCTTTATTTCTACAAGAATCCTTCCCACCATGTCCCCTGTGCAACTCAATCCACTTTAGGCAGTTTTCAATTTTTAGTATATTTTCTTTACAATCAACTTAAATCTGCATCTCTTCCCCTTCTAACCACCCTTCCTTGTCATGACAGCTTTGTGGAAATAAGGACAACAGTTCTAATTCCTTTTTGATTCAACAAGCAATTATTAAGTACTGACTTACGAGCCAGGCATTGTACTAGGTGCTTGGAGATAAATAGGCAATAATGAGAAAGTTCCTGTCCTCAAGGAGAAGACATTTGAATGGACAGAAGGGATACAGTATGTAAACAGATAAGTAAATAGAAAACAAATACTAGTAATTGAGGAAGCTAGGTGGCAGGGGATAGAATGCTGGGCTTGGAGTTAAAAAGACTCATCATCATGAGTTCAGGTCTAGCCTCAGACATTTACTAGCTGTGTGACCATGGGCAAGTCACTTAACCCTGTTTGCCTCAGTTTCCTTACCTATAAAATGATCTGGAAGAGAAAATGGGAAACCTTTCTAGTATTTTTACCAAGAAAACCCCAAAAGGGGTCCTGTAGAGTCAAACATGATGAAATGACTGCATAAAAAACAAGAGTCAACAACAGGAGAGGTCGGGAGGGAAACTGACAACCAGAGAACCAAGAAGGGAGAGCACTGGAGGAAGAGTTGGGGAGCCAAGGTCCAGAGGGAGAGGAGACCAGACAGACTATGCAGAGGTGTGGAGGCAGGGGAGGGAAAGCAGCAAACAGAGAAAGAGAGAGAAAGAGAGTCATTATGTCATCAGCTGGGAAAGGCTAGCAGGAGCCCAACTGAGAAGGAAGTCACTGAAGCAACTGGAGTGAAGGAATGACATACCTGTGCTATAGGAATATGAATCTAGCAGATCTTCAAATAACTGAAAGCATTCATCATGTCTCATTAAAAATCCTTTCTCTTCTAGTTAAATGAGCCTGCTTTCTTCAAAAGATCCTGATATGGCATGGTCTTGACACTCCCTCACTATCCTAATGCCCTAATCTGGACACTCTCCAGCTTGTTGGTTTGGTTCAAGGGCATGCACAGGGACCACAGGTAACTCTGTAAGGACTAGCATGTAATAAACACTTAATATTATTTGGATCGGAATAGGCAATCCATTGGATTCTGCTCATTCTTGTGGTTATGAACATAATACTTCAGAGGAGAGTACATTAGGATGATTACTTTTGAACTAGGACTTATTCAAAAGCAAAGTCATTTTTGGACATGAACCTGGTGAGGATTGATGCATTGTAGAAATTACATTAGGTCTGAGCTCACACTCCCTATGGTCAGAGGTGGTGTGTGTGTCTGTGTGTGTGTGTGTGTGTGTGTGTCTGTGTATCTGCGTGTGTCCGTCTGTGTGTGTGCATTTGTATGTCTGTGTCTGTGTGTGCGTGCATCTGTGTGAATGTTGGTACCTCCGGTCTTGCTGAATCTTCAAATCCCTGATGGCTAATGGTAGAGGTGGAAAAACACTGAACTGCAGGTTCAAGCCAATAGCATTAGAAAAAAGACACAAGTCCTCAGGAGTACTCCTGGAATCTAGAAAGGTACATACAGTTAGCCTCACTCTAAAAGGTAAATCCTTCAAAAAATCAACTGACAGAAATCTTAAGTCTTTCACAGTTTTTGTTTATGCTTTTACTTTATAATATTGTCACTGTATAACTGTTCTCCTGGCTTATAGAAGAAATTCTTAAGAGATGAGCAGGAACTTAGAGGTGATCCAGGCTAACACTTTGCCCCAAGGAGGAATTGTTCCATCATCTTTACCATTCCCCACCAGTTGCACTACTTGCACTGGCCTCCACCATAACTGTGCTCCCCGGAGGCCTCATCACCAGAAGATGTCAGCGCTGGGAGTCACACTCACCTCATCAGCATCCTCTGCTCCTCTGATTGGACAGCGGATAGGTGAAGCAAAGAACTCCTCTCAAAGCCTACAAAGAGGGTTCCCAGTTTGGCTGACTCCTCACTTCTCAGCAGTCAGACATCCTGGACCGGATTCCACCAGCCCCTGAGCTGGGCACTTTCTTCCCCAGCCTCCCCCTTCCCTCATCCCTTTATGTGCAGTCTTTCCTTTTTAACTTGCAAGCTCCTCAAAGGACATGGACTCTCATTTTCTACCCTGTGCTTTAAGGCACAATGCCTAGCAATGAGTAAATACTCAGTAAATGTTTACTGACTGACTCAAAAGCTGGTCATCTGAGCTCTTCCTGAGCACCTCCAAGGATGGGAAAATCAATGTTTCTTAAGGCAGCACATTCTATAACCAGACATTCTCACACGAAGCCAAGTTTGTCATCCACGATTACTTCTTTGGTTCTAGTTCTTTTCTTTGAAGACAAGTAAAATAAGACATTTTCCTTCCATATAACAGTCCCAAATTATCTGAATACAATGACAATGCTTTCATGGACATCACTGAGAAAATATCAGGAACTCCAACTGGAAAACTAGGTGCACCAGTTATATAGTAAGGGAAACGTGCAACAGACAGATAGTAAGAATATTGTACTGGAATGCACAAAATAGTGAAATAAACAAAAACAGGTGTAGCCCTCTTCCTATGGATGACTTATGGAAGAGAACTGACAAAAGTCGAAAAGCCTGAGAAATGGTGGGAGCTCACCTACAAACGAGGTCAGAAACCCAAGCCTGAGAATCTTGAAAAAATTCCTATATGGTTAAGGAAACCTGAAGGAGGGAAAGAGCTTGGGGAAATGTAACACTATTGCTCAATGCCATTGATTGTTCCATTTAGCCAAACTGAGTCTCATGAAATTTCATGGGATTTTGCAAAAATATGCTTGATTTCCTCTCACTGAACAAGTAAGCACGCCTTATTGTTCTCTTAGCTAAAAAAAATTAGTTCCCAGAAGGTATATGAGATTAACGGATGCAAAATATGCCACAGAAGAAATATACAGGTTTTTCTCATTCATTTTCCTACTTCATCTATCTTCCACTAGGGTACATGCTGAGAGTGAAAAAAAAAGAAAAAGATTTTCTCCAATACATCATCCATATTTTCTGCTTTGTACCAGAAGCTTTTCAAAGCAGAACTTCATCCTTTCCACAGGAGACAGATGATCAGTCAACTGTTTGCTAGCAGTTGCTCTTCTGTCAGCTTCCTCTCACCTCCCTCACTCCATAGCTATCTCTTTTTGAGTCGATTTTTTAAGGGATAACTATTTCAATGCACCTCAATCATGTGGAGAAACAGGGAAATTCACACTGCAAGATGGGGGAGAGATTAGATTGACAGATAGAAATGTGTATGTGTGTACATATCTATATATGTATATACATATACACATATAGGCACATATGCATGTATATATTGACACACTCATATTTATCTTTATATGTACTTTATACATGTATACCTTTGTGTATGTGTATATTTACTATTTCTAGTGAATTTCACTTTTGTCAACAGTTCCTCTAATGGTACAAATGATGACCTCTTGTGTGACTTTTCCAAGTACTGCCATCAATCCTTCCAAGCCAAAGACTGTGGAATCCTGTGACTAGAAGTCCTTCAGCATAACCAGAAGAATATCGATGTTAGAAGATGGGTTTCTCATCTGGCTGAAATATACGCAATCTGGTTGCCACATTAAAAAACACATAATGAAATCTATGACAGTTAAGAGAATGAGAACTAAAACGGTCCAAAATTTGAGATGAGTCTGTCCAGCTACTCTTTTTCCTTCAGAGACAGAATACAGAAGTGAGCTCAGTATGTTATTCCAATTTTACCTCAGACCTATCAGTATTACTTGTTTTTGCACTAATATATATTGCGTGAATAGCAATCAAACCACTGACCAAGTTTGGGACAAATGCCTGTGAACATTTCCCCATCGTACCCCTCCCCCAAACACATGCCTCCCAACTGGTGATAAGAAAGGAGACCCAGTGCAAACCTGGCCCTGTTCACTAGACTTTCATGGTCCTTCTTAACTTTACTCTTTTCATGCCAAGCCCATCAGAACTGCTGACATTCCTACCACAATCTAATCAATCTATCAATAAGCATTAATGAAGTATCTACTGTATACCAGGCTCTTTCTATGTACAGGAAGTACAAATACATAGAATGAAACAATATCCACTCACCACAAGAAAAAGCTTATTCTAACAGAGAGGTAAGCACATAAGTATATACAATATAGATATAAAAATAAATACAAATATGTACAGAGTAGTTCAATATAAAGAGGGAGGGCATTAGCAGTTGGAGGATCAGGAAAGGCTTCATGGAGAAGATGTTGCTCTATTTTAAAGGAAGAAAGGACTCTATGGAACAGTAAGGAGAGATTGCATTCTAAGGATATGGAAATGCAAATTAAAAACATGGAGATGGGAAAGAGAGCACCATGTGTAAGGAACACACAAAGACAAATGTGGCTAATTCATAGCACAGCTGGGACATTGATCTCTAATGAGTTCAGAGAGTCAGATTGAGGTGAGGCTGTGCAGGCTTTAACAGCTACACAGAGGAGCTGATATCTGATGCTGGAGGCAATAGGAAACCACTGGGGTTGATTAAATAGGGGGATTACCTGGTCAGAACCTTGGGGAATGCCCAGTTAGGGACATCAATACAAATGATAAACCAGCAGAACATATGGAGAAGACATCACCATACAGGTAGGAGGCAAATCTAGAGAGGAAAAGGTATTCAGGGGAGAGTGTGGTCTGCATAGTCAAGTAGAGCAGAGAGGCTGAGAAGGATTACAGCTTAGAAAAAGGAAATTAAGAGAACAGTGATAACTGTGGAAAGAGCAATTTCAGTTGAATGATGAGATCAGAAGCCACAATGCAAAGGGTCGAGGAGTCAGTGAGAGGGAGGAATTGGAAGCAACACATGTAGACAGCTTTTTCAAGAAGCTGGGCTGAGAAAGCAGGGAGTTATATAGGATTATAGCTTACCAGAACGGCAGGGTCTAGTGAAGAGAAAAATTATAGCAGGTTGTGATCAGGTAGGGTAAAAATCAAAGTTCTTAATTAGGAAATAGTATACGAATACCATTTTATTTCCACATTAAGCTGCTCACCACTTCTACCATCCATTTTACACATCATCAGTCTACCTACTTCCAGGATCCCTAAGTATTCCATGTAATCGAAAATAATTTTTCCTCGTCCCAGTTGTTCCCACAGCAATGATATTTCTCTCTCTCTCTCTCTCTCTCTCTCTCTCTCTCTCTCTCTCTCTCTCTCTCTCTTTCTCTCTCTCTCTCTCTCTCTCTTTCTCTCTCTCTCTCTCTCTCTCTCTCTCTCTCTCTCTTTCTCTCTCTCTCTCTCTCTTTCAATCTTTCCTTCTTTTCTTCTCTCTCCCATGGGCTACAAACCACAGCACCTACTCAACTTCTCCAATCAACATTTCTAGCACTTGAATCTCCTGACATGAGAAAATCAGATTAGTACAAATTTATGATAGGTGTGGATACAAGAAACATGAGCTCTGAAATCACACTGTAAGGGCTACCTTACAAAACTTTTTTTAAAAAAATAAAAGAATATTCACACTGATATCAGTGAAAAACCATATTTACAAGGATAGGAACAAAGTGACAATACAATTATATAATTTTATATTATTACATATATATACTTATATAATTCTTTCATAGAGTAATGTTTATCAAGATAATCATGGCTCTACATAGCAAAAAAAAAAACACTATACCAAACCTAATGGGAACATTCTACGGACTCTAGAAAAAGACTTTTAGGAACTATATTATCCTTTTGCCACATGTGCTAAGTCTAAGCCCACTTTCCTACGGACTGCCTGTATGTACTTGTGAGTGGGACAATGGTATTTTGCTCCAATGATACCACCATAGGTAAATATGACTAACTAATTAATTCCAAACCCTTCCAGATTCCTGAGGAAACCCAGTAGCCCAGCTCTGAAGATCCAGCTTGCTGCTGCTAGTAGAGACTGGGAAAGTAGTCCCAGAGGTGGTATTATACTGCCCTAGTGACTGCTCTAGTTCAGACCCTCACTGCTTCAATTACTACAAAATCCACTATTCCCACTGGGACTAAATTTTAGTCCAATTTATCCTATACAAAGTCCCAATATGTTTTCTAGTCATACTGCTCTTGCTCAAGGACCTACAGTAGAGTTTTCTATTTCTTACTATATGGACTCAAATTATTTTTCCTTATTTTAAACGGTTTCCATAAGTTATTTCTAATAATATCCCCCTTCCAATTATCTGTCTCACCACCTTTTCCACCATTCTCAGCCCTGATAGCTAAATAAATCTGTTTGCTGTCAATTACATACCACTTGCATAGTATTTCATCTTTGCCTTTATTCATGTTATTTTCTTGCCTAAAAGGCCTTCTTTATCTTCTATGTGTTACATCACACCTCGGCTCAAACTGTACTTCCTTGAGTATATCCAACTCATTAATCCCAGGCTACCATCAGTATAAACTTTTTTAAAAATGAAACAAAATTCCACATTTTTCTAAAAGGTAAAATAAATAGTATTTCAAAATGTACAGTGGCCATAAGTTTACACAATTCACTCATTATCTCTAGCACCATCATCTTCCTGTGTTTAGTCTATTTTGAGATCTTTGTTCTCTGCACTTTTCAGTATTACTTTTCAGCACTGACACATTTGGAGAGAACTGTATAAGTTTACACATAATGGTATTTTTGCAGCATTTGAAAATATTTTTCCTATTTACAAATTATGAGTTCCCAGCTAGACTGACAGCATACTGAGCACTGGAGAAGTGTTCTTCATTTATTTAGTTATCATTCTTTCATTGCTGCACACACACACACACACACACACACACACACACACACCTCTGAACAAGGTATCAATTTGGTACACAGTATGTTCCTGCCCTTCCCAGCTTGATTATTTTTTTCTTTTCTATTTAAAGGGACCATTCCCTGACTACTTTTGAAGAGGCCTATTCACTGAATTTTCATTACCTCACTTTAAGTGAGTACCTGAAAAGGCCTTAACCTAAAAGGCCAAGGCTTCCCATTGCATCCTGGGCTATCTCCAGTCATCCTGATAAATATCTGGTCACAGGATCCAGATGGCTCAAGAAGAGAAAGTGAGGCTGGTGAATTTGCATAGCCCTTCCTCACTCAAAACAGACTCAAGAAGTGCAAGTGTCATCATTTCTCTGATGTCATGGTTCTCTTTGAAAATGAAGGATGAACACAACACCATGGTATCCAACAAATGTTACTGACTGACTTTACAGATAGTGTAATATTCTTAAATAAGATCAAAATAAAGAAAACCAAGTAAACCTAAAACTAAAGGAAACTATGTCACTCTTTCATCATTTTCTGAAATCAGTATGACTCCAAAACTTCAAAAATACTAGTCAGAGTCAGAAGATCTTGATTTGAGTCATAGCTTCATGATCTCAACCCCTCTGAGCCTTAGCTTTTCATGTGTAAAACGGAGATCATAATACTTGTCCCACCTACCTGGAAGAACCTCAAAGCACTCTACAAATGTGAGCCACATAATTATTATTCCATTAAGGCCATCAAATTGTCACTGGTCACATTTTCACTTGCTAATGGCATATTCTTTATTCCTAAATACTTTTACCTCTTTCTAGTGTTCTTTGTATCCAAAGAGAACAAAAGCATCTCCCCATAGCATAGAGTTACAGAAAAAAATACTCTGAAAAACAAACCCAAAGGAAGTTAAAAAAAAAAGAATAAGAATGTTAAATGATTAAATTTCCCCCGAGGCCTTATTCTTGATTCAAAATGGAGTAATAAATCATTTTGCTAGATGTTTGTTGTTGCGTTTTTGCAATCTAAAAATGATGGCTCTATGACAGTACCATGCCAAAGGAAAACATTTAACACATTTTGTATTCCAGGGCTAGTATAATTTACTCATCTAGGTAAGCTAGCTAAGAAATATGATCATTGCTAACTTCATGGTTTAAGAAAAAAAGTCTTTTTTTCAAATTTCAATGAAATTCAACAAGATTTTAGTTTGTGCTATTAAAGGATGAAAAACCTTTAATTCTCAAGTTACGAAAGAAAACAAATAAAAATAACATTATTTTCAATAATATTCTCATTTGTCATTTTTATTTATGTAATAAGCTGTTTAAAAGGCTCCTTTTATTTTTCTTACAGACTGTTGTCTATATCCTCCATGTGTCTACCCATTACCCTTTGCATTACTAATCACTTTTTTAGTAGCCAAATAGCTACGGTGAGAAAATATTTATGATAAAGAACACTTGTGATTATGAGCAATCTGTGATCAATGAAAGCAATTCACAATTTGGACAAATTCAATCAAGGCCAATTTCTTGCTCCTGTCAATTGGAGTACTCACGAACAGACTCACGACTGATCTGCATCAATTATACAGAATATATATACTGATGGATTGGCAGGCTTCTTATTCAACTTCAGGTTCTAGTCTCGTCAATGGGCATCTTTCAACTACTTTGTTTTCTTTTTCTGATTTGGATAGTTTACTGTGGGTTTTGTTAGGAGTTTTTATAGCATTCTGAAGTTTGTTGAAATTTGCCCATTGTGATATATGAATACGAGCATTTGGAGCACTTCACCATCAATTCCATGATACTGGTTAACATGTTGGATGGGCATATCCCTCACCATTCTGTAAGCTACATACGGGGTATGAATAGTTTGTAGCATGTTACCCCTGATAGCTCATACACAAGAAGCATACAAAAATATTACCAAGAATATATTTATGATTGTAAAAGTAGGTAGATTAGTCTTGTAGGCAGAATGAGAGACACTAAATGGATGTCCCAAATGGTAACCCCAAGATATTAAAAGAAAAAGAAGAAGGCTTCCAAGGTGCTGAGTGAATCCACTTAATGGTAGGAACATGAATGATTCAAGATGAAAAGAAACAGAGCTTGTAATCTGTATTAATCAAAACATGGCTCCATCAAAATACCAAAAACTAAGGTAAGAAGATTTTAAAAGAATTTGCAATAATTTTAATAGTAAGAATGCTCACGTTTAATTTTTCATATTTTTCTTAAGACAATAACTTACAGGATCAGCAGGCCCACAGAACTCACGGAATGTCTTTGTACCTTCATGCTGTTGAATTTCTAATGCAACACAAGGACCAGAATACATTTCTGTCACCATATCCTAAAAGAGAAGAAGATCACTGTCTATTTCATAAACAACTTTTCTTCTGTTGATGGCACCACTACTCTCCTAGACTTGAACATTTCCAATCACCTAAGGATGATTTAATGCCCCACTGTCTTTGGCTCTTCATATCCTTTCTTGAAACTAACAGTCCTAAGATCCAGAACTGTCAGTTCCTTACTTAAAAATAATCAGGGGATCCCTATTGATTCCACGATAAAATATAAATATTTTACATTTAAATCCCCATGATCTAGCATCAGACTACTTTTCTAGATTTATTTCATATCACCATCCTTTGTAAATTCCACATTCTAGGCAAACAGGTCTAATAGCTATTTCTAGAACCTAATGTGCTATTTATGCATATCCTATGTGCCTTTACATGAGTAATACTGCATGTTAAGAATGCCCTACCTCCCCACCTTTGACTCTCAGAATCAAAGATATTTTGGAATTTACTTCAACTGTTTTAATCTAATTTTTTCCATCATCGACATTTACTCTGTGTATATACTTTACTGCCACTTCAGGCCACCCATTATAACAAAGAAAAAAAAACTTCAGCAAAATAAACCAATAAATCAAAGAATCCTGATATTACATTCAATATACTACACTCAGATCCATAAACCTCTCCAAAAAAATAGTAAAGACATATCTTCTCATTTTCTTCTTTGGGGCCAACTCTGGTCATAATTTATCAGCATTCAGTTTCAACTGTTTTGTTGTTCATCGTTGTTTTGATTTAAATTTATCACGTTATTGGTGGTCCAAAGCATCCTTTCATAAGGTTTTGAACTGTATGCAATTCTTCATTTGAAAACTTCAAATCCTTTCACCACTTATCTGCTAAGAAAGGCTTTTGATCTTATAAGTCACTTAATTGCCTATGTATCTTAAATATCAAAGATAGGTGACACAAATATTTCCAGGTGACTGCTTCTCTTCTTATCTTAACAGCATTAGTTTTGTGCATGTAAAAACTTTTCAGCTTGATCTAACCAAAATTATCCAGTTTGTCTTTTGTAACTGTCTCTATCTATCTATGGTTTGATTACAAATTTACCTAATAACAATAGTTGTTAATGGTATCTGAACTGGTTCTCTTCTAATTTTTTTTTTTGTTGTTGTATGATCTTTGATATTCAATTTCATGAAGTCTACCTTAAGGGTTGGGTTTCTGTATGGTATTTTGTGCAAGATAGTGACCTAACTCTAATTTCTGCCAGATTTCTTCCTAGGTTTCCTAGAAATTCTTTTCAATGAGAGAGTTCTTCCCAAGATAATTTGTTTTCAGATTAACAGAACAGTGGTTTAACAAGTTCAATTATTTCTGATCTACATTGTTGAGACTGTTCCTTTTTTAATTTTAAGTTTCCTTTTTTAATTATTTTTAAAAACTAGCATCAGTTTTGATGATTACTATTTTATAACATGCTTTTGAGATTTAGGTGTGCTCTTCCATTTCTGGCCTACTTTTTCCACTATTTTTCTTAATATTCTAGATTTGTTGTTACTTCAAATGAATTTTGTTGTCATTCAGTCTTTGTACAGTATTTTCTTGGTATTGGTTGATATAGATACAACAGTCTACAAATTGATTTCAGTAGTATTGTTATTTTATTGAAATGGTCTAATCATGAGTGCTGATTACCTCTCTAGTTATTTAAGTTGTCATTTATTTCTATAGGACTTTCTTTTCTATTACTCTCTCGCGGACTTATTTTTGTTGAAATATGGCATAGATCAGCAAAATACAGCCTACTGGCCAAATCCGTCCCAATTCCTGTTTTTGTATGGTCCATAAGCTAAAAGTAGTTTTTACATACATATAAAGAGGCAACTAGCAAAATCTGATTCATGAACAATAGTTCACTAATTCCTGAAATATATAGAAATGTTTTTGATTTTTGAGATTTTACTTTGTAATCTGTCACTTTAACAAAGCTGTTAATTGTCTCAATTACTTTCTTTATTGATTCCCTAGGCTTTTCTAAGTGAACCATGATGTCATCAGCACATGGGAGTAATTTTATCTCTGCTTTCCCCATGATTATGTCTTTAATTTCTTTCCCCATCTCACTGATTTTGTTGGCATTTCAAGAACTATGTTAAGTAACAGCAAGAAAATAGATATCCTTGTCTTACTGCTGAATTTGTTAGGCTATCTTATAGTGTTTCCCACTGAATAAAATGGTAACTTTCTGTTTTAGATCATATTATACAATGTAAATGCTTATGATACTTTGTCAACTGGATTTTTTTTTCCTACATCCACTTGTATAATAATGTGGTTTTGGATAATTTTAATGTAATTAGCTATATTAATTTTTCATAACAATGAACTGTCCTTGTAGCCATATTTTAAATTTAACTTAGTCTTAAAGAACATTTTGGAGGATAAATTACTGTAGTATTTTGGAGTCATTTTTTAAAAAAATTCTGAATCAATATTTATGATATTAGTCGAGTTCTCTTTTTTTTACTTTATCCTTTCCTAGTTTAGATGTTAAGACCAGCTCATAAAAGGAGTATGGTAGAGTATTTTCACCCTAAATTTCTGAGACTCATTTGTGTAGTATAAGTATTATATATTCTTTAAACATTTGATAGAACTCAGCAACAAACTTGTCTTGATAAGTAAGTTTTTTATCTCCTTTGATAGTTCATCTATTGCTAGTTCAATTTCCATTTCTGAAATAAAATTCATTAAGATTTCTGGTTATAAACTATTTTGGATATTTTATATTTTTGTAGATAATGTTTTTTCTTTTAAGTTTTAAACTTTTAAGGCATTTGTGGATAGCAGATTCTGAGAATTATTTTTCATTTCTATTTGTTATAAATTCCCTTAGTATATTTTTAAAAGTTTAATATTACCCCTTTTAATTAGGTTAGTTAAATGTTTATCAATCCTACCAATGTTTTCAAAGAAGCAGCTTTTAGTTTTGTTGGTTTCATGGACTTCTATGTTTTCCATTTATCTACTTCACAAAAAATCCTCTTCTGTGCATATTTTGAGTTTGTTTTTTAGTTTTCTATTTGTTTTTTTAAATTACATGTTTAGTTAATGCAATTTGTATTTGTAGTATGAGGAGTTGTTAGTTTTTTTTAAAAGGACAACAATCTTCTGGTGTATAACCCTAGTCATCTGATCATGTCTTTCAAAATATCTAGCAAATGATAAACATTTTCAAACTACAATGATATGTCACCTCATTAAATAATCTGCATCAACAAATAAGTTCAAACTTCATAAGGATTGCCCTTCTGTGATTTCCAGTGCTGATGAACTGATCCTGAATTGCTACCAAAAATCTCTTAATTTCTACTAATAATCTACATGGTTCAGTTATTTGATTGACATGTTTTTATTCAAGTATGATTGCTTCGGTTCATATGGATATTGTCCTCTGATTCCACTCATGTGTCTTAGCCATCTCATAGGCTCTGCCTGGAGAGCAATCATTTTTGGTTACATCTGATATGTCCATGGCACATATCTGTCACCTCCCTTTGCTATCACTTTGTGAAATCAGGTCTATTTGTACCAAATGTCTTTATACAAAATTTTTACATATTGTCATGTTTTCTGAGAACATTTATCAATCCCCTTTCTCCTTTTGACAAGTCTTTCTAAAGCTATCTACACATTGTAGACCCACTGTCATCCACTTTTTCCATGTTAAAAACCTATTAAGACTGGTATTAAGTAGATGTTGATAACTTTAAATGTGTTCTTTTCATCAAGATTTGAGTATGTACTGCAGTTAGCCTCCACATGTATGGCTTTACATTTCTCCTTGCTAAGTCTTGTCTAGGGAATGCTTACTGATAAGTACTGACTTCATTAAATGACTCAATGTGATCTCTGAATTCAAGCTCAAAACTTCCCCTATTCTTCCATGATGGTCATAAAGAATTTTACACATATTAAGTCTAAATGACATTTTGATATCATTGAGGAAAGTTGCCATGAGATGAAGTAGCTATTTATTGTGCTTTTAATGGACTATTAAACTTGACCATCATCATCATCATATTTCTTCTCATTTCTTTCAATGGAATTCAGATAGAAAAGGTCACTGGACAGACAAGTCTATATCCTGTTATTCTTCTTTATATATACAGACTATGTTACAAGTGAATAAAATAACTAGTTTTTATAATTGAAAAAAAACTTGGGATATGAACTCATCCTCTGTACGCTCACTGAAAGCACCATACAACTTCTGTAGCAGACAGGACACATAGGATAATTTGTACGTCATCTTATTGCCATATGATTCTGTACTCCTCTAAGTTTTTTATTTTGAAAGCTTCTTGTTTCATGTAACTTGGATATTATGCATATTCGGTGTGGCTTATTGTTGTTGTTAAGAGGCAGTAAGGTGTTGCAATGTATATATAGGGCACTGGGACTGGAAGACCTGAACTCAAATCTGACCTCAGAGACGTCCTAACTGTGTGACCCTGGGCAAGTCACTTAACCTCTCTCTGTTTGCCACTGAAAAAGGAAATGGCAAACCACTCCAGTCTCTTTGCCAAAAAAACCCTATGGAAAGGGGTTCATGGGATCACAAAAGCACTGGACATGACCATTCCACTGCAGTCCAACTCTGGGACATAGAGAAAACATAGGGGTTTTCCAACATAAGTCTTTTGGAGTTATCTTAGTTCACTACAGTATTTGTTACACTACTTTGGCTCTTTGTATTACCTCAGTATTTTGGGTTTTTTCTTCTCTTTTTCACTTGATAACTGACTAAGGCAATCTGGAATTTTTGATGTTTCTGTTCTGCCTATTTCTTTTCTGTTGCTTTTACATAGGCAATATATAAATGTCATATAAATGGTTTTTTGTTTAGTTTTGTTTTCACAGTGCATAACAATTCAATGTGGAAAGCTTATTCTAATGGTTCTCCATAGATGTTTAACAGGTCTTTCAAACAGCTTCTACCATGGTGAAATTTGATGGCTATTCTTAAGAGTTATTCCTTGATAAATGCACTTTTCCCCCTGCAGTTCTTACAGTGGCAGCAGATAGCACATATGCTGCTATGTGGAGGTACTTGAAACATGATTATACTTTTTGTCAAATAAGACAAGAGCTGATGTTCATTTAGGACAGCTAGGAAAACTGTGACTTGTTTAAGTCATTCTGTTTTAGCATAATTGGTCTTTTGGTTAGAAAAGGGCTTTTCACAATTCCTAAGTATGCTCATCTTCTTCTCAAAATCATTTGAAACAAAATGAGATATATTTTTGGATACAGCCAATGCATGAATTTATTTAGCATGACCATTTTATTTGTTATAAAGTTGCTTTGGGGTATTTTTCCATCTGAAACATCAGTGCTGTTTCTGTCATCTATTTTATTAAGGAAAATTTCTGGGTTTCACTAAGTAAAGATTTTAGTGACCACAAGGACTTCAACTTTTTCTTCTTCAGATTTCAGTAACTTCTCAATTTATTATGTCATATAATATAGACTTTGGGATAGAGATATTTTTCATGATATTCTTGTACTGTTTAACAATGCAACGTTGTGTAATTAGAAGATGAGCATACCATTGACATCAGCAGCATAAAGTGCTTGCTTATGACAGATGAGATATGTCCAGTTTTGTTACAATACAGTACAGGTATATAAAGATGGCATTCCTATATTCAAGCCCATTTGAGGCACAGTCATAGTTCTCTTGCTTCCACAGTCAGCATAATCTGCACTAGAACATTTCAAACCATGCTGGAATACTGGCATTTCTGACTTCTGCCTGGTATATCTTAGTGGAGAACCCAAATACAAAGAAGCATCACTTGCTCTGCTGCCTTCCACCTCAAATCGATCATCCCAACAGTTCAGAGCGGGGCCAGCCGGTGACTCCATACTAGCTCATCCAAGTCTTTGAGTCCTAAGTGCAGCTACACCCCAGTAGCTAAGGAGCCAACCCAATCATGGTTATCTATTGAGCTCAACATACAAGCATTTCAAGTTCTTGCCAGGATATCATGGCTAGCAGCCCAGACAATGATCCTTGGCATCTCATCTTCCTGCAAGAGCCCACTGACTCCGACACTTGAACCTTCTCAGTACCACCTGCCTCTGACTGGGGAGGGTGAGCAGTAGAGAGCTCCTTCCGCATCCTACATTTAAGTAGGGCATTACCCAGGACAGTCCATCTCCTCATTACCCAGTGAGTTTTACTCTTGGATCTCATCATGCCCCTAAGCCTGGAATCCCCTAAATCCCCTCCCCCTACATACCCACTTTTCAGATATTTTTTATGTGTTTGTTGTCTTTCCTACTAGACTGTGACATCTATAAGGATAGGAACTATTTTATGGGGGTTTTTTGTATCCCTGGCATTTAATATAGTTCCTGACACAGTAAGAGCTAAATGTTTATTAAGTGATGATGGACTGGATTCTGAGGGAGATTTGGTTACTATCATTTTGAAGGCACAAGGAAATCCCCCCCAGGCTATAGATGCATAAAATTTCCAATGGGTTTGTGTGTGTTTATTACAAATATTTCATATTTGGTCTAATACTTACATTAAATTCACTTACTATTCCTTTATAAACTTCATAAAACTCTTCAACATTAACTCGATCCAAATTGTACTAGAACAAAAATTAAGAATGACAAACCTAATTAAAAAATAAATATCAAACTTAAAACTCTGACCTTATGCAAGAATGTAATATTTTCTTTTGAGATGTTATTTATATTAAAACCAAACTGAATCATAATTCAAAATGAAACAAAATAACACTCTTTGGAAGTCATATATCATAGAAATGTATTAATAAAACCCTACTTGTTGAGGAGCATTCATTTGCCAAATTAACAACAATGGCAAAAGTATAAATGAATGAATACACACAAAATGGTATACGTAAGGCTGATGGAACATTATATGAACCCTAAGCCCTAAAAGAGTCCCTAGCTACCCTAACCTTTTCCAGTCAAAGGACATATGATATAGTAAAAAGAGCACTACAAGTTAAATGACTACATTATTGGCCTATCTCTGCTATTGCCTCATTGAAACATATATAAGTTGTTTTGCTTTATAAAAAAAAAAGTACTGAAAATATTAACTCAGAAGAATAGGGGAAATCAGACAGTAGTTGGCCTATCTTTGGGAGTTCAGCCAGGATATAGTAGTGCTCGGGGAGAGCACACTGAATGATTGAGTTAGGAATTAGCCTTTCCTGCTGGTACTTTCTCAGGTTGTTACCACATTAGGGTGGTATCTTGCTAGAAACAGCTTAAATTACTTTATCTCTCCCATATAATTTTAGAGAGATTTCAGAGTTCAGGAGGTTAGAAGAAAGCATCTAGTCTTCCATTTTAGTTATGTGGTTTAGTTATGAAAGGTTTTGGAAGCTAAACAGAAGATTTTCAATTTGATCCAGGAAGTGACTGTGAGCCACTGCAGTTTATTGATGGAAATAGGGATAGATAGAGAGTGACATGATCAGACCTGCATTTTAGGAAAATCACTTTGGCAGTGAAGTAGAGGATGGACTTCAGCGGGGAAAGACTTGAGGCAGGGGAACTAAGTAGAAGGCTATTGCCATAGCCCAGGCATGAGGTAATGGAGATATGCACCAGGATGGTAGCTGTGTGAACAGAGGCAAAGGGACATATATGACAGATACTGTAAACAGAAAAAAGACTTTGCGACAGATTGGATACATCGAGTGAGTGAGAGAGAGGAGTAGAGGGTGACACTAAGGTTGCCGGCTTAGATGATTGGAAAGATGATGGTGCCTTCAACAGTAATAGGGAAGTTCATGAAAGAGGAGAGTTTGCCGGGAGAAGGAACATAATGAGCTCGGCTCTGTACATGCTAAGATTTAATGGAATATCTATGGAATATCAATGGAATATTTAGTTCAAGATGTCTAATAAACATTTGGAGATGTGAAATTAAAGGTCAGGAAAAACATTAGCACTGGATAAACAGAGCTGAGAATCAGCTGGTTAGAAATGAAAACTGAATCCTTGGGAGATGATAAAATCAATACATGAAAGAATTTAGAGGGTAAATAGAAGAGACAATGGGGAAAACCATAGTTAGCAGGTGCAACCTAGACCAAGATCCAGCAAAGGACTAAAAAGGAGTAGCCAGGCAGGTAGGAGAATCAGGAGAGAGTAGTATTGTGAAACCTAGAGAGGAGAAGAGAGCGACTGCCTGTGTCAAAGGCAGCAGAAAGGTCAACAAGGACAGAGGTTGAGAAGAGGCCACTAGATCTTGTGATTAAGAGATCATTTATAATTGTGGAGAGAGTAGTTTTAAGTTATTGGGAGACATTTGGGAGGGGCTGAAACAGAGAGGAGACAAAGATATGGTAGCAATTGTAAATGGCTTTCTCAAAGAGCTCAGCCATGAAAGGGAAGAGACAGAGAGGATTATAGTTAGTGGAAATGGATAGATCAAATAAGAACTTTTTAAAGCATGGATACATGTGTAGGTACCACAAAGAAGGGGCTGATAGATGGAGAGAGACTGAAGATTAGTGAGAGAGTACAGATGACAGAGGTGGTAATCAGCTTGTGGCAAGGTAAAGGAGTTTGCCTTGACAAGGTGAAAGATCACCTCTTCACGTGAGACAGGGGGTAAAAGAGGAGATTGGGGAGGGGGGACACAAGCTATCTAATGGAATAACAATAGCTGACTGACAAATTAGACAAATAGAGGAATCCCAGGACTAAGCCTGGGAGTTACAGACTCTTTGATCCCTTCTGTAAAGATCTACACATGAGCCAAATTCTCAGGGAAGATCCTGGATGGGGGAAAAATGATCAAAACTCTGATGGTTCTAGGGGATGATTCCTGGCAATGGGCAAAAGCTGAGCTGAGAATTATGAGGAACACCCACCCCTAGGATGGAACTTACACTCTGTAAGTAGAACAACTGTTCTGAGTTACAGATAACACTTGCTGCTGACAGTGAAAGGACATAATGAGAAAACATACATTTCTAAAACTCGTCTTACATGTAAATTTAATTTGTTTTTAATGAAGTGAATTTGCCTGTCCACATGAATAATGTTCCATGCAAAAAATTCAATAAAATCACAAAGGAAATAATTTTTCAATAAGTCGTCATTCATTGCAAAATACCTACCATCTGCATAGCTGAAATTTCAAAGCCTGCATCTCGGATGGCAATTAGGATCTTTCCCAATAGCCCTGAAAATATAAAAACGAAACAAGAACAAAATTATAAAATTAAGGATGAATTTTTTTCCCCACATCAAAGCAAATAACTTACACAATACTTCTGGAAAGCATATACTTTTGGGAATAAATTTAGTCAATTCCTATCACAGGTCTTCAGTAACGTATTTATTATAGACTACCATGTACGTAAATCTGAGCTAGTCAGGATAGAGGATGCACAATGAGGTTTCTTCTCTTAGCCTCATTATGATTTGGCTGTGGAGAGAAGATATACACAAAGAAAATTCAAAATAGCAAAACAGTATGTTTCTTTTTAAAATTAATTTTCCAATTATAAAGCATATTTTTCCAATGAAATGAAAAATCACTCTTGTAACTCTTGCATAGTCGAGCAAACAAATTCCATTTAGTCATGTTCAAAAATGTGTGTCTTATTCTGTATCTTTAGACTTACTACTACCTCTCTGTCAGGAGATGGGTAGCATTATTTAACAACAGTCGTACTTCTAAGGTGATATCAGACCATTACTAACCATTCTTTGAGTCTGGCTATTCAACCAATGACAAAGATGCCCATCTATACTGATATCAAATCTCTACCTTTCTTTCCTGTCCAAAAGAAGAGGATGAGAGACTTTATTAAATGTTATGTTAAAAAATCTAGGTAATGTCTATGTATATGTATATCCATATCTATCTCAGACATTCTTGTGACCCACCAATCCTTCCAAAAATGAAACTAGTTTCCCATAATTTGTTCAATATAAATATGTATTTGTATGTGTATATCTTACTAATGCCTTTTTTACATCCCATTTACTTCAGTATCCCATCAGTCAATAAACATTTATTAAGAGCCTATCTGTATACAGGGCACTGTTTCAGATACTGGGGTTACAAAGAAAAATGATATTAAAAGTTACTTTAAAAACCCTAAAGAATCAACAATCAATTGAAACAATCAATTCATCAAAGTTTCAGAATAAAATAATACATAAAAATTACAAGCATTCCTGTATATTAACAATAAAACCAGTCAGGAAAGAATAGAAATTCCCCAAATAGCTATATAAGGTATAAAATATTTGGAAGTCTATTTGCCAAAACACACACAGGAACTATAAGAACTCAACTACAGAACACATTTCACACAAATAAAAATATGTACCAAATAATCACTTTATAGATCGAGAAAAAAATAGTGACAAAATTCATCTGGATGAAGAAAAGGTCAAGAATATCAAGGTAATTAATAAAAATAAATGTGAAGGAAGGGGGCCGAGCAGTACTGCATCTCAAACTATACTGTATCATCAAACTATAGCTGTATTGTCAAAAATCATTTGATACTCGATAAGAATTAGAATAATTGTTCAATGGAAGGGATTAGGTGCACAATGAACAAAGACAAATGAATGCAGCATTTGATAAATCTATTGAGGCAAGAGCTCACTATGTGACAAAAGACTTCTGAGAAAACTGGAAAACAGTACAGCACAAATGAGGCATAAATCAACAATTACAAACATCTGCCAAGACAAATTCCAAATATATACATGACTTAGACATATAAGGGGACGCTATAAGCAAAACAAAGAAACGAAGAAATGATCTTTCAGATTTATGGATGGGAAAGAGTGTATGACGAAACAAGTAATAGGATCACAGAAAACAGAATGGATAATTGTGATTAGTCAAAAGATTTTGCACAAACTAATACAATTAATATTAGAGGAAATAGCTAATGGGCATATTTCTTGGATAATATTTTATATTTGAATATTTGATCATATTCAAGATACATAATAAACTAAATCAAATTTATAAGACTAAGATCCATTCCCCAACAGATAAATGGTCAAAGGATATGAACATGTAGTTTTAAAAAGAAGAAATCCAAGCTCTCAACAGTCATATGAAGAAAAAATGCTCCAAATCACGCATGATTAGAGAAATGAAAATTAAAATAACTGAGGTTCAACCTCAAACCCGTCAGATTGGCAAGATGACAAAAGAGAAAAATGACAAATGTTAGAAGAGATTCTGGAAAACAGAGAAACTGAGACAGTTTTGCTAGAATTCTGGATTGGTCTAGCCATTCCGGAAACAGTTTGGAAGTATGCCCCAAAAGTACTAAGCGATGCAATATCCCTTGACACAATTACACCATTTCTAGGCTTATAACCCAACGAGATCAAAGAAAAAGGAAAAGGATTCATATATACAAAAATATTTATAGCACACTAGTTATCAAAAATGGCAAAGTAAGGGAGTATTCACTTATTGTTAAGCCGTTTTTCAGCTGTGTCCAACTCTCCATGACCCCATTAGGGGTTATCTTGGCAGAGATATTAGATCAGTCTGTCATTTCCTTCTCTACTCATTAGGAAATATGGGAGACATTGGCACAGGACTGCTCAGCATGGCATGCCCACATAAGAAAAGGTGCTGTGCTCTTTGAGTAAAGTAAACTTGAGACAGCACAAAATAAATGCAGGATGCACAAATTTGGGATATCCACCCCAAATATTCACATGGACTATCTGTGCCCAACCTGTGGTAGAGCGTTCTGAGCTTGTATTGGTCTGATCAGCCACAGTTGGACACACTGAAATTTCACTTTACAATGGTGATGTCATTTTGGTCCTCTTCAAAGACAAAGGACAACAACCAACCAACCAACCATTAGGAAATGGCTAAAACAATGAATGTAATAGAATCTTACTATTAAATATTATGGAACATTACATGATTAAATGGACAGTTTCAGAGGAAACTAGGAAGACCTTTATGAACTTATACAGAATAAAAAAAGCAGACTTAGGAAGCAGTTTATGCAATGACAACATAATAAAGAAAAAACAATTTTGAAAGATTTAAGAACTGTAATCAATGCAATGACCAACCATAATTCCAGAGGACTGAGGATAGACATGCCATATATCTCCTGCCAAAAGAGCATTGGACATAAAATGGAGAATGAGATATACATTTGTGGACATGGCCAATGACAGATTGTTTTGTTTTGTTTTTTTGCTGGACTATGCATATCTGTTTTGAGGGGTTTTATGTTTTAATTGTTCAATGAATAGCAGGAATGAGAGAGAGAATAATGCTTGCAAAAATAAATTTTAAAAATAAAAATACACAGGGATAAAATTTGGGATTCAAAACAAAAAAAGCATGTTAAAAATTATTTTGACACACAATTGGGGGAAAACAAAATACATTAAACATAAAAATGAAAAAATATCAATACACAGTGGATGCAAGGTAACTTTTGAGAGGGAGGGAGGAGCAACAAAGAGAGACCAGGAAAGGCCTTTTAAAGGAAGTGGCACTTATTTCACTAGGAGAAAGGACCTAAAATGCCCCTCTGAAATGTCCAACCAATAGCTACCAATTCCCAAATAGGAATATTATGGTTCTTCTGTTGCTATTTTACACATACACATACACACATTTACAATATAAAACTTTTTTTCTTAGAAAATTCTTTGTGAGATTATGAGATTTTCATCAAATCAATAAAATTCATACAAACTTTGTGTGAGTTATCAACAGTCACCATTGATGGTCATTGTGATAAAAAATTATGTGTGATTAAGCTGAGTTAATATGTTCATCCTTGGTTGCTGAAGAAGACCATACCATCAGAGAAATGATGATATGACTTGCACTTAACTTTGTTTTGAGTGAGGGAGGGCTGTACAGGTCACTATCCTCACTTCTCCTCCAGAGCCATCTGAATCCTGTGACCAGATATTCATCAGGATGACTGGAGATGACCCAGGATGAGGCAATTGGGTTAAGTGACTTGCCCAAGGTCACGCAACTAGTGAGTGCCAAGTGTTTGAGATGAGATTTGAACTTAGGTCCTCCTGATTCCTGCACTGGTGCTCTATCCACTGCATCAACTACCTGCCCCCTAAGCTAAATTAATAAATGAATTTGAAAGCAACTAGGCAAGCCTACAAGATTTTAGTATATGACCATAACTACCTTTAATGAAGAAGTCACCTGTGAGTTTCTGGGAAGAGATTCAAACTTAAATGAGACACATTAGTCTGTGGGAAAGACTTTGAACTATGTGGGTTTGAATGAACCAATAACACAAGACTATTTTTCTGATTTTGAAAAATAGCTAATCAGTCAATGAGTGCTTATTAAGTGTAGGCATTATACTAAGAGCTGGAGATACAAAGAATGACAGAGTCTCTGCCCTCAACTAACAATCATTCTAATGGTAGAGATAACATAGGAAAAAAAAGATATATGCAAGATATATACAAAGCCAATGGAAGTAATCTGAGAGAGTAAGACACTAGAAGCCAAGGGACCTAGAAAGGACTTGTCAGAAGGAAAAATCTGAGTTGATTCTTTTAAAGGAAGACATGAAAAGAGAGAGGTAGAGTTAAGAGACAGGGAATTCTAGGCATGGGGTGCAAAGGTGTGGAGAGAGGAAATGAAGCCATGCACCAGGAACAAGTAGGCCAGTTGAAAAGGAGAATATATGGAGAAGACCCAAGTGTAAGACTGGAAAGGGGCCAGGTTGTCGCCAAACAAAGGAGAGATATTTAATCTAGAAGTAATGAAGAATTGATGAAACTTATTAAGGAGGAAGGGGTGACATAATCAGACCCAAGCTTTAGGAAAGTTTTTGTGGTAGGTAAGTGGAAGATGGGTTATGATCTTTCTACCTCAAACCTCTCCCCACCACACCCCATCAAGTCTATCACAATAATGAAGGAGAATGGTGATTACTATCAAATGAATTGACAGCTATAAATTATTTTCACAATCTGGCTCACAGCAGGTACTTTAGAAATGCTCCTTTTCACCATCCCCTATGTGAATGCAGATAAGAGGAAGAGCATGACAGGTTTCATGGATTGAGAAAGGACAAGATTTGAAAGGGACTGGATTGGCCATGGAAAAGACCACATGGGGCCACAAAGAGTTGGACATGACTGAAATGAATGCACAGCCGCAGTATGACATATGCTATGGGTAAATACGAGGACCTGAGGATGACAAAGAGACTGAGGCCCCAAATCTGGATGACTAGAAAGATGGTGGTTCCTGGAAGTTTCCTGTCTATAAAACAAGTATGGTCAACATCAAACTCTTCAGAATCTATTTAGTTTGCTGATTCCTTCTTGCTTTTACTGATTTCCTTGGGGAGTTTTTTATGTTTATCATAGAATATACCCAACATACAAAGAAGATTAGAGTTAGAGGGGAAGTTAGAAGCTATCTAGGCCAGAGATGTCAAGCTTACGACCACCTGGTGAACCAGAATAAAGTGTAATTAGAAAATGTTTAACAAAATACAATACAACATAGGTCATGTTAATTTGTGCTTTTCTAAGTCAATATGTGACCTGCAATGATCTGGTTTCTATCTGAGTTTGACACCACTGATCTATATCAAACTCCTTATTTTATAGATAAAGAAAAAGGTCATCTTACTCGTCCAAAATTACACAGATACTTAGTGGAAGAGTCAATCATTAAATCTGGATCTTCTGGTTCCCTGCCAGAACTTTACCCTCTTCATACATCTCTGCCAAAAGTAATAAGGGAGAATAAAGGAAGAAGAAAACACATTAAAATTTGACAATTTTACTGTTTGTTATTAATTTTGATGAGTAGCTGGTGAGAGGCAACTGGGTGTGATGATTAGGGAATCATTCTTGGAGTCAGAAATACATGTGGTCAAGTCCCAGCTGACACATTCTTTCTGTGGGACCAGAGGTAAATCATTTAACCTGTCCACTAGATAATTATTTAAATTTCATAGGAACTATTGGTCACTATTTCATAAAAACTACTGGCAGAGGGATATTCCAAGCAGGAAATTCACGACACTGATAAAATCAGGTCCGAAGTTCTTCCTCCTGTCCTCCCCACAAAATAGTAACACCAATAAATAATTTCACGAAGAGGGAACATAAACATTTATCAAAGTGGAAGAATAGTTTCTTATCACATCTGGCTCATGTTTCTTCAAATAAAGACAAAAAGTAAATTCCTTTCTTCCTACCCCCAATATTCCATTTTGGTTTGTTTCTTCTGTCAAAAGCATGATATTTCTCCTTGATATCTCAAAACCCTCCGTGTTTCCCCATTAGACCTCAGAATCACCAGGAATATGCAACCTGGTAATACTCAACTGTTGACCTGAAAAAACATTAAAACCATCCCTTGCAACTTAAAAGATTATTTTAAAAAATAATCATTAACAGGAAAATGTGTTTTGGTATAGATGGTAGCAAAAAGTAATCCAGAGGAATCAAGAAATTAAACAAAGGAAATTCAGGCAGAAAAAAAATTTTTGAGAAGTCATATTAAGGAGCAAAAATTGTTGTAAAAGAATGTGTACAAGATATTTTTAATAGGTTTGCCTATTATTCAATGAAAACAAACAAATAAAACCTTAGGATATTTATTAAAGTTAAGAGATTTTGTTGACATTTAGAAGTATTTATATTCTCAAAATCTAAATAAGTCATAAAAAAATGAATGCTAAGTTTAGAATGACAAAGTATATAGGTTCTACATCAAAATCTACATTTTTCTAAAACTGCATGCAATAAAAATAAGACAATCCTAATATGTCTTAGAATAAGTACACTGACAAAATTACAAATGGCTACAGTTAATAATGTTAAGAACCAATTTAAATCAAATTAAAGGAGGTTGATTTACTTCAAAATTTAAATGTGAAGAGGAAAGGGTTTCATTAATGATCCTCTGAAAAGGGCCAGTGAATCTTTCAAATGAGATTACTGTAAAGTCAAATCAAAAACAGAGATTATGAGAAAGTTAGGATTAATTTTCAACAACAAAGTACAAAAGAAAGCACAAGCATTAGTAAATTGAACAGGAGGAATTTAATACTAAATCCTATCAAATATGCATAACAAATAACCTTAGGCAAAAGAACTGGATGGAAAAGCTTTCTGTCTCCTAGACAGCAGTATGTTACTAGGGCTAGGCAAAGCTACTTGACTAATAATCTTCCAGTATTTTTTAATCAGATGAAAGGATGAACTCTTACATCTTATTGGCTACATTTTCCCCTTATGGTTTACTGCATTCTGTGAAAAAGAAACTGTCTAAATCACATTAAATGAAATGGAGACCAAATAGTGGCTTCTGAAAACTGTTGTTAAATTGAGGAGCACGAATCAATCTATGTACTTACCACTCAATCCATCTACTATGGTCTACTAACTACTTAAGCAGTGAACAGTAGGCAGGCTTTGAGCAGGCTTTGAGCAGGCTTACTACAGGGGCAGCTAGGTAGCACATTGGATAGAGCACTGGATGAAAAGTCAAGAAGATCTGAGTTCAAATCCAGCCTCAGATATTTGCTGTGTGTTCCTGAACAAATCATTTAACTCAGCTTGCCTCAATTTCCTCATCTGTAGAATGAACTAGAGAAGAAAAAGGCAAACCATTCCAGCACCTGCCAAGAAAGGATCAAGTGAGGGATTTGTGAGCATAAGGGAAACATGGAGCTGATCAAAGTTCTTACACTTTTCCTAACTGTTTGTTCTTGGCACGCTCCTGTTAGTCTATAAATTGCACTGGTTCTACTTACACCATTCTTCATCAGTTCACACTAAATTGTTTTTATAATTTTGGTGTTATTCTATAAATTGTTATTCTGGTTCTGCCCATTTCATGCTGTATCAGCTCATACAAGTCTTTTTGTGTCTCTTTGAAATCACCCTTTTTCCTAATTTCTTAACAGCACAATAGTATTTCATTACATTCACATATCACAATTCATTCATCCATTGTCCCAACTGATAAATATCCCCTTAGTTTCCAATTTTCTGCCACCATGAAAATAACCATTATAATTTTTTTTTAACATATAGGACCTTTTTCTCTTTATTTGTTCTCTTTGGAGCACAGATGTAGGAGTATACTATAGTTGAGTCAAAGAGCACGAACTATTCAGTAACTCTGTGTGTAGTGCCAAACTGTTTTCAAGAATTCTTGGACCCATCCACAGGTTCACCAACAACGCATCAGCGTGTCTGTTTCCCCTTACCTACCCCCTTCAATATTTGTCATTTTCTTCTTTTCTGGGGTGGGGAGGTGTAATGCTTGTCAATCAGGCAGATATGAGATGGAACCTCAGACATTTTTTAATTTGCATTTCACTTGTAGCACTTTTTTTCATCTGACTTAGACAGACTGAGTTTCTTCCCTTGAGATCCACCTGTTCATATCTTTAGCCCATTTACCAACTGGGGAACGGCTTTTCATCTTAAAATCTGAATGTTATGAAAACTATTCTCTTTTGAAAATGGAATTAAGTGCCTGTTCATTTCTTTGTAGACTTCTGTGTTCCATGATTCATAGCCATACAATAAGCAGAATAGTATCAAAATCATAATCTTTTATCAATACACAATTCCCTATGCCTGATAATCCCTAACTCAATTAACCTATAAACCTATAAATCAATAAGAATTGATTTTCTTCATGCCTTCAATTTATGCTACACAGCTGTTTGTGTTATTAATTCTATATGGAGAGTTGTGATTTCTGTCCAAAATTCATTTGTGATTTCTTCTTTTATGGGATTCATTTCCCTTTTAGAGCCATCCTAGAATTTCTTTCTATTTTCCCATGTTGATTGCAGAATATCCAAGATTCGTTCTTTTACTGAATAATATTGATTCATCATTTTAATGTTATGATATTTATTCAGTGTACTACTTTGATTTCGTTTTGTGCTGTTCATTTTTTCCTTTGGTTTTTATGAGGCTCTTAACTGGTTTGTCTGCTTGTGAAATGGGTTGTTTTTTTTTTTTAATTTTGTCTAGCTCTCTCTTGAGTGTTAGATCTTTCACATTTCCCTTGTGTCTCCCATATTGATGTTTGGAAATCCTTCTCCCTCTCTTCCTCTCCACCTCCACCTCTTCAATTTCTCCTCATATCCCTGAAGCAAGGTCTCTGAGACCAGCATCCTTGAGATAGGGGACACAGTGTGGGTACACCTGAGGCCCTGTCCTGATTAGCTTCCAGAGGGAGACAGATGGAGATAACGGGTCCCCAACCCCTTTAAGTTTTTAGCTGACTTTTCTGTTCCTTTGTTCCCCTCTTACCTGTAGCTCTGAGTGGCACATGTGTCACAATTTTACCCCACCCCTGAGGCTTCCATGCATCTTCCCTAATCATTTCCTTTGTGAGGCTGGACAGATTCGTGTATCAGACCCTGACACACAAACCTAGGAACTTGCTTGTACTCACTATAACAAGCATATGAAGTCAGCTGAAGGAAGGCATACTGAATGAAGTTCTCAGTATTAAAGTATTATATCTAGTTTATATTTTTCAAGATTATATAAACACTGATATTATATCATAGAGAATCATGAAAAAAAAAAAACAAAGAAACCAAGAGGGAACAGAAAATAGATCAATGGAACTACCTGAATAAGAAAGAATAATAAATAACTGACCTCGGTAATCCAGTGTTTGATTAATCAAAAATATTTGTTATGGGGAAAGGGGCAGAGAGGGAGGAGGGAACTGCAAAGCCTCCTTTGTTTGATAGTTACTGCTAGGAAATGGAAAAGCAATCTGGCAGAAATTAGGCTCAGAGCAACACCTTATAACAAATTCCACAACAAATTCAAAATGGATAAGGACCCAAATATTAAAGATTATACTATAAAAAATTAGAAGAGAAGCAAAGGACACAGCTATGCCTAAGGGATGAATTCTAAATGAAATAAGGCATAGAGACAATTACAAAAGATAAAATAGATAATTCTGATTACATAAAACTGAAGAACTTCTACAAAAACATATTTAATACATCTAAGATAAGAGAAATGGTTAATTAAGAAAAATATCTGTATCAAATATCTTTGATAAATGTTTGATATCTGAGACATAAACATCTAATAGAACGATATAAGACCAAAATCCACACTCCCCAATAACAGTCAAAGGATATGATCAAACAGTACTCAAAAGAACTGCAAACCTAATAACCATATAAAATATGCCTCTAAATCATGCATAATTCAGAGAAACATAAATCAAAACAAAAGGTTTCCAAAATAACTTCACACCAAGAAAACTGGCAAAGATGACAAAATGTGGGAATAGTCAATGCTTGAGGGGAGTATGGAAACACACACATACACACAAACAAACACACACACAAAAGAATATGATAGAGGTGTAAATTGGTATAACCATTCGGAAAAACAGTTTGGGAATTATGCAGAGAAGGCTGATAAAATATGCATACCCTCTGACATAGATACTGAATTGCTAGATATTTACCCCAAAGATGTTGTTAACAAAAAGGCAGGCTTGACATATGCCAAAATACTTGTAAACTGCACTTTTTGTGGTTAAAGAAAAAAAGACCTGGATACAAAGTAGATGTTCACCAACTGAGGAATGGCTAATCAAATTGCAGTCATAAATACAATGCAACATTACTGTGGTGTAAGAAACAATGAGTATGGTATAGGCACAAAACAGCTAAAACTGAAGGTTGTGAAATTATAAAGAACAATCTTGTCCCCTAAAAAAAGAAATTCCCCTACTCCTTTGTTGATTTTTTTTTCTCTCTTTCTTCTTTATTAAAAAGATGGCCCTGTAGGAAAGGATGAAGGGAAAATTTTAGGCAACATAAAAACAAAAATGTCAATAAAAATGCACAGAATTGAATTGAGGAAAGGACAGAAAGAATCACAGGTAAACAGACCAGCTTCAAAGTTACATGCTGAATTTATTCTCTTATTTAAAAGGAAAGGCAAACTATACATAATAGAGATTAAGGGACTCACAGAAAAAGGTTAAAACCAAATCTGTCAAAGTGGCCAAAGACTTGGCGTCAAGAACTTTCTATTCAAGGTCTTCATGATATGTGACTGCTGAAGAGATGGGACCTGAGTCTTGGAGAGACAGGTGGAATCCCCAACAAGGGTTACTTCCCTGGATGATGGCTGCTGGGGCAGGCTAGGAGTGATATGTGGTGGGAACAGCCCTGTTATTTCTGGGGCTCTCAAGCTTACTTTCTCTTCCATAACAGCTGACTCATCCACCATTCCCCTACATGTACTATATTCTAATGTAAGAATATAAGTTCCTTGAGAACAGTGACTGTTTCTTTTTCATATCTGTATCTCCACACTGCCTTAACCATTGTGTTTGAGACACAAATGCATTTTCATTTGTTAATTCATTCACTGACTGAGGGCCCATATCTCACTTCTCTATCTCTTCACACTCTTGGCAGCATGGAAGTACAAAACAGGAATTAATAAATGTTGGTTGAATGAAATACTTATGAAATGTGGTCTACACAACCTACTCTTCAGATATATGAAAGGATGAATATAAATGTGAGTGAAAGCTCAAAGTTGTTCTAGATTTCCCCTGAGGACTGAAAAGGAATAGGGAGGAAAAAGGAGACTAAAATGACAGCAAGAGAAACTTTTATCAAGAACTTCCTAATTACTGGAATACATTACCAAGGGAATTTGTATTACCTCTATCTCTAGGTACTTTTATGGAAAGAGTACTATGAATCTTCTATATTCCAGAGCTGCCCACTATATTTTTGGACAACTTGGTTTGGAGTTTTTTCCTCATGCTGAGCCAAAATGCCTCATTGCAGTTACCACCAAATTTACCCTCTTCTGCATTTACAGATAGGCAGATCAAACCTACTCTTCTTTTGATATGGATAACCCTGTAAGTATTTGAAGACAGACTTCATATTTAGAGAGGGAACATGGAACAGTATAAAGAAAGCTATTATAAGAGTCAGGAAAACCTGAGTTCAAATCCTATCTGACACACATTGGTTATAGAGTCATGGGAAAATGATGTAATTTCTCAGTGATCCAGGAAGGTCTCTAAGATTGGAAATCATATAGCAGTTACAACCTTATACTCCTCAGTCACTCTGATGCTCTTAATAAAGTCAACTGCCACCTCCTGGATGACTACTTTCACCAACATCATTATAAATCTCCTACCACCAAGGCATAGTAACTTAGAAAGACCATTGTTTTAGAGCTAGAAGGAATAGTAGAGATAATTCAGTCCAATCCTCTCATTTTACACATAAGGAAACTGAAGTTAAATGACTCACCAAATCACATAGCTAATGTATGAGAGAGGCAGGATTTGAACTCAGGTCACACATAGGATTATAGTTTTAGAGCTAGAAAAGAGGTCAGACATCATCTAATCAAAGCCCATCTTTTTTTTAATAGAACAGGAAACTGAGGTCCAGGAAGTTTAAGTGATTTGCCCATGGTAACAGAAGTAGTCAGTTTCAGTAGTGGGACTTATGATTCCAATTCTAGTGCTCTTCCACTGTATCTATCACTGATCTCTCTGCTCAGTTCTCTTCTGTCTTCAGAGATCTTAGTCACACTCATGGATTCCATTAACATGAAGATATAGGTTGCTCCAACATAGAGCCTCACTCCCTTTGCGGAATTCTAATCCCATATCACTGTCTTTTGGACATCTCCAGCTGAATATCTTTATCAGTGTCTCATGATTAACATGTCCATAAATAAAAATCATTCCTATAGCTATCCCTTCTCCAAATCTCTTGCTTTTGGTTGTAGTTACCACCATCTTCTCTGTCACCCAGGTTCACAAACTCAATCTTCCATGGTTCTTCCACATATCTACCCACATCCGTATGTCTGTTCCTTTATCTCCACTCACACTGCCACCACCTTTTGGTCTAAACACTACAACATTTATTTTAAAAATTTTTAATTATTTTTTAACATTCTTTCAAAATTTTTTTGAGTTCCAAATTCTCTCTCTCCCTCAAGCCCTCCCCAACCCATTGAGAAGGCAAGCAATATACTATCAATTATACATGTAAACTCATGCATAACATTTCTATATTAGCCATATTTCAAAGAAGCAAGAAAAATAAAGTGAAAAATTTATACTTCAATTTGCACTAAGAGTTCAACAGTTCTCTCTCAGAAAGTGGATAGCATTCTTCACCATGAGTTCCAGGAATTGTGTTGGATCATTGTCTTGATCAGAGAAGCTAAGTCTTTCACAGTTGATCATCTTTACAATATTGTTATTACTGTATACGATGTTCTCCTGGTCCTGCTCACTTCATTTTGCTTTAATTCATATAAATCTTTCCAGGTTTTCCTGAAACCATCCTGCTCCTCATTTCTTACAGCAAAATAGTATTCCATCAATCATATATCACTTCTTCAGTCACTCCCCAATGGATGGGTATTTCTCAATTTCCAACTCTTAGTCATCACAAAAAAAGCTATAAATATTTTTCTATGTATAGATGCTTTGCCTTTTTCTTTGATATCTTTGAGATACCAACCTAGTACTGGTAGTGTTTGATCAAAAGGTATACACAGTTATTTATAATCCTTTGGGCATAATTCCAAATTGTTCTACAAAATGGTTGGAGCAGTTCTCAGTTTCACTCACAGTGCATTAGTGTACCTATTTTTCCACATCCCTTCTAGTATTTGTCATTTCCCTTTTCAGTCATGTTAGCCAATCTGATAGATGTCAGATGGCACCCCAGAGTTGTTTTCATTTGCATTTCTCTAACCAACAGTCATGTAGAGCATTTTTTCATATGATTATGGATAGCTTTGATTTCTTCTGAAAAAAATGTCTGCTCCTAACCTTTGACCATTTATCAATTAGAGAACAGCTCTCATTTTTATAAATTTGGCTCAGTTCCCTGTATATTTGAGAAGAGGCTTTAACTTGATATAAATATCTTTAGTATTATTTTATTGTCTATGACACCTTTTAGCAAAATGTAGTTTCCCTGATGTCTTTTAATTATGTCAATTTATGTTTTTGCTTTGTCTGAGATAATTATTGCTACCCCTGTCTTTTTTACCTCAGCAGAAGCATAATAAGTTCTACTCCAGTATCACTTCTGGGACTATTTATAGCAGCTCTCTCTGTGGTGGCCAAAAACTGGAAATCAAGGGGATGCCCATCAATTGGAGAATGGCTGAACAAGTTGTGGTATATGAATGTAATGGAATATTATTGTGCTATGAGAAATGATGAACAGGAAGACTTCAGAGAAACCTGGAAAGACTTATATAAACTGATGCTAAGTAAAAAGCGCAGAACCGGGAGAACTTTGTACACAGCAATAACCAGTGTATGAGAAATTTTTCTGGTAGACTGAGTGCTTTGTTGAAATGCATGGACTTAATAAAAAATTCCCAATGGACTCTTGAGGAAAAATGCCTTCCACATCCAGAGAAAGAACTATGGAACTGTATCGCAGATAGAAACAGACTATCTCCTTTTGTGTTATGTTTTGTTTTGTTTCACGGTTGTTCTCATTCATTTTAATTCTTCTATGCCACATGTATGTTCTTGTAAACAACAGAGTGTTGGATTCTGGTTCTAATCCATTCTACAATCCATTTACTTTTTAATAAATTAGATCATCCCATTCACATTCACTTATGATTACTATGTACTTCCCTGCATCCTATTTTCTTTTGCTTTTCTTTCACCCTGTCCCTCCTCAAAAATCTGTGTTCCTTCTGACTTCTCTGAACCAATTCCAATGAGTGAGGTTTCAATAATATTCACCACCACCACCCCCATTTCCCCTCCACTATAAATGTTTTTGCTTGCATGCCTCTTTTATGCGACATAATTTTCCCCATTCTTCCTCTTCTTATCCCTTTCTTCCAGTGCATCCCTCTTTCTCACCCCTTCATTTTTTTCAGATCACCTTAACATAATCACCTCACACTTACTAATTATGTGATCCTGGGCAAGTCACTTCACCCTGTTTGCCTCAATGTCCTCATTTGTAAAGTAAGATGGAGAAGGAAATGGCAAACCACTCCAGTATCTTTACAAGAAACCACCGGAGTCCCAAAGAGTTGGATATGACTGAAGATTACTGAGCAGCAACAAACCTTCCTCCCTTCCCCTTTCTCCCAGTTTCTCCCTCCTTCTCACCCCTTCATTGTTCTGTATTGTCCCAACAGAATTAACTCACACTCATGCTCTAAGTTATATATATCATCTTATTTCTCTTTCATGTTACCTTTTATCCTTCCCTTGAGTCTTATGTTTGAATGTCAAAATTTCTAATTCAGCTTTGGCATTTTCATTAAGAATGCTTGAAAGTTACATTAAATGTCCATGTTTTTCCCTGAACGATTATAGTCAGTTTTGCTGGGTAAGCTATTCTTGGCTATAAACCCAGCTCTTTTGCCTTCTGGAATGTCACACCCTAAGTCACTAAATCTTGTGTGATCTTGACTATGACTCTACAATATTGAAATATGATACCTAGGTTGTTTTATTTTTTAGGATATGCCTTTGAGATAATCCAATAATCCTTAAATTATCTCTCATTAATCTATTTTCCAGGTCAGTTGTCTTTCCAATGAGCTATTTCACATTTTCTTCCATTTTTTCATTCTTTTGACTTTGTTTTATTGTTTCTTGATGTCTTATGGAGTCATTAGCTTCCACTCACCCAATTTTAATATTTAAGGAATTATTTTTTCAGTGCGTTTTTGTATCTCTTTTTCCATTCAGTCAATTCTGTTTTCTAGGGAGCTTTTCTCTTCAGTGAATTTTTGTGCCTTTTTGAACCATTTGGTCAATTTTACTTTTTAAGATGTAATTTTCTTCAGTATTTTTGTTCCTGTTTTATCAAGTTGCTAAATGTCTTCCATAATTGTCTAGCCTTACTCATTTCTTTTCCTAGTTTCTCTGTTACCACTCATCTCTTCCTTGAAATCTTCCTGGAATTCTTGTTGGACATGTGTCTAATTTGCATTTTTTCTTTGAGAACTTTGCTTGTAGTTGTTTTCCTGTTGTCTTCGTCTGAGTATGTATCTTGATCTTCCCTGCTACCATAGTAGCTTTGTGTGATTAAGTTCTTTTTCGCTATTTGCTCATTTTTCCAGACTATTTCTTGACTCTGAACTTTATATGAAAGTTGGGCTCTCCTCCTCTGGGGGTGGAGAGGCACTGGGCCCAGCTTTAGGCTTTTTGTGCTGCTATTTTGGGAGCCAGTTCTGGAGGTCTGCAAGTTTTTGGTGCTTTCAAGGTGGTGTTATCTTAGGAGATTTATAGCAGTGACTAATCTCAAGGAGTCACTGCTCTCCTGATGTGTGCTATGGTCTTTGTCCAGGAAATGTCCCTTCTCCCCTGTAACCATAAGCATTAGCACTTCTCTTGGCCCTGAAACTATGACCAGGTCCCCAGCTCCCTTGTAGTCAGCCTTGGTGTGACCCAGAACTGCCTGTGAGCAATGCAGTTGTCAAATAGCTTCCAGTCTTGTGCTCAGAGTTGGCTTAGGGTTCCCTGTAATCTCTTTCTAATCAGTTACTCAATTCTCTTACTGTCTCTGGGCTGAGAGCTCCTGAAGCTGCTGCTGCTGCTGCTGCTGTTAAAACCACTGCAGGCATTTCCACCAACGTGCATTCCATGTACTACAAGACTACAAGAAAACAAATGTTTTCTTGACTATCCAACACAGGAATGGAGTGGAGTCTGTAAATTACGGGGCAGTGAGTTTGACTTTCCTGGTGAAATACTAGAATATGATATTTAATGGGATATTTAGTAGATATCTAGAAAAGGAAGTAGTCAAAGAGCCAGCATGGTTTTAATACAGACAATCATGCCAGAATAACCTAATTTCCTTTTTGGACAGGCTTACTGGATGAGAAGATTTCTATAGATATTGTTTGCCTAGATTTTAGCAAAGCATTTGGCAAAGTTTTTCATGCTCTTCTTGTAGATGAAATGAAGAGATATGACTAGCCCATATTAGAGCTAAATTGATTTATAATTGGTTGAATCAATCCAGACCCAAAAAGTAGTAGTGATTAACAGCTTAATGTCAACTTGTAAGGAAGTCTATAGTGGTACTCTGACGCCAACAAAACTATGTGCTGCAATGCCTTCCATAATACCTGCTTTGTATTCCCTATGCCACTGTTTACAATGTATATAGGAATAGGTTTTCTACCAGGTAGTTTTGTGATAACCAGTGTCACCACTGTTCTCTTAATTAAATGAATTGTTACGGCTTTCTGGCCATTGTATACATGCATATTCACTATTCTATATGGCTATATGACAAGCTGAAGCCCCATTTTTATATATTCAGAGCCTTGTGAAGTTCCTCTATCCCATCAAGATAAACATTTATATATAGAATCTGAAGGGGAAGATGTAAATCCTTTGGAGCAATAGGTCTATTTTTTCCTCACATGGAGCCTGCCTCAAGGCCATTTTCCATGGTAATGGATAAAGCTACTTAGAAGATAAAGAAAATTCCTTAGGATACCCTGATTGGAAGGAACTTTTTTGATTGGCTATATAGCCAGAGGTGGCAGTTTCTTCAAGAAGTTCTAGCAGATCAGGGCCCCATTCATTCACTTTGGTTCTTCTCTCATGATAGATCTCTGATATTGACTTGGCTCCTCTGATGCATCCAAAGCAAGACAATGCTAGAAGGGCAAAGCCTTGTACCTTCTTCCCTCCCAGGCTCACAAGTAGGACCATCAAAAGAGACCTTAATCCACTGTTTCTCCATTTGTTCTTTAATTTTATGTGAAGGATGATCCAATTTCGTGGGTTCTTCCCGGACTTCCAGGAATTGATGAGCCTGGGAATCCAGGAGTCAGAAAGTTCAAATCCTGAGTTCAAATCCAGCCTCAGAAAGCTATCTTGTGAAAAATCACTTAAGCTCACTGTGCTCCAGTTTTCTCCTCTGTAGAACTAAAATAACAATAACATCTACCTCCCAGGATTTTTGTGAAAATCAAAATAATATTTGTGAAGTGTAGCCAGGTCATCATCAATGCCCTGAGTAACTCTCTGGATCCAACCTGAAACATGAAGTTGGTGAGACCAATGCAATGTAGAAATTAGGTTAAAAGTGATTCCCCTGTCTCCAGAGATCAAGGTGATATAGAGATAAGTGTACTTCTGAAATGTTTGGGGGAAATATGTGTGTATTTTTGGTTCTGTCCTATCTTCAAAATAAATATCTCTTTGCATAAGCTAAATGATACAGTTAACTGGAACTGGGATGCTAGTCCCTGATTAACAGAGGTGGAAGCACAACTGGGGACAGTAAAGAAGAGGTATTCAACATCTCAGGATACCTGATGAATATCGCATAAATGTACTAGCATGACTCTGGGAAAGGCAGCCCAGAGTTTACTCACTAGACAGGTGAACAATCCAGGCAGAGTCAGGACTCACAGCCTTTCTGCCTACAAATCTAGCTTTGTTTCTACTGCACAACTGGTACTCCATTTATTATGCTGCCACCCTACCTTTGATGCCACACTTTCCATGAAGCATTTCAGAGATGATATCATGGGCTTCTGATCCCCCCATATATTTAGTGGAGACCAACTTATGGTATTGCAATCCCCCAATAGGCATTTGAGATAGAGACACTTGAGACATAGACCTTGAGACAATGCTGTCTCGTTTCTAGCACTCCAGATACCTCTGCTGACTAGAAAGATCCTTCAATAGATGTATCATTAGGATACATAAATCCTGTATTGATGGTCTCTTTCTTTCCTACCAAGGTGCTTCAATTAATTTATCACAAAATCACTAAATGAGAAAACAAATACCACTAAATACAGGAAACACTATGGATAGAAGAAACTGATGAACTGCTCTTGTCAATTATTTCCTATGGACCTCCAAAACAACTTTAATTTATTCAGCAAAAAGATCGGACTACTAAATTTAAATGGAATGCCTCTGGGACACAGGCAAGGTCTTGTGTGATTTAACATTGTTATCCATGACTTGGGTCAAGGCAGAAATGGCAAAGCTTATCATATTTGCTGATGACATGAGGCAAAGAGAAACATTATGCTAAAAGGCATAGAGAATCAGGATAAAAAAATATCGATAGGCTAAAACAATGAACTAAATTTATTTTTAAAAAAACATACTGGGAATAAATATCAAGTCTTACATAGGAACTCAAAAAAAAATCAACTTGGCAAGTATAGGATGGGGAAGTTGCGACTAGAAAGCAATGTGACAGGATCATATCTGAGGTATCAGCAAGCTGCAAGCTGGACAGGATCTAACAGCACAAAACAAAAGACAAAAAACTTAATGAGAAAGCAGGCTATGTTAATAGTTACATACTCTCCAGGGCCAGGAAGGCAATCATCCTAATGTATCCTCTGGGAGTCAGGCTACTCACTCAAAAAGCTCCAGGATACACTTCTCTGACTGGTGCTGAAGGTCTGTTCCAATCTTGTTCCTGCCGACTTTTCAAAGCTTATCAGACATTATCACAGTCAAACTGGCCTGACTGTTTCTGGCTGATCCTTGGGCACAACATCCCACTTTCCATCCTTGTGCCTTTTCCCAGGCTGGAAGGTATGCCCACCCCCTTCACCCCTGCCTCTTAAGTCCTTGCTGCTTGCCAGGCTCAATTCAAGGACCACCTCCTACACAGACCTTTGCGACTCTCTCCAGCTACAATTGCTTCCCCTCCAGAAATAATAAAAGATATACAAAGGAAATGAAAGTATTTACTTATAAATACATGCGTTATTCTCCATCCACCCCTACACACAAAGGATCATAAGTTACTTGATGGCAAGAGCAGTATACTCAACATCAATACAATGTCTAGTGCTATAGAAGGTGTTTAATGCATGTTTGTTGAAGGAATTAGTATTATATTCAGTTCTGAGAATCACATTTCATGAAAGATGTTGGAAACTTAACCTGGGGTCCATGACTTTAAAAAAAAGATTTTGATAAATACATTTTGATATAATTAAATTCCTTTATAATTTTATGTTTCATTTTTTTTTTTGTATTTTATGTATTATAATTCATTAGAACAGGTAGGTGGCACAGTGGATCATGCTGGGCCTGGAGTCAGCTAACTAGAGTCAGGAAGACCTGAATTCAAATCCAGTCACAGACTCTTACCACCTGTGTGACCCTGGACAAGTCTCTTAACTCTGCTTGCCTTAGTTTCCTTATCTGTAAAATGAGCTGGAAAAAGAAATGGCAACCACTCCATCTCTTTGCCAAGCAAACCCCAAATGGGGTCATGAAGAGTTGGATAAAAAAAATGACTGTACAACAAAAACTACCTCCCGGGATAGCTGCTAATGAGGTAATAACTGTACAGTGCTTAAGGCAGTCTTAATGCGTAGCAAGTTCTGCATATGCTTATTTCTTTCTTCTGCCCTTTATTTTACACATTTTAAAATATTATTCTGAAGAGTCCGTGGACTTCACCGGTCTGTATAAAGGATCCATGACAGGAAAAGTCAAGAACCTCTGGGGAAAGTGACAAGAAAGGCAGGCCTCTAGTTCAAGGGTCAGCCCTCAGCTCAGGAATCAGGAAGGTTTTGCCTTGAGAGAAGTCAATTCAGAAGGACAAGACCGCTGTATTCAAGTATGTGTGTGACAGGTGGTCCTGTCAGGCTCTAGATTCAAAGTTAAAGCTAAAGAGATGATTAGAATTAGATTTGATCTGCTTGTGGCCAGAAGATATAACCAACTCAAAACAATGGGAGAAGTCATAGACACAGATCTAGGTTTGACCTAGGGAAGAACTTGGCAACAATCAATTTTAACCCAAAGTAGAAGCAGGTGTGAGGAGGCAGGGAAAAAGGAAAGCGGGAAGGTTTGCAAAAGTGGATGAGCCACCTTCTTGTCAGATGGGCTAGAGAGAAGATACTTGTTTGGATACAGGTGAGACTGGAAGCCTGCTCAGCTTCCTCCTGACTCTGAATGAAATGCTGTGTTTCTATACAAGTCTCAACACATCCACTTTCTATCATCTTGTTTCTATTGTTTGATGTCATGAAAAAAACAAATGGGCTACAGCCCCAAACCCGTTACCTTTAGCACATAACTGATGTGAGGAAACTAAGATAGTTTTATCTTTAGTAAATACAATTTGTTTAAATTGAGGAGCTACATAAAAATGTAGTTTGATTGATGGCTAGGTGATGGGTGGTCATCTGAACCTAGCAGCCTGATACATAAGATCAAGGCTACCCCATTCATTCACTCAAAACATTCAGTGTTTTAAAGCATAGTGTCACTATCACCAACGGACAGAACAGGAAGAGAAAATTCAGGGTCATCAACAATGTTGTTTTGTTCAGAGAAGTTCCTAGTTCAGCAAGAACAAAATATTCATTTTATTATTGAGCTGGTAGGGAAGCTGGGAGGTTTCTAAATATCATTGGTCCTAACAGATATGATTTTTTAAAAAATAGTGAATAAACTTAGAAAACAGTACAATGAATAAATGTCACCCTCACAGTTAAACTGGAATTTTGTTCATTTATTTTATAGGGAATCTTTCAGAGATGACAAAATAAATTTTAAATAAGGAAAAGAACAATAATTGATCTATTATAAATAGGTGGGAAAAGAAGGAAAAGAATTTTGAAAGATACTATAGTATGAAAGGTCCAGAATTTTTTAAAAAGAGGAAAATGGATAAAATAAAAATTTAAACTGCAAAAATGATCCTAAATATTTTATGAAATAAATCTTGCAGGTATCTGATTGGGTGTAAGAAATTTCACATTGTCACCCAGCTCCCTTCTCTTGTTCCACACATATCTGCAAAGGATTAATTCTGCGATACAAAATATAAACAAAAATAAGCAATAAAATTACAAAGGTGTTAAGACAACTCTGAAAAACATACTTTTTCTCTCAAGTTCTTCACCACAGCTATGCTTTAACAGCCAGTTTCAGACTAGAGGATTTCTTTGGTTCCTGCACTGGACACTTCAATAGCATGAGAATGAGGACTGTTTTCTGAAGAAGGGCATTCTCTCCTAATTGTATTAATTTCATTTCTGGGGTTTCTATCAATTCAATTTTACCAGAAAGTGGATAAATATGTGCTTCATGATTCTCTGAGATGTCATATTGCAATATCAGCATAAACTCATGTTTGACAAAAGTAGCACAAAGACTTAAGCCTAGCTGGCAAAAAGGGATGAAGGAATAAGATGAAATTAAACAAATGCATTTTCCCAGACTCAGTCTCTGCCAACTGAAAGGGAAACTGGTTGGTATTTAAATCTTGAATATGAAAAAAAGTTCACAGCATCACAAAAATCATAAATCTTGGAGTTCAAAGGGACTTCAAAAGCCATATCATCCAAAAAATACCTGAACGAGATATCTGAGAAATCACTGTCCAGTCCTTTCATGAAGAACTCTGGTGACAAGGAACCATCTACCTATCTAGTCAGTCTATTCCACTTTGGAAAGTTTTTTCCTTAATTCAAGCTTCTATTTGTATCTTAGAAACATCCACCCACTGCTCCTAAAGCTTTTTCAACCTGTCAGCCTTTCAAGCATCTGAAGGGAGGTCTCATGGTCCCCCCTGGGCCTTCTTTGCTTCAGGTTAAACTTCCCCACTTTCTTGAGCGAATTCTGCAGAGTACTTGCCAGCTTTTTCACCAAGCTAACTTCCTCTGGAGGCCCTCCAGGTTACCAGGGTTCTACAGGAAAAGCAGTTGAGTACAGATTATTTTGGGCCCAAGAGATTGTTAAGGGCTGTCCCCAAAACTGGATGGGCCACTTGGATATTAAAATTAAGACTGGTTTTCTACATCCTGAATTCCAAAATTATCTAGTCACTAACAACCTAGTTAGAGTTTCCGACTCACGGTGTATATTCAGCCTAATCCAAATGGCCACAACAAAAACATCAGCTGTTCATGCTTACATAGTACTTGGAGATTCATTAAGTGACTTCCTCACAATGACTCTGCATAGTATATGGTGTAGCTACTATCTTCATTTTATAGACAAGGAAACTGAGTCTCAAAAAACCGAGTGAGTTACCCGAGGTGCTAACAAATGGTAAGTGGCAGGCAGAGCCACACTCTGAAACCTAGTCAGTGGATTCTGAGACGAGCGCTCCTTGAGTTAGCCTATGCTGCCCCCCACAGGTGAGAAGAGTGAAGCTCAGGGACATCCATGATTTACCTGAGTAACAACATGCTATTTCAATCACAATAACATCGAATTATCTTAAATTGACCCCCAGCAACAGAGCGTCTTCAGTCTCAGAGAGTACCGGAGTCAAGAAGAATGACAGAAATGAAAGAATAGGTCCAATGAATTCTCAGTGCACTCCTGTAGCCGACTCCCAAAGGCTGTATCATGTTCACCCTTTAAACCCCCAACCCAGGGGGCTGAGAAAACAAATCAGAGGCGACAAGGACTGGAAAAAAGGCAAAACTGCATGGGACCTAAAGAACTGATAGAAAGAAATGCATTTACAGCAAGAACACCAGCAAGAAATCATTAGAGAAACAAAGACAAAAGCCAAATGGGGAAGGAAAAATGAACATTCAGAGAAAAAAGTCTCACAAGAAAGGAAATTGAGTTAAAAATCTCTTGACAGAAGTGAAGTATTACATTAAATTTTGCAACACCTTGTGAAATGACAATGAGTCACTCCAAGAGCTTCGAGAGGCTCTGCTGGCCAAAAGGACAATCAAAGAATTAAGTAGAAATATGGACAGAAATAAGAACTCTTAAGGAAGAAGTATGATAGCCTAGCCATAGAGAGACAGAGACAGAGAGACAAAGAAAGACAAATGCGAGAGTTAGAGACAGAGGCAGAGACACACAGATAACATTACAGAACTGGAAAGCAAAACTGAGGAGGCCTAAGGACAACTAAATTTAAAAATTAAAATCAAAAGGCAAGACAATAAGAACATGAGAGATTTATAAATTAAAAACTCTAAATTTGACTGTAAAATGATAAAGGATAAATCTTCCAGAGGAAAAAAATATAAAAAAGAAAACCTAAATAGCATACCTTCAAAAGATCATATAGGAAAATTATCCAGGAATACTGGAGTCCAATAGCAAAGTATAAGTTTAGGAGGAATGAGGCCAAGGGAGATACCAAAGTCAGGATTTGGCAAGACTGAATCAATAAGCTACATACAGATACAGATGCATATATCTACATACAGAAATTATGTGTGTATATGTATATATATGTATTGTAATGTGACAAATATATGTGCATACACATGTGAGTTATATAAGACATGGTTAGGGATGTATGAATATATACCTATGTGCATATGTTAAAAAACAAATACTTGTAAAACCCATATAATGACATGCTGACAGATAAGATTTCTGAGTCCCTATCCAAGAGGACCCACCCACACCTGTAACAATACCATAAACAAACTGTACTGTCCAAAGAGCGCCACGTGCTTATCAATCCCAGTTTCTAGAGCATTCACCAAACACTGGCTTCTGTGCATTTAGCCTAACCCCCTTCCTGCTTTCAAAGGCACTTTCAGCCATTAATGCCATGTAGCCTAGTCAGTCCCTTAGGCCCAAGGCCTAGGCAGAAACCATAAAGTCTAAGACGTTCTGCTCCTTATTTCCCCTAATCCCTTGACAAATATCACGTCATCTCATACTCGTTACAACCCTATGAGGCAGGTGCTATTGTTATCCCGATTTTCCTACCCCTACCTCTAACTCGGGTATTCTTGACTCCAGAACCAGTGCTCTGCCCTCTGCACCAAATGACAAGGGACACGCCTGAATGCTCTCACCTTCGTTACACCTTGTTACATACATAAACGCAATCTCACTGGTACCTTTCTATGGTTGTTCACTTTAACAGCTGGTGTTTGCTTTGGAACATTCTGTGACATAAAGTGGCCTATCAAATGAAGGAGAGGTCTCCCAGATAAAGGAAGATAAGGAGGAACAGCAGCTAAATGTTTTAGAAAGACTCCATGGAGCTTTAATGGGTAAAAAAGATATCGACTTTTTCACAGTCATCATGTGTTACATTACAACAGTAAACTTGCTGGCACTGATGCTTTGTGTAAGGATGTGATTGTACCTTGCTTTAACTGTAAGCTATGAAATTTGCTACATGAGTTAGAAGCTCTTGGACCCTTACATTTGATCTATTTTCTTTGATCCAAGGTGTGTTGATGCTAAGGAATCAGCAGTCTATCATGTAAGAAGAAGCATTAGTTGAGCAAGCAGGAGAGCCTGAAAACAGTTCTAGGTGGCTAAACATTGCTAGTGATATAGGAATGGCAGCCTTGTAAAGACAAGGAGAGGATCAAGCTGACTTATCTGTCCCACTGCTTTCCTTCTCTCTTTCTGAACAGAGCAAGGGCCCAGGCAGCATATTTCTTGAATAATATAAAGTTCTGAGAAGTAACTATTCCAAAATGTCTTACCATTTCCTGAGATAGAAAAGAACTGAGAAAAATCTGTTTCAACCAGCCTTGTGAGATGTCAGTCTGTAACTCTGAAACCCAGGCCTAACAGAAATGTGTTACGGGAAAGCCCTTCTTCCTACCACTGGAAAATCCCTCTGGCTAATGTATGCCTTGTAATCAGTTTCAGGGTTTCAACACATCTCAAACTCACAATGATGGGGAAATAGGAATGGGAAAGCCTTTTGTAAGAATTAATCCTCTTTCTAATTGTTTTAGGCACCAGTGATTTCTTATGCTTAAAGATGCTGATGTGGTGTTCAGAGGTCATTAAACAGAAACCACAGGTGATCCTTAGTCCATGAACCAAGTCTGAAGACACCAAGGCCTTGTACTGAAATTCCAGGAATGCCGTTTTGTCTTTCATTTATAGGCATATACTCACACAGTCACAGGTATATATAAAACACTCTGTAAACCTCAAAGCACTATGTAAACAGTAGGAGGAGTAGTAGTAGTAGTGATGGTGGTGGTGGTGGTGGTGATGGTGGTAGTAGTAGTAGTGGTAGCAGCAGCAGCAGCAGTAGTTAGTAGCAGCAGTAGTGGTAGTAGTAGAGGTGGTGGCGGTGGTGGTGGTAGTGATAGCACCGGTAGCACCCTTAGAACACCAAAGTGGCCCTGGCCCATTCCAAGGACATACAACATCTCAGTGTGAGAAATACTAAATGAAAGACCCTAAGTAAATGTCAACTTGTTTGCAGTACCTACATTTAAAGACTAAAGAGAGTCAGAATTAATTTAAAGACAGAATTCCTTAGGAAAATTCTAATCCATATTAATTAGTAACTATATACCAATGAAGCTTCAATTGCTTTTCTTTTACTTTCACCTCTAAACTCACTCAAGGTGGTTTCTCCTATTTCTTTAATCCACATTTTATTGCACTTAAAAACACAAAAGTGAAGAGTATGGAGTCAAAGAAATGGAAGTTCTGCACTTTCTCCCTCTTGACATGAGTTTTAGAAAAAGCTTCCACCGAAGTGTAGACTGCATAAGCCCCTACATTTGAGTTTACCCTTATTCCGATTTGCTCTGCAGAGCTAGGTGTGAAGAAAGATAATTTATCCCAGATAACCATACCTGAAACAAATTGCTTTGCCCTCCTTATAAGGTTTACATTAGAAAAAACTGCCCTAATGCCTTAGTTTGAGAGGGACTCTTCTGAAAATTCCTCTCCAACACTATGTTTCTTAGGGAACAATCCTAGGAAATCCTCCTTTTTCCTATGCTTTGTGTCTCTGAATAAACTTTATCTGACTTGTTATTTCAAATTGTTCTATTGGGTTGTGTGTTCTTACCCTGACATTTTTAATACATTCAAATCCAAAAAAAAGTAACATTTTTTAAAAAGCTAACAAAAAAAATTCCTTAGTAACAAAAATATGTTAGGATTATATCACTTATAACCATTAAGGCAATTAACAAGAGAGATGTCAAGGGGGAGGAATTAACCTGTTGAACACAGACAAAAATTCTCAGGTGAACTTTTCTTCTCTCTGCTTTCATCACCAGTATTAATTAATGAGTATAAGTATTATGAGAAGTAGTATTCACATAAAGTACTTTTAGCATATGAAAGAAAAAATATTTTCCAAAGTGAAACCTTCTCATATACTAAATTATTTCTATTTGGAAAACAAATAGAAACTTAACAAACCAGCATGCCTCTAAAAATGCAATTATTTCTATTAATCAATTCAATGTAACACTTACCTTCATTAATAGCATGAGGTTTAATAATGCAGCAAGTACAGTTAGTAAATCTGGCAGTATTTACTGGCCCACCACTTCCACTGGAGGGAAAAAACAATTCCAACTCCTAAAAACAAAAATGAGATCCCTGATGTCACAGGTGTTCTATGAATGCTAATATCCATAGTAATTTTGGATGTAAAATAAATTTATTACTTTAAAAATGTCACATTTGTTTCAGGGATTCTAGTAAATAAGCAATGATACTAAAAAGATTAAATGAACAAATTACAAGTAATAAATGCAGCAGTCTCTATAAAAAGTAATAAATGCAGCAGAGTTTACATACTAACATCCATTAACAAGAACATGAATTAACTTGGCATAGAAATAAAATAAGATTCAGGGTGGCAAATTTATCTGATATGTTTTATAAATAATGTCAGGAGGCAGGTCACCATGGACAGAGACCTGGTCTTGGGGTCAGCAATGCCTCTTGAACCACAGAGTCTTGTGTGACCCTGGGCACATCATTTAAGCTCTGAGTTCCCAGACAACTCTCTAAGACTCAAAAAATGCAGTTACTAGTCTGAAATGGTAGAGGAGCTTCTTCACTGAAACTAAAGAAAAGAATTAATTTTAGAAAAAAAATCTTCTTGGAGAATATAAGTATGTGAAGGTAGGAATTTCTATGCCACTGTCAACAGAATCCATTGAAAAATTTAAAGCAAATATGGGAATTCTGCGGAAGAAAAGAAATTAATCTTCAGAAATCCTTTCACAACAGTTACCTGGTTTTTTTGTTTTTTCTTTTAACTGGGGCCAGGGGGATGACTCAAATATAGCGACTAAATTAAAATTCTGTAATCAAATGCTGTTATTTGATTATATTATTAGTTCTTTTGTCCAGGACATCAAACAGATCATGTAGTGATGTGCACTGTCTACCAAGAGAGCTCAGGGACCATGATAAGTTCTAATTCTTTGGCCAGCTGGAAGTGGTTTTACACACTAACCAAGTAAAGTAAAAAGTTGATTCATTTTCAAGAATGATGTACTTTTAAGAAAACCAAAAACAGAAAAAGTAAATATCTAATAATATTAAATATTATGCTGGAATCAGTTTTAGTAAAACCATAACTTCTTTAGACTGCAAGAAATGAGAATGAGAATATCATGGTGCCACGTATAAAGTCCATCTAACAAACTGATTTAATATTATTCTTTATTATTTCTATGCATGGATAAGAAATATTAGGTATTACTACTTCTTGTTACAAATGACAAAAATTTTTCCTTTTCTGCATAATAAGATGTCCCAAAGAGTGCTAGGTTTAAAGACAGAGAACCTGGGAGCAAGTACCATGCTCCCTTCCTACTCATGGGACCTGTGACAGGTTATTTAATCCTGCCAGGCCTCAGTCGTCTGATCTCTCTCTCATCTACCCCAGCCCAGCTGATGAAATTAGAGGAAGTAAGAAAAAAGTGTTAAATGAAATGCAAAAAAGAATTTTCACTATGTTGCCCCTTCACAAGGTATGAAATTTTCCATGATGTAATTAGCACAGCGAGCTATTAACTGAAGAAGCATAGGTAATATCACTGTATCCTCTAGGGGAGGGAAAAGGCACACTCTTCCTTTTGAGAAAGACTTGGTAGAGGTAGCTCCAAGAAGCGGGCCTTGGCACTAGATAATACAGTCAGCTAGAGATCCAAGGAAGAGTTAGCCCTGGAAGATAGGTGGTGAATTATAGAAGGGCAAGTCAGTAAGAGCCTATAGTGCTAAAGGTACCTTGGCCACACGTGGAGGAAGCCTCTACACCAGACACATCCTCCAAGATGATAAAATCACGCACAAAAATACTCCTAGGCAGACATTCTAAAACCCTCTAACATGAA
>JAQQSK010003391.1:0-21334 GCA_028658325.1 Potorous gilbertii
AAATCAAGTTAGACAGGTGGAGGAAAAACTGGGAAAAGAAATGAGAGAGATGCAAGAAAAGCATGAAAAATGGGTCAATACCTTAATAAAGGAGACCCAAAAAAATGCTGAAGAAAATAACACCTTGAAAAATAGGAAATCTTTTCTAGGGAGAACAGTACTCCCATTATTAGTCGGAATAGAAGACAAAATGTCACTTAACTCCACCTTGACCCTTACAATTTTGATAACAGAAGCCTGGAAATTTTGAATTTTCATGGACCACAAGTATAGCAGTGGAATAGTCGAAAAAAAATTTTTTTAATGAAAGGATTAAACCCTGAGAGTAGCCAACCAGATGGAATCAAATGGGTTGAAAGGACAGATTTAGCCTAGGACTATAGGTTTCTGCTTACTACATAGTGAGCTGAAGCTTTTGGGTTTAATTCACAAAAGAACAAGAAAAATTCTGAACTTATGTGCCAGAATAGCAAAATACCCATCCTTCGAGGAATAAGGTCAGGGAAAAGTCACATAGCAGTAGCAATTCAGAGCAAAACCAGGAGGTGGAAGCAGAAAACAGTAGATTGCACAGAACTCTTCATATCTGTGAGACCGGCAGATGGAAGCAGAGAGCATCTCAGGACTTGTAGCTTAGAAAGGGCATCCACAGCCCCTTCATGCAGAGCAGCCCATAATTAAATCCCATCTACAGATCCGCTCAGGTAAAAGCCCATACTGAAAATTTAATAACCCTCCAGAACAGCCTTGAGTGTACTCCTGTGTGTGGTGGGAAGGAGACTTTCCTTGCCATTTATTTTGCTATGGTGCTTAACTAGATAACTTTTACTTTGAAAAAAAATGGTATATCTATTAAAAGAAAATACCACAAAAAAAAAGTTTGTGATCTATAACTATGCATGAGTGAATGAATGAATTAAAAGGCGTTTATTAAATTCTTACTATGTGCCAAGGATTGAAGATATAAATACAAAAAAGTGAGGCAATTTCTATGCTCAGGTAGCTTATTATTCTAATAGAAGGAAGGCTGTTTTGATTTGGCGAGTAAAGTCACAGGGGAGTGGATTGACATAATCTTTCTAGAAGTAATGAGAGTATGGATTTTAATGGTTCCCAGAGCCAGAGGGAAAAAGGAAAGAGGAGAGAGACACATACACCACAGCAAGGTGGACAGCAAGATGACCATCTTCAAGGCTAGGTGGAAAGGAAAACATAGTTGGTTCCAGCTAGATATGGCAGGCTGTTTGAGTTTTTGCTTGTGCCCTCCCCCATCAAGACAGCTTGAGTCCCAGGGTAAGAACTACAAAACTGAACAGACTAATACCACCTGCCTCACCAAGGGGTCCACAGCATACGTTGGCAGGACGGATGACAAACAGATGACCAGAGCTGGCATCTGGGGCTGGCTAGATCTATATTTTCCATGTGAGTTTCTGCTCAGTTGCTCCCAGCATAAGCCCCAAGGATGGGAGTTCCAAAGTTAAATAGATTAATTTTCCTGTAGCATGAGTGATCCAGCAACAAAGTATGCCTTAAACCTGGGGAAGGATGAGGCTGAACTGTACTTTGTTGAACTGAATAGATTCTTTTAAACCAAACGTTTATGTGTGGTTTAAAGAGAAGCATATCACCCCCTTTCAGGTAGGGCCTGATTCAGATTTAAGTTTCAGATTAGAATAAAATGTGACATTCATAGACCTATTATTAAATGGTTTATTTAACCATATCATAGAAAGGACCATCATTGATTCATTTGGGACCAGCTTTCCTGTCTGTGTTGACCATGCTGATCCACTGGTCAGAAATCCGTGGAAGAAGAGTCACTCCTCATGGAATGGATTTTTGTCTCCTAAGTCCATTAAATCTCAAAGATGGCTTCAGTACTGGATAAGAAGAAATTGACCTAGCCTACCATAGTCTCGTAGTTGCTATGACCAGACTTTGTTTCTATGAAACTCTAAACAAAATATTATTCACACCCTTAGTTGGCATGGATTCACTCCTAGGATGATGTTCCATGACTTACAAGACTCTAACATCCTTAGACTGCAGAAAGGGACCCTTAATCCATCCCCATGCTCAAGGGTGCAAAGGGTGTCATCCTCTTCCTCTGGTTCCACTCTCATCCCATGAGTAAACGCACAAAGTTACTCCTTCCACAATTTACCACAGTCTAATAATCAGCCCATGAAGCTGACAAAATAAGTTGTTATTTCAATCAACGCAATATACCCATTAGGAAGGCTGAGATCTTTCCAGATGGATACTTTTTATCCTTATGTTTTACTGTATGACTGACTCACTACTTATAATACTGATATAATATATGCATTTACACCATCTCTGGGCTGTCTTCAAGCTCAAAGGATCTGTAACAGCTTTTGGCAAAGAAAAGCCTAGGAATATCCTGTGCTTGATCCAAGTTTTTATCTGAGTTAACATGAGTCTGGATGGGAGACAGGAAGGAGGATATCATTTTAAGAAATACAGGAAACCTACAATGGACTAGTCTTCTGTCATCCTTCCAGTTCGCCATCTTATACTCCTACGGTCTCTTCCCTCTGTTAATTATTTCCCGTTTATCCTCCATATAGCTTTTTCCTACAATATAGTTTGCATCTCATCTCTCCCACTGGATTATAAGCTCCTTGATATCAGGGGTCATCTTCTGCCTTTCTCTGTATGCCCAGCAGTTATCCCCTTTGTTGGCACATAGGAGACACTTAACAAATGCCTGACATGCTAACTCTACCACCCAATAAAGTCACTCCCTGTCTATTTCCCAACACTAGATGCATTTCTCAAGCTCTCCTCCTTTAACTCTGAGATTTCACCTACTCTTTGGGAACATTAGCTCCAAACATCCTCTGCTACATTATAGTGGATTCCCTGTCTCCAAAATCTGTGACAAATGTAGCAGACTATGTGGCAACTGAGAGAGGTCATCCCCTTTGCTTCTCTAGCTTTTCCTTTTTTGCTTGGAAATGGGATTAAGTGACTTGTCCAGGGTCACACAGCTAATATATTAGTCTAGGTTTTCTTTGATAGGGATGAGGACAGGACCTGAACCTGTGATATTCTCAGTGTAGGGAACTCCCTTCCCTAATGCAGTTTGGTGCCTTCTCTGCAACTTACAATCTAAAACAGTTGACAGGTCACTGGGAAGAAGTGACCTATCCAAGATGACACAGTGAGTAGGTGATAGAGTCAAGACCTGAACCCAGCTCTTCCTGGCTTAGAGGCAGGCTCTGTATTCACCGTAATGCTTTCTTTCTTTAAAGAATAACTAATAAAAACAGTCACCAAAGGCTTGGCAAGCAAAAGAAAATGGAAGCTGAGCATAGAGGGAAAAGCAGAAGAGCTATGTCATAGTCCTGACTCAAGCTCATGTGAGCTAGGGGCCCTGGGCCAGGTACTTCAGGTACCCATCACCCACCCCCTCCCACTCTCTGCCTTTTGGCACAAGACTTCTTTTAGGTTCTTAACAAATTAAAAATATAAAACTTATGGAAATGATTGTAGAAAACTGAAAACAAATAAGTTAATTTAAAACAAAGGATTTGGGATCACAGATTGCTCAAGCATAATTGGCAGACACAAGATTTTGCCTTTTGTGGTCTGTTGCTCCATTTTCTGTATAAGACAGGATATCCACTTTCCTAAACTATGCATCCTGGAAGTAGGTAACAATATAGCACATCACCTTTGAAAACTGTGTTATACCAAAATACTATCACCCTATGTGGATCAAAGGGGGGAAATAAAACAAGTAATCCATCACTAGCTCCATACTCAAAACGTTTTGTCCTTAAAATAAAGGAACCTTGGCTTGTGCTCCTCTAACATAGCCCTTGAGAACCCAAGGTCACTTTTGTGACTTTTTTTTTTCCTTCATTTAAAACTTCTACATTTTAATCACAATTGGAAGAGACCTCAGATGTCATCTAGCCCAACCCACTCTTGGACCAGAATGCCCTTTACAAGATGGCAGTTTTCTCTTGAAGATCTCTATTAGGAATGTCTTAGGTCACTGGTATTAAATTCAAAATGAAATGGGGGGAGTGGGAACACTAATCAATATATATGAATCCCTGCAGGCTGCATATTGACTTAGTTTTAAAAGGTAATATCATCCATGCTTTATTTTATTTTCATTTATTTTGTTAAACATTTATCAATTACATTTTAATCTGATTCAGGTTGCAGTCAGGAGGCTATGGGCTATAGGTAGTATGTTTAATACTTCTGTCCTAGATTATACTGGAAGTTATGAGGTTTAGGGTTTCCACGCAATGAGGAGGAATACTATCATTGAGTAAAGCAATGGGGCAGCTAGGTGGTGCAGTGAATAAACCACTGGTGCAGGAATCAGGAGGACCTCAGTTCAAATCTCACTTCAGACACTGGATACTCACTAGCAGTGTGACCTTGGGCAAGTCACTTAACCCCAATTACCTCATCCTGGGTCATCTCCAGCCATCCTGATGACTATCTGGTCATCGAATTCAGATGGCTCTGAGGCTGGTGACCTGCACAGTCCTCCCTCACTCAAAACAAAGTCAAGTGCAAGTCTTGTCATTATTTCTCTGATGGCATGGTCTTCTTTGGCACCGAAAGACAAACAAACACACACAGATCTCTGTTATAGCATGTTTTCATTCATACAAGGGAAAGCCTAAAATAAAGCTCCCTGGAAAAAAGAATAAGGGTAACAGAGACAAGGATACAGCCACAGAGATCACCCTCAGAACATCAGGAGAAGTGGTCTTCAGAACAGAGCAAAAAGGTGAAGTGAGTTAGCAATCTGGTCTTAGCTTACCTGACTTCAGTACACTCTTGGACATCCTCCTAATTAAGGTATAGGGAGGCTGGGGAATAATCACCTCCACAGAAGGACAGCTCCTTTTTTTAACTTTTATTTTAAGTTTCATTGCTGAGTTTTATTTTTCTATTATAAGCATTTACAGATTCATCCCACTTCATGGGAGGTCTCTTGTAACAAAGTAAAACAACTGTAAAACAAGATTAATAATACAGTGATCTTATCTTAAAGTGCATGCAATATTTCACATTTGTAAAATACACACATATACACCCAATTTTTTATTTTTTAACAGAAATCTATTCTGTTTTCCTCCCCTCTCCTCATCCCCAAGCTCCATCGGGGGAAAAGAAAAATCCAAAAACCAAATCCCTTTGTAACAAATAACAAGGATCTACCAAACAGAACAAATTCTCCAAATGGCTGTATACAAAAACATCTATGTTTCATTTTATACCCTAAACTCATCACCCCCTAAACTCTGTCACGAATAGCATGTTTCATTGAAGGTCCTCTGGAATCATGAATAGTCAGTCACTTTGATCAGTTTTTATCCCAACAATTCTCAGTTATTTATTTTTATAATGTTTCTGTCATTGTATAAATCATTTTCTTTGTTTCATTTCCTTTTTTATCCTCTCATAAAAAGTTTTTTAAATTATTTTTTATAATATTGATGTATAATATAAATTGTTCTTCTGGCGTGCTCACCTCCCTCTCCCTCCATTCACCTAAGTCTTCTCATGTCTCTTGAAATCATCTATTTTCTTATTTCTTACAGCACAGTAGTTCTCTATCACGTTCATTATATCCCAGTTTTTGACACACCCAGATTTTGCAGGGGAGGGGAGAGGTTGCTGATACAAAAAGCTGCTATTAGTAATTCTGTACATAAAGGTTGTTTTACTCTTTTCTAAAATCTCATTTGAGTATAGACCTAGCTGTGATATAACTGGAGAAAAAGGTAGGTATTATTTAATAACTTTTTGTGTATAATTACAAACTGTTTTCTAGGATTGTTGCACCAGGGGTGTGCTGAAGTCACCTCAAACCAGCTCTCTAAGAGAGTCGAGTATTTAATTTTCAGTGGAAGTGTTCACACCTTGGAAATTAGCAAATACTACAAATCGACTTGATTTATTCTTTTATGGATCATCTAGACCTAAGTGATATAGAATACACTAATAATGCAGATTAAACACAAAAGTATGTTATGTCTACATTTTTTTAACTTTTTTTGGTTAAACATTTACCAGTATATCTCTGGTTGAACTCATCCACAGGTCCCCCGATAGTATATCAACATGCCTGTTTTCCCATAGTCCTTCCAACATGTGTATTTTTTTCTTTTTTGTCATCTTTGACACTCTGATGGCTATGAGGTGATATCTCAAAATTGTTTTAATTTGTATTTCTCTAATTAGTAGTTATTTAGAACCCTGAGTTTCTCTCCCTGATAACTGTTCCTACCTTTGAACCATTTATCAGTTCAGAAAATGTCTCTTTTTCTTATAAATTTAATCAATTTTATATATCTTAGAGATAAGACCTTTATCAGAAAATCATTGCAAAGCTTTATTTTTTCACTGCTGTTTCCCTTTTAATCTTAGTTTTCTTAGATTTGTTTGTGCAAAAACCTTTTTAATTTATATGATCAAAGTTATCTATTTTTATCTTCTGTGGTCCTATTTGGTCATGAATCTTTCTTCTATCTATAGATTTGGTAGGTAAGTTTTTTTATCTTTCCCCTATTTATTTATGATGGGACATTATCTCACTTGAAGTTAAAAAAAAAAGCATGTAAAGTATACACTAGAGGGTTTTGGGGGGTAGGGACCTGTAATTTCATGACTATAAGTAGGTTCTAATAATGAAAGGCACTCTACCAATGCAGATTGGCCAGTGTTCCGCAGCTTTCAGGATTCAGAATGTTGCCTGGGGTGTTAGTTAAGTGATTTCTTTATGCCAACAAAATTACTAAGATTGGAGATAAAATTCATATCCAGTTGTCATGTATTTTGTAATGGGGGTGGGGGAGAGTTCATATTCAGGAGCATCTAGTGGGTTTCCTTCCTCTCCTATCAGAGGCAGGGAGACTCAAGCGATTGGCTGGGGAGGGTTAAGGTTTATCAGTAAAGGACATAGAGGTTTCTAGAAAGGGCACAAGTAGGGAAACAAAGAAAGAGGAGGTGTCAGGTTTAGTTCCAGAATAGGGGCAGCCTACAGTGTGAGCCACCTGCAGATCCCACCCACCCTCAGCATTGATGCATCCCTTCTTTGAGACTCCTATTTTTCTCAATATCATAATAACAACAAAATTCCTCCCCAGAGAAAGTCACTTTTGATTAACCCTCAGCTTTCTTGACCAATCTCAGCTCCTTTTGTGCATTAGTTCCTACTCTTTTAAGACTGTACCACACTTTGATGTTCATCCCCATCATTTCCCCTTACTTCCATATTCTATACATTTTCTTTAAATTGGATGGGGGGAAGTATGGTGAAGAGACTAGAGAACAGTCCTCAAAATCCAGAGGACCCAAGTTCACATGCTAACACATACAGGTCATGTAATCCTGGACAAGCCCCTTACCTCTATCCCTTCACAATCTGGTACCTTCCTGCCTTTTTAATATTCTCAAACCTTGCTCCCTTCCACAAACCTTATAATCCAGTGACATGTCTCTTTGCTCTTCCTCACATAAGACTCTGTTTCCCATTTCCCCTCAATGTCACTGGCTATTCCCCATGCCTAGAATTCTCGCCTTCCTCTTCTCTATCTCTGACTTCACTGACTTCTTTTAAATCTCAGCCAAAATTCCATCTTTTTCAAGGAGCCCTTGCCCATCTCTCTTAATAATGGTGCTTTCCCTCTATAATTATATCAAATTTATCCTATTCATATCTTTTCTGTACATAAAAATTGTTAAAGTATTGAATGAAAAGCTGTATACTCAAATAATCCATAGGCTTTGTATGATTAGAGAACCGGGATGGTGAAGAATGGGATGGAATAGGATGGAATAGGATGAAATGGGGTGAGATGGGATGGGATGGGAAAGGATATGAAAGGATGGGATGGGAAGGGATGGGAAAGGATGGAGGGATAGGATGGCATGGGATGAGATACCTGTCCCAAAGGCAGGATGTCTAGATCTGTATCATAAAATAAGGAATTTTTTTAATCTTAACAATGAAAGTTGTTTTGTCCTTGACTAATGCTTACTTTGAAGTTTTGCATGAAACCAAACTGATGTGATCAATAAAAGTAAGAAAATGCTGTGCTGTGAATTTTTTTTTTTTTTGTGAAGTGTCATGGGTCCAAGAAGTCGGTTCCTCCCAGGCCGGAGAGACTATAAAAATTAGATTCTGGCAGGGACTAACTGTATTTGTTAAGTACAATGACTTCCTTAAATGCACCACAGTTGGAGCTCTGATAAATGTTTGATGATAATGACTTGATGGTCCCACCATTTCAATGTAAGGAAACAATCTATCCCGAAGTCCAAGTAGCTCCTATAGGAGCTGTTTATATAGCTCCTATATAAACAGAATAGCCCTTATAAAAAGTCTACCTTGTATGAACTCTGCACTAATAAGATCTTAATGGTCCCTAATGGTAACACTGAGGAACATTGGTAAGAACACTCCTCCTGCCTCAAGGCACTCAAGAAAATCATTAAATTGTAGAGTTAGAGCCAGAAGGAACCTGAGAAGTTAACTCCCTTTATTCTACATGTCAAGAGACTTGCCCAGAGGGTGGAGCCAAGATGGCAGAGTAGAAAGACACACATACACTAGCTTTTAACTCACAGACCATAAAATACCTGTAAAGAAGGACTCTCAGCAAATTCTAGAGCAACAGAAACCACAGATCAATGGAGTCGAGGAGATTTCTAACCCAGAGCAACCTGAAAGACTGACGGGAAAGGTCTGTCACACTGGACACGGAGCAGAGCCCAGCCCAGCCTTGGCAGCATGGCACCAGGAGGAGCAGGACCAGAGCAGGCTTCGGGGTCAGAATCTCCAGGAGCAGCACAGCTCCCTCAACTCACAGGCACTAAAGGTCAGTGAGAGGGGTTTTTTGGCTAGCCAAGAAGGGAACAGGGTGTCCCCATAACTCAGGCCTCCTCAGGTGGGAGCAGTGAAGGCAGCAACGGACCAGGGTTTACAAGACAGGCAGCATCCTCCATCCATATCGAAGGCCTCATCGTAAAGCTCCTGAGGGAACTGAGCCCTGTGTGGCAGCCCTGCCCCCTCCTGAGCAGCCGATCTTAATCTCATACTGAATAGTGGCCCTGCCCCTATCTAAAGCCCCTGGGGGATTGGAGCAGCTCATCTGAATCTCAGTCCCCAGTGCTGGCTTGGCAGAACTGGAGACAAGGTGATTTTAGAGAGGAAACTCAGAAGTCAAGTAACTGTCTGGGAAAATGACCAAAAGAGGGGAATAAAAATAAGACCATAGAAGGCTACTTTCTTGGGGAACAAGTGTCTCCCCCTATCCTTTCAGATGAGGAAAAACAAGGCATACTGTCAGAGGAAGTCAAGGCCTCTGCTTCCAGGGCCTCCAAAGGGAACTTAAACTAGACTCAGGCAATAAAAGAGCTTGAAAAGAGAGTTAGCAGCTTACTAAAGGAGAACCAAAAAAATGCTGAGGAGAATAACACCTTTAAAAAGAGGCTAACTCAAAAGAGGCTAACTCAATTGGAAAAAGAGGTCCAAAAAATCAATGAGGAGACAGAGGCTTTAAAAAGCAAAATTAGCCAAATGGAGGAGATGATTCAAAAGTTCACTGAGCAAAATAATTCCTTGAAAGAGAGAATTGAGTTCAGAGAAGTGAATGACTATGAAATAAACCAAGCAGTTAAAAAACAAAATCAAAAGTTTGAAAAAATAGAAGATAATGTGAAACATCTCACTGGAAAAACAACTGACCTGGAAAATAGATCCAGGAAAGACAATTTAAAAAATATGGGACTACCTGAAAGCCATGATCAAAAAAAAACCTAGACATTATTTTCCATGAAATTATCATGGAAAACTCCCCTGATATTCTAGAACCAGAGGGTAAAATAAATATAGAAAGAATCCGCTGATCACCTCCTGAAAGAGACCCAAACAGAGAAACTCCTAGGAATATTGTGGCCAAATTTCAGAGTTCCCAGATCAAGGAGAAAATACTGCAAGCAGCTAGAAAAAAAAACAATTTGAGCATTGTGGAAATACAATCAGGATAACACAGGATCTGGCAGCTTCAACATTAAGGGATTGAAGGGCTTGGAATAGGATATTCTAGAAGTCAAAGGAACTGGGATTAAAACCAAGAATCACCTACCCAGCAAAACTGAGTATAATACTTCAAGAGAATAAATTATCATTCAATGATATAGAAGACTATGAAGCATTTATATTGAGAAAAAGACCAGAACTGTATAGAAAATTTGACTTTCCAATACAAGACTCAAGAGAAGCATGAAAAGGTAAACAGGAAAGAGAAATCACAAAAGACTTTCTAAAGTTGAACTGTTTACATTCCTACATGGAAAGAAAATATTTATAACTCTTGAATCTTTCCTCAGTATTTGGATAGGTGGAAGGATTGTACATTCACATACACATATATAGACAGAGAGTACAGGTTGTGTTGAATCAGAAGAGATGATAGCCACACAAAAAATAAAATAAAAAAAATTAAGGTCTAAGGGAGGAAAATACTGGTAGGAGAAAGGGAGAAATGAAATGGGGCAGATTATAACTCATAAAAGAGATAAGAAAAATCTTGTTCAATGGAGGAGAAAAGGGAGAAGAGGAGAGAGGAAAAGTGAAGATATTCTCTCTACATATGGCTGAAGGAGGGAATAACATGCTCACTAAATTTTATATGAAAATCTATATCACACCACAGGAAAATAGGTGAGGAGGCAACAAGTGGGGTGAGGGGAATGATAGAAGAAGGGCAAATAGAAGAAGGGAGTAACTAGAAATAAACACTTTGGGGAAGAGACAAGGTCAAATGAATAGCCTATACTGAATTGTGTGCCTTCTCAGTGGGGATGGGGAGGGAGGGAGAGAAGTTGGAATTCAAAGTATTAGTAACGAATGTTGAGAATTTTTCTTGCATATAACCAAGAAATAAGAAATACAAGAAAAGGGGTATAGAAATTTATCTTGCCCTACAAGAAAAGAGAGAAGATGGGGATAAGGGAAGGATGGGGTGAGGTAGAAGGGAGAATACATCGAGGGAAGGAGTAAGTAGAATGCAAGGTATTAGGAAGCAGGGGGAGGGGAGTGATGGGGAGAAAATTGGACATGTTACAAAGTAATATAAAATCAATTAGTATTAAAACAATTGACTGAATTAATTACTGAGAATAAATCAAAGATCTTTAGTTTGGGGAAAAGAATTTTAGTCTAAATTTCCTAGAGGCAGGTAACCTCAGGTAAAATTTGGCATTGATGGAAAGGTTAAGGTTTTAATGGTAAATTTGATTTTATGATTGCTGTTTAATCAGGAACTAGAACATGTATAGAAAGGCATGAAAGCCACTTAAGACTTGCCTCAAAAGATATTCCTTAGCCAAAGTGAAATTATAGTCATATTTGAAACCTGGTTATTGGAACTTGCTATTTTAAGATGCTATGGGACTATTAAGTGACCATTCTTCTGAGGCTAACACCAGATATGGATAGCAAGAAAGGAGGTCTGAGCCTCCAATCCATGATGTCAGTAAGTAAGCCTGTGAGATTCTGGTATGAACTGAAAAAGGTGATCTCATGGGAAGGGTGGGAGAGCAGCTGTTCAGCATGGGCTTAGGTAGGATTCTCCTGATTCAGTTTCCCCACTAACACCTAGCAGAATTTAAGCCTGACTGAATGCAAGTTGATAATCTTCTCCTACCTGGAATTGACATGAAGTTGGGGAGATACTGGTTCCCTGCAATTAGTGGCAATTTCCTATAGTGAAAAAGTTTGTAATTTTAATACCAGACATATTATTCTAGATTGTTGGTAGGGAACATCCGAAGTTAAGTCTAAAATTAAGCTATTAGGCTTAGGACTTTAGACCAACAACAATAAGTTAGGGTCCTTTAATTCTTAGTAATACTGTGGAGACAATTAGGTCAAGGGCTTGTGAAGTTACTATACATAAATATTATTTGTGTCTCAGTTGGTTAATGTTTAAAAAAATTATTTTGTGGTCTATATTGTAAATGCTTTAAAAAGAAGTATTACCTGACCAAAAGCTGGAATTGTTTTATGTGATATGAACTGTGTTAAAAATGAAAAATAAAATAAAATTTTAAAAAAAGAGAGAGTCCAAAACCACACAACTAGCAAGTGGCAGAACCAGGAATCCAGCCCAGGTACCTAAGCTCTAATCTAACAGTCCTTCTCACCATCCCACACTGCATCCCAAAGAAAAATTGCCTGGGTATTCAGCTATTCAAATATGCATTAGCATTCAAAAACACTGCTGTAAATAGAGTAGGCATTTAATAAACGTTCAATGGAATTTAATTGAAACGAAAAAACAGGACAAGTTTCTACAAGAGACCCAAACCTGGGTGACACAGCTTAATAAAAACAAGAAAAACTTGAAAGAATGGTATTACTTCAAGACTAGTTAAGTTCTTAATAAACAATGCAAAAATAAGAAAAAGTATAAATTGCCAGGCATCCAAGCAAGACTCTCAGGCACTGCTACCCCATCAGAGGACCCAAATGTCCACAAACTAAAGTCTGAGTTGAAAAGTGATTTCTTTTTAGTCCCCTTGAAATGGGTCACATCCATGTTAAGGATGGAGCATTTTGGCCCTACTCATGAACATAGAGGGAACAGGTTTCGCTACTATTGGTATATGTTGGGTGTGTATGCAGCACTAGTAATTCATCACAGAACTATCACTAGGAATCCTAGCACCTGGGGAGCAAATTCAGCTGAAAGAGAAGGAGATGAACCATCCCTCAAAGAGGCTAGTCTGCAGCATAGCAAGGACTAGGGAAGAACATCTGCAGGTCCTGGGATTGTCCAATCACAGGTACATCTGCAGGAATAAAGAGTGTGACCCATCCTTTCCCCCATCCTTCATTAATCAGTGACCCCCATTCATTTCCCTGTCCAAGAGACCACCTCCCCTCAACACCTGCCCCAACACACACACACACACACACACACACACACATCCTTTATGGGGGAAAGGGCTGTGAAACATGAGACACATGGACATTTCCACCAGCAGCAGCACCTGGAAAAAGCCCCAGCTGTCCAGTCTTCGGTATAGTTCTACTTCATCAGACATAAGGGTTTATAGGTTTTCTTTTCAGGTATTTATTTCTCGGTACTTGTGAGGGAGAAGGCTTGTATGTTTCCATGCTTAGAGAACATGTTGTAGGGCCACTGATTCCCATATCAGGAGGAAGGGAAGAACACAGCAACTCCTATTATCATAGAGGCACCTGGACAAGTACAATACCACGTGACTAATGAAGGCACAGGTTGACTTTCTTTAGCATGTGATTATATAAGGAAAGTATATATAAGACTAGGGACTATGGACAGATTTGTTCAGGGGACATTTCCTATTTTGAACACCAATAATTCTTCAATAAATATGTGTTTGCTGTGGCATACCTGCTATCTTCTTTTGTGCCATGGGACCTTATCACCCCCAAAAAGTTCTCAGAAACCTAGAAGTACCAAGATTCTAAGATAAATTTTTATTATGCTAAATAAAATGAATTATCAATGAATTTTATTAGATAAAGATGGTTTGAAAACTGGTTTTTCAGGCCAAAAAGTCAGTCAATCAACAAGCATTTATTAAGTGCTTCCTGTGGGCCAACTACTATGCTAAGTGCTGGATAGAAAAGAAAAATGATCAGCCTTCTTGTGCAACATATAGGCCAAGTGGTACAAAAAATAGAAAAAACATTGGACTTGGTATCAGGAGACATGAGTTCAAATCCAATCTTATTTTGTGTGACCTGGAGCAAGTCATTAACTTCTCTAAGCCTCCATTTCCTCACCTATAAAATGAGGGAGTTGGACAAATGACTTCTAAAATCCCTTCCTCCTCTCAATCTATGATCCTTCATCACATGTGGCTCTTACTCATATTCATATGTCCTGTAATTGGGGTGAGGGTGAAGAAGAAAATGAATTTCCAAATCGTCAGTTTAGTCAAAGGGCTAGTAAGGAATACAGAGGGAGAGGAGGTTGAAACTATCATATGAAATGACATACATCAGCTTCACTCCTCCAGGTTGACTTGAGTGCTCCAAGTGATTGTAGAATAAGGACAGAACCCAGGCAGACTCATACCAAAGTAGGAGACATGTAGAGAACCTAGAGAAATATGGTTACGCCAGGTCTAGATGACCCTATCTCTTGCAGATCACTGGCCCCATTCTTCCCCATGTTGTGGGCAAAAAATCATTGTACCCAAGTTCCAGGAACTGAAACTCACACAGGTGTCTCTTTGTTTCTCTGATGACTCACTTTATCTATCTCTTTTGACTTAAACTCATCTTCCATTGCCTTCCACATCATAATCTGAGGTGTCACAAATAAGAGCACTAACCTCCCTTCTGTGTGCATTGAAAGATGTCCATAAAGACTTCTTATTTTTAAGATTACTGGCTACTCCCAACTCCAAGGAAGGAGGTGGTAGTCACAAGGAAGTATTTTCCAATAGGGCCAATGTGTGGATTCATTTTGCTGACAAATAGTTCTTTGTTACAGGGAAAAGTTATACTGGTGGCAAGAAAGGTGGGGAACTCATTGAGAAAGGACAGTAAGGTTTTAAAAAAAGAATCAATTTAAAAAAAAATCTTAAGTGCCCAAAGTTGCTACAATGGACTGAGACATCAAATTTTTGTTGTACCTCAAATAAGAAATCTAGGCCCAATGGCCAACATTTTTTCAGTTTCCAAAATTTACAGTCCCATAGGGATACATGTGACAGAGCTCTCTTCCCCCTCATGGCTAGCCAGTTCTGACTTGGTCTTCTCCCTCCTCCTTCTGACACACTTGCTGTCAATGATAAATGATTAGGTTTTTTATTCCCTACTACTAGTTGTAAGTTCATAATAACCATTCTTGGGAGCTTCATCTTCAAAGTCAAATTCAGGTAAGCACCAATGGCCCCAGTATATTTTATCTATGGACATTCACTTATTCGAGGTGCACAAAGCACTTAAAGAATTTTTATCAAATGAATGAATAAACAAGTATCAGAAAAATTTTTAGTTCAGTCCTGTCTGAGTCTCCATGGCCCCATTGGGGCTTTTCTTGGCAAAGATACTGGAGTGGTTTGTCATTTCTTTCTTCAGATAAAGAAACTGAGGCAAACACGGTAAAGTGACTTGCCCAGGGTCATGCAGCTGTTAAGTGTCTGAGGCTAGACTTGAACTCAGCAAGATGAACTCAAGCAAAATTTGAACTCCTAACTCCAGGCCAATCACTCTATCCACTGTACCACCTAGCCTCCCACAGAGTGAATAGAGCAAAAGGAAAATGGTGTACAATCAGCATTATCTTCACTGTTGGAGTGGATCTGAGAAAAATCGAAATGTGTACAACTAGACTACACCTAAAATGTATCTCTCCTCACAGTTTCAGAACTACAGTTCTTTATAACTACTCCTCTTGACCCTTGAAGAGGTTGGCCAAAAAATCTAATAATTACTGACAATTATACCTAGTGGCACCCCCACAACCCTCTATATACAAAGATCTGCTTTGTCTTCAAAAGATATTTGAAGTTTAGTCTCCCCTATCTGCGCACAGAGAAGGGAAGTCTAAACTCATTCTAACATTTTAACATATAATCCAACTCAAAAAAATGTTATACTAATTTTGGTTCCTCCAATGCATCCCAACACTGGTAGTACTAATTCTTCCTTCTTCCCTCAGGAAGGTAATTTATCTCCTTTAAAAAAAAAGACCTGCAAAATCTAATCTAACTGGATCCAACACATATGGTTTCAATTGATCTTTTTCAAATGGTCTTAATTTTCAGATCTTATTGGATTGTCCAATGAGGAAAAGAGAAAAAGCTTCCCCCCCACATCAGAAGGAATGGGATGTTACTGCTGTCCATGTGGACACAGCAATGCTGGAGAGGGAGGACTCCCCCACGGTATCCATGCTGGCACAAGTGGACATTTGGATGGGGTTCAAGGAAGAGGGTGAGGACAGAACTGTGTTACTTAGGAGAAATGTGCCTGAAGAGCTGGTATGTACAGGTGGACCTGGGTCAGCGGAGCTCCCAGCACTGTTACTGATGGTCCATAGGCAAGGATAGTGACTGTAGAGGAAAACAGCATCATGAAGATTAAGTCTTAAAGGCACATTAATGATATATGAGGGCAACAAGCCTGCCAAAAGCATAGGAGAAACACAAGCAATATGATGGAAGGCACCAGGCTAGGAACAGAGAGCCTTGGCTTCTATTTCTAGCTTTAGCTCTGTCATAGATTTGCTTTGTCTTTAGAAAAGTCAAAAGGGGTAGCGTGGTCCACTGGAAAGAGCACTGGACTGGGAGTCAGGAGACTTGGGTCGTGGAACTGGGTCTGCCATTGATTGACCATGTTAAACTTGGTCAGGTCTCTTGACTCCTCCCAACTTTAATTCTCAAATCTTAAAAATGAGGGAGTTGAACTACATGAGACCTAAAATCCAGCTCTAAATATCCTATGGTTCTAAGAAGGCTACCAATGCCTTGTGATAAGCATCCTTCTCCTGCATGAAAGAGATGACTGACTCATTTTATCTATGTAGCTGGATTTATGTTTAAGTATATTCCATGGAGAACATGCCAAATAGCCTTGACTGCTTCCCATGGTAGATTTGGTCTCTCCTGCCATGACCACTGTCATGGAGCTAGACATCTTGCTTTGTCTTCTTATTTCTAGAACTATAATGAAGATAAGACTAAAGATAACCTCCAACCTCCACTAAATATTCATTGTAGCCACACCTTTCAGAATTATAGCACTGATGGAACCCATAGCCATTTCCCAGAATTTATGGGCATTATGTTGTGAACTTATTTTCTTTTGCATTACTTTTCTTTGTCTATAGACTGCTAGCTCTTTCAGTATTGTGTTTCCTTCAAGACTTCACTAGGATTTCCTTCCCATCCCTACTTCCCATCCTGATCCCTTGCAGATGTGAGTGCCCTCCCTGCAAAAATTACTTTTTTTTGTTTTGTACATACTTTTACATCAAAGTATTTTTCCTCTAATAGCATATAAGCTCCTGGAGGACTTGGACTATTTCATTTTTTCCTTCATATCCTCAGCATCTAACACAGTACCTGGTGCATAATAGGTGCTTAATAAATATTTGTTCATTGGTTGATTGGATTATAGGTGCTACATCAAGAACATTAACACCCTTTATAATATTCCAACCCAAAATAGTTTTTTTTAATTAAGTACTACAACTGGAGAGAAACTCCAGAGGTGATCTAACTCATCCTTTTGCTCTCCCAGCTTATATATTATCTCAAGCAGGTTGAAACTTGTCTTAATATCTAGGGAAAAAAATTAACTTCCTTTCATTGCCCATCCTAGTGCCTCATAATCCTTCCCTCCTGAGAAGTTCATCCTTGTTCTTTATCTCATTTCTTCCTAATCCAATTTCTTCTCCTTTAGTCCTTATCCCCCAAACCAAATCCCGCCATATGCTCTTAACCTTCTTTTAGAAAATCTACCAATTTTCAATTCACATAATTGATCCCTATGGGGAGAAATTATTGACCACTCTTACTTCATTTTCTCTGGCCTTCCTTCCCTCTTCTCTGAGTAATATGAACACTTCATGTTCTTTCTTACTCTTGGTGCAATTTCATGTGCTTGCCTTGAATTTCAAAATTCCTACTTGTAGCTGTGTTCTTCACTTCACCAGTCATTTAATAAAAGACTATTGAGTGGATGAGTGAATGAACGAGTGAGTATCTCTGGTGATTTCAGGGAAGTTGGGATGAAATGTACTTTTGCTTGGTTAGTAGTTCATCATAGGCCCTCCCAATCACACATAATACCTGTGTTGTGAGGGTCTCTCATTAGACACTGCTTTCTTTGGGCACATCCATGGAGGACTTGGCAAGGGTAAAGAAGTTGGCTTATTGAAAATGCAGAAAAGGACAGAGTCTGAAACAGCAGGCAGGTTGCCAAATTTCTAATTCCCCTTCTACTTTTAACCAACTGATCTTTCTCAGTCAATCTCCATCTGGCAGCTCAGAGAAGTGTAAGCCTTGGATTGACTTGAAGAGAAAGATCTCAGACTTGAGTTTCTCCCCATGCTCCTGCTTAAAGCCCTGACTCAGAATAAAGCAGAATGCAGTAGTGACCCCATGTTTTCCCAATTCTCTGCTTCCCAGGAAGGAAAAAAAAGGAACTATCCACTTTCCCCTCTGTGATTCCCAATTCTGTCCCTTCCCCTACCATGGTCAAAACCAGGGTCTAGATCAAGCCAACTTCTGGCACAGAGATAGGAAGCCAAGACAGCACAGTAGCAGGCAGGGGTTTGGGATTGGATTTCTAAGCAATGAATCTGGCTGCACATCCATAGTGCCCATGGAAATCCCCATAATGGCAAGTGCACATGCTCTGCTTGATTTGGCCTTACCTGGGCCGGGGAGAGGCCGCTCCGTTGGTATGGGGGACTGAGAGCACACTGGCATGGGGAGTGGAGGATAAAGGAGTCCAGCTGTTGTTTGCAGAAAAAACTTGCAGGCTATTGCTTGAGCTGTCTATCAAGTTCACTTTGGGGAAATTACAATAATTGGGCTCAGGATGCAGATAGAGGGCTTACAAGACCAATGATATTAGCACAAGATAAAATATTATCATGTCTTATGTTATGGATACATCAGATTTTTTAACACTTTGGGACTCATTTAGGAACAAAGTACATTGGAATTCTCCTAAGCTGTGCCCATGAGGCATGAAGAGCTCAGCTAAGACTTCCAGTGACCAAACTATTTCTCTTTCTACTGATTCTTCCCTTATATTATATTGTCATACTCCCCCCACTGTCTTTATTCCAGGAATAAGCATATCACTGGGGGTCAATAAAGAATCTGAGAAGGGAAGGAGGAAAGGAGGGAGGGAGGAAGGGAGAGAGGGAGAGAGGGAGGAAAGAAAAGAGGAAGGGAGGAAGGAAGGAGGGAGGGAGGGAGGGAGAGAGGGAGAGGGAGGGAAGTGAAGAATTTAGTGCCAGTGTAACAGTAACATGTAACAATTTGGGTTAGGTCGTGGCGCTATTATTGCTACACTTTCTCAGTTTTAACTAGTTATTCTATGGAAATAACCAGCAAAGCAGGGAGCAGTGCACCAATGCCTAAGAGATGGGGATTTTCTTTTAAGCAGAAAAGGGGTATTGGAAATCCTGTGTTTGTGGAAGTATAATAGTACCCATCAAGGAAAGCAGGACAAAAGTATTTAAATCTTGGTGTCTTTGTTTGTATTCTCCAGTATTCTGGAGTGGAGTAGGGAGAAAATACTGGATTTCAATCCTGAGGTCTTGGGTTAGAACTTTAGCTCTGTCAATTATTTTGTCATCTTGGGCAAATCACTTCACTTCCCTAGAGGTCAGTTGTGAAATGAAATTTGGATTTCATTTCATTCAGATGGATTGGGTGACCTCCAAATCATCATCAGTTTCTAAGTCTATGGTCCTAGGTTGGAATGGAAAGGGCTCTGGTTTTGAAATCAGAATGTCTGGATGTGAGCCTTAATTCTACCAATGACTGGCCATTTTATATGGGGATGAACCTCATTTTCCTTAACTCTGAAATAGGAATAATAACATTTTCACTCTTTATTAACCTTAAAATACTATACAAATGTGAATTACAAATATTGACACCATGATCTTACAGATGGAAAGAATATTCAAGGAGATTCTGACTTTCAAGAAAGCATTAAACCCAGGATGAAATGTGAAGGATGGGTGCACATGAATCAGACCAAGATTGAGACATTCAATGGGTCCAGTTTCCCCCAGTGACAGTTTTAAGAGTCTGAAGCCCAAACTTTTAGGTTCCCACTATTCATTGTAACCATAGAGGAGACACATGATGAGGAGACACATCCCATTGAAGTAATGGGATGGTTCCATGACTCAGCCATGGGCATCCTGAAGACATCCAAAGCGCAGTCCTGTACTTGGACTTAGAAAAGAATGAATTCAAATCTCATCAAGGAACTGTGAGCAAATCACTTAAGCTCTCTGAACAGCAGTCTCCCCAAATACAAAATAGGAATGATGCCAGAAGTTCCCACCTCACAGTCACTGTGAGGTTTAAATAAAATAACGTATATAAAGTACTTTGCAAATCTCAAAGAAGTTTTAAATAATTATTAGTTACTATTATTGCTGCTATAATTGACATCAGTCAGCCTGAAGCAAGGCTGTTCACAATAAAAAAAAGGACAATAGACATTTCTCCAAATATTGTGAGTAAAATTATGAGTAGGTTTTTTTTTCAGAATAATCATCTCTGACTAAATATATATGTGTATTTTTTTCCTGAAAAAAATACCAGATAGGGGGTGAGAGAGAAAGCTGCTAACTTCAGTCTTCCTTCATACCACGTTTGTTTCACCCCCATTGCCCTTGGGCATCATTAGCAGAGTCACACACCTGTGGAAGAATGGTTTCTATGCATGTAGGGAGGAGGGTAGGGAGCTGCTCTGTGTCCATGGAGACCAGAGTAGTGTTCACAGCCATGGTGGGAGTGGGGAGCGGCCAAAGGCAGGGGTGCAGGGTACTGATAGTTGGAGCTCCCTGATGAGCACATGGCATCTGGATTAGAAATGAGCCAACCTCCCACTGGAAGAAAGAGAGAAAGAAGACAAAAAGTGTTTCAGCCCCCAAATTAGATAGCAAGTTGTGTAATAATTCAATTCAGCACACACTTATTGGGAGGAGTGATGGGTGAGCAGGGAGAGTGGGTTATGTACTGCACTCAGAGGGCTGTATCTCTCCCATAGCATCATTAGGTGAACAGGGTTTCTTGTCTTCAAGTAACACACATTACATTTATGATTATATGTGTTTCTTTGTGTCCTTTGCCCAGTTCCACTACCTCCTTTATTTGCTAACAATGGCAGCCAGTGTGAGAATGGCCCATTGTTCTTCGACTGCCCTCCCCACCAAGTCTGAAGGATTCCCTGGATCAGTCCTAAGCAATCAAAATATCAATGTCACTTGCAGTGAACTCATTGCAATAAAATGGTGAGCCACCTCTGACTTGAGCAAAGCAAATCAGATAAAACATTCAACTCTCTAAGAGAAATTTGGGAGACATACATGTTAAATGCTTTGTTGAGATCACCAAAACACAATTAGATAAGAGGGGATCTTTTGATGTTTCTTGCACAGGGGATAGGTCTTTCATGCAGGTCACAACATATACATGGTTATGTATATGTGTGTGCATGAACACATGTATGTGTGTAAAATATTAATATATTGTCTGTTTAGAAAATATCCATCTCTAG
>JAQQSK010003394.1:0-275748 GCA_028658325.1 Potorous gilbertii
GCAAGCACTGGGAGTGTTGTTGGCCACATGTACCTTGTGTTGGGATGTTTCACACCTCTGCTATATACAACCTGGCCCCAGCTTCTCCTCATTAGACACACCTGCACTCCAGTCAAACTTGCCTCAGTTCCATCTTCCATCTTTATGTCTTTGCACTGGTTGTCTGTCATACTTGTTAGGTCCTGTGTCCTCTCCTCTGCCTCATGGTGCCTCACTCTTCCTTTAAGATACAGGTTAGACACCATCTTCTATTTCCTGATCCTCCCAGTTGCTACAACCTTCCCTCCCAAGATCCCTGTTTTAAATTTCTTTGTATGTATTTGTATTTATTCACTTCATATTCTGTATATGTTTATATATGTATTTGTTGACTCCCCCGTAAAGATGTAAATTTCTTGTGAGCAGGGGATTATTTTGTTCTTTGCACTTGTATCCTCCGTGCTTGGTAACATAGTACGTGCTTAATCCCTCCTTGATTGAGTTCATGTTTCAACTGAGAAGCAAGAGGAAGACTGTGAAACTTCTGGACTTGGAGAGTGATATGATCAGATGTATTGTGCTTTAGGTGTAGCAATTTGGTAGTTGTGGGGACAATGGATTGGAAAGAGAAGAGACCAGAGATTGGGATGGCTTTTACAATAATCCACCCAAAAGATGAGGGCGGCTTTAACTGGGGTAACAATTATGAATAGAGGGAAGGACCGTGATGTGAGAGACTGGAAGTAGAACCATTTAGACTTGGCGACTGACTTGGGATGTGGTGGTTGAGGGAAAAAAAGCATCAAAGATGACTGGGATTGTGAGCCAAAAGGGTGGAAATGAGAAAGTCTGAAGAAGGGATGGATTTGAGAAGAGAGAAAAGAGTTTTGATCTAGACATGCTGAGTTTGAGAGGCTGATGAGATCTCCAGATGAAAATACTCAACTGATAGTTAATGTTGTGGGACTAGAGTTCAGAGGAGACATTAGGACTGGATGTATAGATTTTGTCATTATCTGCATAAAGATAATTTTAATCCCAAGAGGGCTGATGAGATCATCTAGAGAGAGAAGTCCTTAAAACAGTCTTCATACCTGTACTTAGTAGGTTGAAAGAGGAAGAGGATTCAGCCAAGATGAAAAAATCATTAGATTTGGAGGGGGGAGGACCAAGAGATGTGTGTCAGAGAAGCCAAGAGAGGAATGTCCAAGGGGGAGAGGTGATTGATACTATAAAATTAACAGTAGAGGGACCTCAAGAAGGGAGAGCTTAATAAACCATTAGACTTAACAGATAAGAAGTCAATGATAAAATGAAAATAATTCAGTCAAGTGGTGGAACTCAGAAGCTACTTGGTAAAGGCTTCCGACTCAATGATTGGGGCCTTATCTTGGTCCATCATTCTTGACTATGACTACCATCCTTTTATAGCCTCATCACCTTATGTTTTATCTTTTTCATCCCAAAGAAATCTGAAGCCTATTTCTGTATCCACCTTTAAGAGAAAAGGCAGCTGGCTCTAGTTTTATCATCTGATGAAAGAGAAGTCATATGAATCACTTTATCATTTTCACTGGCCCCATCTTTCTCTTCCTCTTCATGAGGCGATGCTTTAGTAGTCCTCTTTGGCCTCAGAAATTTTGGAGAGGGATAGTGTTGAGGGTTTTTGAACTGACAACCTCATCACATTCTATCTTGTTTCATATTTAGTTATGTACACATCCCCCTACCCTCCACTCTATTAGATTATAAGTCCCTATACAAGGGACTGTTTTATTGTAGGCACTTCACAAATTCGTGGTTTACACTGAAAAGCAAGTAATGAAACTATGAACATTTTATCTCCTAAACTGAACACTCTATACAATTTATCCCTTCCCCCAAAATGAAAGGGATTTCCTGGGAACATTGTAACGATTCAAGAAATAATTTGAGCAGGTTGATATTGAGTTAACTTTAAAGTGACACAAAATAGTCCCATAAAAAGGTTTCTAAGACGTCATAGTGTGTCCATGCTGCATTCCTTGAAGCTTACCCACCCAATCAGTTACTGTAAGATTATAAGCTTATATTAGATCTACTCAGGTGCCCCCATGACCAAACCAAGATCTCCAGGTGAACCTGTGCCAAGCTGCTTCCTATAGAAAAGTGAACTGAGCAGCTCAGCAGGCCAAGAAGTTTTGACTGAATCTAGAAGCAGCATATACTTACTACACTTGGAAACTGGAAGACCTTGGCATTTCTGGGTGGATAAAATAGTTCAACCTTCTGAGGCTATTGGCACCTCCACATTTGAAAGCCAGCACTGTCCTCTGTTGGTCAGAGAGAGGATGCACTTTTTTCATACAGGACAACCTGACTTCTGGAATCTTTAAGAACCAAACTTGATAGGCATGAACCAGATAATAAATAAAAATCTGTATTAAAATTTACATATTCATATTATAAGATACTAGCCTCCTCTTGCCCTTCCTAGTTTTGATACCAATGCTTGTTGGATTATGGCCTGAAAATCTTTCTCTGTCTCTGTTCGATCTTGCATGAAACATCTTGGCCGGAGATGAGAAGCACAGAGTCAAGCAGTAGCTCTGTTTATTTCATGATGACTGTGTTCAATATTCCTTTCCCTAGAAAAGGATTAGGTCCTCAGGTAACACCAGCATGTGACAGTGTTATAAACCAATCAGAGAAAAAAATAAACAAAGAGGCCTTGAATATCTTAGAGGAAGGATGCTTGGAAAATTATTAGTCAAAAAATCAGTTCCAGCTTTTTTCTGGATTCTGAGTGCTTGGAGATCTCTGTTAACCCCTCCCCCAGGCATGAAAGATTTAAGACCAATTCTTCTTGTTTTGGAAATTAGGAAAGGGCAGTAAACAAGAGGAAAATATACTATATGGTATTCTATAGATGAGAAGAAGAAGGGGAAATTTCCAGGATAGTTCTATGTTGAGCAATACTGTTGTGCCATAAGAAGTAGCAAAATGGACAGTTTCAGAGGAAACTAAAATTTCCCATGAATGGATGCAGAGCACAGTGAGCAGAACCAGGATAATTTACACAATAATACCTTATGTAAAAAAGCAACTTTGGGAGACTTTAGAACATTGACCAGTAAAAATGATAAACCATGAATGAAGAAGAAACATGCCACTGACCTCCTTCCAGAGAGCATTGATAAATTGAGAGAAAGAGAGAGAGATGGGGAGGGAGGGAGGGAAGGAAGGAAGGAAACATTCTTGGACAGGGCCAAAGTGGGAATTTATTTTGCTGGACTATGTGTGTACGTAATGAGATCTTTATTTTTCAGTTTGTTATTTTTCTCATTGTGAAGAGTGAATAATGGGAGGGACAGATTAAGAAAAGAAAAAATACATTTTTTATTTTAGACTGGGACATTGAACTTCCCTATTATCTGTGCTTGCGATGCAGGAATTCCAAGGAAAGAGGCACACAACTTCAGGGTGATGAGTACAAGATTTTTGGGGGGATTTACTTTTAAAAGATCCCTGAAATAGCACCTTGCCACTAACAGCAAGAATCAGGGCACAAGTTCATGCAGGGGCTTTGTTCTTGAGCTTGTGTATTTTACATAAATGGCTTAAGCAGGGACTAGAATGAAACATGAAGGCCAAAGTAGCAGATGTGTGGATGTTCAACCAGGATGGAATTGGCTGCTAGCTATACTTCATTCTTGACCTAGCAAGAAAATGAATTTCTTCCTTCTAACTGCAACTATGATTCCTGTAACCCAGGCTGCAAAGTGGGGGAGAGGGTAGGGAGAAGTGGCTTGGAGGGGTGGACTAGTAGGTAATGATACGATAAGAAAAAGAAATGAAAGGAACAAGCATCAATAAGACTTTAAAATACATAGGACAGGATAGAAGAAAATTAAAATGGGACACGGATTTTTCAGGGCTGCTTTGTTACAGTTTCATATACAGTTCTTCTCTGTTCTGATTTGTATATTGAAATGTTTGTTGATGTTTATTAAATTCATGATGAAAAAGAAAAAAATTTTGAAATTGGCAAAAAATGGCAGGTATAAATGAAATCTTTTTTTAAATTTTGTGAATTGTTACAATAGCCCCTAGATAAAAATCATATCTAATACTTAAATAGCATTTTAAAGTTTGCAAAGACTACACATATCTCATTTTTCTGTCACCACCACAGTCATAGCATTTATATGCAATTATATTATATATATATATTATATAGCACTTATATTATTTATGATATATATCATATATTTTATATAGCACTTGGAGGCTTATGCTTTACGAACATTTTCTTATTTAATCCTTACAAAATTTAAATAGCATCAACCCTGTAAGATAGATGCTATTATTTCCCCCAACGTTTTCCAATTTTCAAAAACGTACTGAAGGCCCCAGCAAGATGTGAACTTGCGACCCCTGGTTTATAAGACCAGTGCTCTAGTGGATAGAGCACCAGTGCAGGAGTCAGTAGGACCTGAGTTCAAATCTTACCTCAGACACTTGACACTCACTAACTGTGTGACCTTGGGGCAAGTCATTTAACCCCAATTGCCTCATGCTGGGTCATCTCCACTCATCCTGATGAATAATATCTGGTCACTGGATTCAGATGACTCTGAAGGAGAAGTGAGGCTGGTGACCTGCACAGCCTTCCCTCACCCAAAACCAAGTCAAGTGCAAGTCATGTCATCATTTCTCTGATAGCATGGTCTTCTTTGGCAACAAAGGACGAACACACACATTATTTCCCCCATTTTATAGAGGGAGAAACTGAGGCTGAGAGTTAAACTGCTTTCTCAGGGATGCACAGCAGCTAAGTGTCTGAGGCAGGATCTGACCTCATTTCTTCCTGAATCCATGTCCAGTATGCCATTCCGTCAGCAACACTGTCTCTAGATGTCTGGTGAGGTTTATCTTGGATCAATATGTGTTTAAGTAAACGTGGAAATGAGAACCAAGTGGCATGACTTGTCTCCCACTGTATCAGGGTCACAGCCAGTTGTCCTGCCCTGTGTCTTGCTACTGGACTCAGATGACCATGGAGGAGAAAGTGAGGCTGGTGACTTTGCACAGCCTTCCCTCACTTAAATCCAATTCACTTGCAAGTCAAGACTTCTCCCTCCTGATGCCATCGGTCCTCTTCAAGAATGGTGGATGAATACAACATAACCCCTCTTTACTGCTTGGATAAAGCTCTGTGTCTGTAGTCAGGGAGACCTGAGTTCAAATCTAGTCTCGGACATTTATCAGAGTCTGGGTAAGTCATTTAACCTGTTTGCCTCAGTTTTCTTGTCTGTAATATGGGGATAATCAAAGTACTTACCTCCCAGTGCTGTTTTGAGACCCAAAAGAGATCATCTTAACACAGTGCCTGGCACATAGTAAGCACTATGAAAATGTTAGCTGTAATTATGATTGTGACATCCCTTAAACCTCTTTTCATAGGAGAAGATGCCCTTTGTCTCTCTAGATCGTTTTTCTAACTAGTTTTCACAGGGAAGCTGTTCTGTGTTGGATTTTTTAAAAAGGAAAGTTAATGTGTCACTTTTTTTTCAAGAGGCATTCCTCAAGTTTCTTTGCCTTCTTTTCTTCGAAAGTGCTTTGCATTTTGTGTGTAAGTAGCTGGAAATTCTAAGAGCAGGAGTAAGGAGGGAGTATATTCCAGATGTCCAGTAACCTGGCTCTCACCTTCATCATAGGTGCTTAATGTTTACTGAGTGATGACAGAGATGGTAGGTGGGATGTTGTGTGTGAGCAACAGCAAGTCCATCAGCTTTACTAAATATGTGTGAAAGGGACTAATATACAATTAGCCTGGAAAGATAGGCTGGAGCAAGATTATTGTTGTTGTTCAGTCATGTTCAACCCTTCATAACCACATTTGGGATTTTCATGACAAAAATACTGAAGTAGTTTGCCATTTCCTTCTCCAGCTCACTTTACAGGTAAGAAACTGAGGCAAAGAATGTTGTGATTTGCCCAGGGTCACATAGCTAGGAAGTGTTTGAGGTCAGATTTGAACTCATGAAGGTAGGTCTTCTTGATTTGAGCCCCATGCTCTATCCACTGTGACCCCTCCTGCCCAGAGCCAGCTTCTAAAGACTCTTAAATGCCAGACGTATAGTGACAAACATTCAATGCAAAATCTACCCTACTTCCCATACTTGATGCAAGCAGTATCCTGTCTTTCTCTTACTTGTTACAGACTCAAAACGCCATAAAGAAGAAATGTGCTTATCTGTACAAGAAAATTCAACAACTCAGTTAGAGTCAAAACAACTTATTAAGCCAGGTACTGTACTAAGTGCTGAAGATACAGGAAAGACAAAAATCCCTGATTTCAAGGAGCTCACACTTTAACGGGGTAAACAATTTATGGCAGTCAATTTAATTATTTATTTGTTAAGCAATTAATGAAGCAATATTTATTAAGTAATCAATCAACAAGTAAGCAATCACCTACTATGCTCCAGGCACTGTGCCAAATTCTAGGGATACAAAAAGAGGCAAAAAGACAGTCCCTGCTCTCAAGGAGCTTACAATCTAATGGGGGAACCAACACACAAATATGTACAAACAAGCTGTGTACAGGATAAATAGTGTCCAAAGCAAGTCATCAGAAGGGGCTACCTGACCTAATTGACCCCATGCTTGGAGCAAGCAGGCCTTGTGATGTCTCTGGAGCTCCGGGATCTGCTGTTCCAATAATATAGCAACACTCCTCATCTTTGACTATTTTGCAAAACAACTTAGCTCTCCCTGCTGCTGCCCCTCTGGAGTATTCCTTCCCGTTGAAGTTAAGTGTTGTCCCTCTGACATTTCCCCTTCACTGTGTATTTCACTCTGCCCACTTTGCATGGACAGTACTTTGGTGATATGTGATGCCCCTGGATTGCACGTCCCTCTGTGAAAGACCCTTGTTGCTACTTTTGATCCTCTTTAATTCAGGTTGACTACAGAAAATAATAGAGTTGACAGCCCTGGAATTATGGAGTTGGGGAAAGCTTCCTGTACATCATAGGATTGTAGTTGGAATTTACTGGAAGCCAAGGAGGTCAGTAGTCAAGGAGAGGAGGGACAGAATTCCAGGTCTGGGGAAAGCCAGGGAGAATTCCCAGAACCAAGAGACCAGGGTCTTATGGAACAGCCAGGATGCCAGTGTCAACTGAATTCAAGAGGTCATGGCAGAGAGTAAGGTATAAGACACCAGGAAAGGCAGGAGGGGGATAGATTATGAAGGACTTTGAAAGCCAAGGAAGTGCATGGAAGGTAACTCCTTGTTCTCCTAGGATTATAAGATAGCAAGGAAAGTGGGAAATGTGCATTATTAAATTTTGGCAAATTAGTTCCTAATTTAATTCAATGAATATTTGTAAAGTGAGGCCAATACACACCTTGGTGCTACACTCACAAAGGGGACCGTTACAGCCTTCATTACACAGGCACTGAATAGAGCTGCAGGTTTGGAGTAAGGAAGACCTGAGTTCAGATCCTCCCTCAGACATCTTAGTATGTATGTGACCCTGTGCAAGTCCCTTAATCTTTTAACCTTGGTTTCTTCCTCTGTAAAAATGGCATATAAAAATAATTGCAGACTATTTTATAGGGTTGTGATATGGTTGCACATCTCAAATGAAATATAAATCACTTTGGAAACCTTAAAGCTCAATCTGAATGTTAGCTATTATTAATCCATCTTCCTAATATTTCTCACATCCCTCTTTTCCTCTCTCCTCCCAACACCCCAGTTCCAGGCAGAAAGCTTAACCCCACAGCTATTTTTTTTCATTCCAGTGTCTTTATTACTCTCACAAACAGAAGCATATGATACAGATAGGTACAATATTGGCATCATCTTTGTGACTACTAGCCACTACAACAATGTTTCTCATGTGACTACTTATCTTTTTCACATTCCTGAACAAACTATGGGTTTTTTGTATGTCTACACTATATACAAATTAACAATTTAGCATTTTAACCATTAACAAGTCTTTTAAGTCCTATTTCTTTAGAAATGTACATGACACCATGCCTTCTTTACTGCATTTTTGAGAAAGGGAAAAGTTTTGAAATAAATAGGTTAAACCAAAGAGTAATAAAAATTTTAATGAAATGAGTCAAAGAAAAGTAGATATACTTCTCAGAGAGAAATTGGCAAAATGGAGCTTACTACCTTTGTAGACCCTCTCCTCCTCCATTCCCAAAGAGGCAAAAAGCTAAAAATGCTGAAAGAGAAACAATACGTAGGGGTGAGGAGAATTCAGCATCAGAGAAGAGAAGCTTAGAAATGATTTGTATAATGAAAATGACCTACTTTCCAAGTTCTTCGGTGTCTCTCATAAATATGCTAGTAGTTATCCGAGACAGTGATTTTAAACCGGAATTTGTTTTGTTCGGCTCTCTTTATTTTGTTTTCATCGAATTCGATATCACTCCACTTTGGAAGACGCAAGACTGTGTGAAGCCAGCTATCTTCCTCATACACGTGGTCAGAGTACCACCATTGCTGGGAAAAGTAAAAGGAGTTCAGAATGAGCTCTCCAACAAATTCATTAAGGGTCCTTGTCTTAGAAATATTATGTAGACCTACTGGGCTTTCCAAAACAATGGAATTGATTAGACAATTGATTGACTGCTAAATTCATTCTGGACTTGATAGGATAGACAAGAGACAGGAAAAACTGAGTTCAAGTTCCTGCTCCAGAGACTACCTAGTTGGGTAACCCTGGACAAGACATACCACCCCCCCCACCCGCCTCTGTTTCCTCATCTGTAAACCAACAACAACAGGCATTTATAAAGCACTTAAAAGCAGGATTTCATTTGATTTCATTTGATCCTCACAACTACACCAGGAGGTAGGTGTTATTTTTACCCCCAATTTTATAGATGAGGAAGCAGAGAGACTGAGATTAAGTGATTTATGCTCAGAGTCACACAGCCAGTGTCTGAAACAGGATTTGAACTTGGCATAATAATAGCATCTACCTCACAGGGTTATGGTGAAGGTTAAATGGCACAACATACTAAAGCTCTATAGACATGGTAGCTATCATTAATATAATTATTCTGTTGTATTCTCTGAAATGGACACATCATCCAAAGTAAACAAGTACACACTAACTCACTTGCTCATTTCCTAGTAGGTTGTTTCTCTAGGCTAGTCCAGTTTACAAAGTATTTCAAAGGGCCTGGATACGGAGAGGCACTAGTGGAGCTGAGAGTATTGAAGAGTTGAATACCGTATTATGGGAACAAGGATGGAGGGACTGAACTTGGCTTTCTCAAATCCAGGGAAAAATGAAAACTGCATTGTCATGTTCTTGAGGACCAGGAGGATTTTCGTGGTCTGTGAAAGGCATGAGGAGGATGGTGGAGCAGAGGAAGAATTTGGAGAAAAGGAGCTAGAAGGTCATTTGGGAGTGATGTTATAAGAGGGATTCCTATGGACAGGTTGGACCAGATGGTTCCTTCAGGCCCCTTTCCAGGTTCTAGGAAACTTCCCAGATCAGGATGAGTTCAGCTTTCAGGGATGAAATAGAAATTTTAGCTCATCCAGATTTTTCTAGCCTGTTAGTGTCTGGATGGATATGTATGATGAAGGATTCGGTGTAGAGTTACCTCATGAACAGGACTGGGCGAAGGCTCTGTGGTAAACCTTTGCTATAAATCGTATGAGGGAGATAGGTAGATATAGATATAGACGACAGATGATATAGAGAACAAATGACAGATATAGAAGATAGACAAAACATTTATTAGGATCTTACTATCCCAAAAGTAAATGAGAGGGGTTTTGAATAAAATAGGTTGTAAATTATTACAATATTAGCACATTCTCCATGACCTCATCTACCAGATAATTGATTTGTCCATATAGTTCCTGGCACACATGAAAGAACACACAAGTATATGGACAGACTTCAACCTTCCCCATCCTCAACTTATTGTTTGCCACCTGGCAAGGGTGGAGATCCTAGAAAGGACTCCTCAGCTTCCAGGAGCTCCTGGCCACAGAATCCTCTTCTCTGGAGGAGGAATCTTTCATTTTTATCAGAAGAGGATGTGCATATGATGAATAGAGCAGAAGGGAATCCAGAAGGATAAGTAAGACCCCAAGGTACCACCATCCTCCCACTCCCTTTAATCCCCACCCCTCTCCAAGGGGCAGGAAGATTGAAGTTTTCTGTAGTTAATTAACATACTGGGGGAAAGAAGAATCAAGATCAAGAAGAAGGCAGTGGGCCAAAATGTCTTAATCTTTATTCCCCTTATTCCCAATGGGAAAACCCTGAAGAAGAAAAATCTAGCTAGCAGGAATGAGGAGGATGCTAGCAGTGGGGAGCAGAATGTAACCTCCTTAACTGTTTGACCTGATCTGTGATTTCATGAGCGGAGGGAGCTCCTGGGCATTTAATATCACCTGTTTAGAAATTTAGCCTTGGACTTGAGGGGGCGTTGAGAGGCATTGTGACTTGCTCAGTTACCAGTCCGGACAGGACAGAATCAGGAAGGCTTAAATTCAGCCTTCCAGACTCCAAGGCCAGCTTCCTGTTCGTTCACTACGTCATGCTGCTTCTCATTAAATTACACTTAAAATGAAATGGATAGGATACTGGACCCTGAGTCAGGAAGACCTCAACTCCAGTCTGGCTTTAGACATTTGCTGGCTCTGTGACTCAGCCTCAGTTTCCTCAGCCATGGTATGGGGGTAATAAGAGCACCTGCCTCTCAGGTGGTTGTGAGGGTCATATGAGATGGTATTTCTGAAGTGCTTTGTGCACCATAAAGAGCTGTATAAATGCCAGTATTTGCAGAAGGTGTTAGCCTTCACTTAAAGCCTGTAATGACTACCTCTGGAGAAGCCCAATTCTTCAGGTTGTGTCTAAAGTTACCTTTGAGGTCAGAGTCCACAAACCCCACTTCCCTTTCCCAGGTTCCATTATTTACTTTGCTGATATTTAGCCAAATTTTCTCCAGTACGTTTCCTTGGTTTTCACAGATCTTTAAAGCCGTTTTCAGGAAGAGGTTACAGTTTTCTTCATCTCCCATTAATATGCATACGTAAGCCATCAGGTGGTAAATCCTTGGGTGGAAGATAGGACCCGTGGAACTTTGAGTTACCAAATTCTCCATAGTCTGATGAAAGAACAGTGGATATGTGGTTTGGAAAAAAGAATCTTATACCTAGAAAATTATGTTATTCACAGGGTAAATTAGTGTAATCACAATGACATACACATTCAAAGATGGTTTGATTTGTGTGTTTATTTCACTCACACCAAGAAAAGTTTCTGTAGAAAAAATTCAGAGAAAGTTAAATTTGTGAAATGCTGTATGGGATCATAACAAATAGATAGCCCAACCAGTCCATGATTTTGTGGGAGTCAGTGGTACTGAGAAGCTTTTCTGGGGAGGATGTGTTTGTATTCCTTGAGATAGATTTTAAAAACTGATGAATAAAGCCAAACGATGACAGATATATGTGCAAGATAATATGCTAAGTGCCATAGAGGCTATAAAGATGCATAATAGTCCTGGTCCCAAAGAATCTTATGATTTAATTAAATTGGAATCTATTATGTGCCAGGCACTGTGCTAAATGCTACAAGCATATACAGTTCCTTCCCTCAAGGAGTTTACATACTCATGTCAGCTAATACTATGCTGTCAGTATGATTTCTCTGTATTATCTATTGTAATAAATGTTTAACGTCAGTACTATTGTGTTACCTCAAGGAACACCACTGACTCTACTGTCCTTCGTATCAAGCTGATTATCATGATGCTGGCTATTATTGAAATAGATTATTCCTGGAATGGTGATTTCAATTAATGATTTCAACCATTTTGGGAAATTTATCTGAAATGAATTTCTCTGCATTGTTTCTTTAGTAATTGGACCATGGTATCAGTGAATTCAGGTTTTTTTTTTTTTTTTAGTGCATCAGGGTTGACAAAGTGCTTTTCCATGATGTATTTTTATCTTCATTTTTATAGCTGAGGAAACAGGTTTAGAAAGATTATGTGACTTGAATAGTTACGTAGCTAATTAGACTTGGGATTTGACTTCCAAGCTCCTGACTTTGAGTTCAGCATTCTTTCCTTTCTGGGTCATCATTCCAAAGATACTAATGGTTATTGTGTTGGACTGGTGATATGGAACATATAGGAGATTAAATGGCTGGTAGCGATTCCCAGACATGACTTGGAAGTTTGTTTGCTCATTTCCTGATTTTGCTATCATTTGCCTCCGTCTTCTACATTGTACAAAGGGAATCAAGGAAAATTCTGGCTAACTGATTAGGGGTTGGGTGGAGCTAGGGGGTTTCTTGCGATTTTACTGGAATAGTTTCTGGTGAATTTGTGACATTGAAGTCAATATGTCTAGCCTCGAGGCTACACAGTAGTGGCCACACAGTAGTGGCCACACAGTAAAATACTAGAGCAATAAAATGTAATTCCAGATGTCATGATGAAGGAGAGTTGAGTAAAGGGAATTCCTTGGTTGGGGATGAATGATGGGGATATACAATAGGGCAAAAGGGTCAGGGCCTCTTTGCCCCAAGAGGGGCTTAGAATTAGAAAGTAAAGAAGAGGAGTTAGTTTAAAATCGTACTGAACACAACATAAAAGGGTAGGAATCAAGGTATGGGGAGATAACCCCAATTTAGTATGTGTCCAAATACTCTGCTAGCGAAATGGTCACGCTTGAGGCAGTCCTTTTCTTATTGGTAGCCACTCTCTTAGGAGCAGTGAAAAAATAACTCACAAGAGTAACTGCATATCTAAGTAGTATGCTCTATGTATATCTAAGTAGTGTCCTCTGTTGTTATACTAACTGTCCTGGACACAAACCCAGCAAAATATAAGGAAGGAGTTACCTTGAGTAGTTCAACCACAATGTCTTGGACGTTCTCTATTTGCTCTTGAATTTGTTTTTGGAGGCAAAGAACTTGGCATTCCAGGTACCTGTTAAGTCCAGAGCAGTAAAGGAATGAGGGAGTCCTTTTCTGGACCAGCTTTTTAGCTCTGTTGAAAAATACTTGAAAATTGTCCCACTCCTCAAGTCTAGCAAACCTAAATCACCAACAGAGGGATGGGGGAGAAGGGAAGCAAAGTCAGCATCACACTTGAGGTCTGTTGCTTTTCTGAATTCAGTTTTAGTGAAAATATGCCTTCCTAAAACTGGGTCCCTAGAAGCTGCCCTGAGCCCACCAACTGTGGGAGAATGCAGTTTCAAATTTGCATCTTGGATTAAGCAGATTCTGGGCATATTATAAATGGTGCCTCCCTCCCACCTTGATTCTTCCAGAGGGGGGGAATAGCTGGTGGTAAGGGCGTAGGAAAGAAGAGTCAGGATGAAGTGGGAAATTGGGCACCCAGAAGACAAAAGGAAAACATTATCTAGCTGCCAGAGCTGCACTCCAGTGGATTATAAGCTCCAGGACTCACAGTTAACTAGAATGTTGGAATATGATTTTAGGTTAACTTTCCTTCCTCTCTAATCTCTTGATCTTTCAAAGCAACCAAGTTTCTTGCCCAAACTAAATACGTTACAATTCTAGAGAAAAGCATCTCTCACCGGAGGCAGTGAATGTTTTCTAAGGTTTCTTTTTTAGTTTCTTGGCTCTTACTCTTACCAACACTGGTGGCACTTTCATTCACTAAAATCCCACTGGTCATGGAATACTCCTTGACTCCCACTATAATTTTTCTCTCTACCACTATCAATCACTCAGTAACCTTTCCCCCTTTGAGGTTTATTCAATCCACATTTATTGACCAACCAAGATTCTGGTAACTGTTGTCTAGATCTCCTTACTTCCTTAATAAATTCAATAACCGACTCACAGTCTTTGTCTGCTCCCCAAATCTTGACCTTATACTAGCGGATTTCAGTATGCATATTGATATTCTCTCATACATCCTAACCTCTCAGTTCATCAGTTCACTTATTTCCCTTGGCCACCTCCTCTGACCTATCCCAGCTACACACAAACGGTCATACTCTTCCCATCACCCACAAATGTTCCATGTAAACTCTGAAATTCCTTTATCTAATTATAATCTGTTATCTTTCCATTTCTCCCTCTGCTTTTCAACCCTAATACCGCTGTTACTGGTTTTTGTTCCTTATGTGACCACCAATCTTTGCGTTCCTCAGATCTCTCCCAGATTGTCACCCCTGCATGGGCTACACCCTCTTCCCTTTCCCATCTTGACCCCTTGGTGAGCCAGTTCAACTCTACACAGTCCTGTTCTCTTGAATTTCTTCTCCTTTTATTCTAAAGCAAATCTTGCTCTTCCAAATCCCAGACTAGCATTGCTCCTACCATCTGCTTCCATTGCTTGCATTTATATTTCATTGAACAAACCTAGAGAAAATCATGAAACTGTGCTGACTGGATCCACTACACATATGTTATATGATCACAACAAGGTAATTCTTTTATACCTCCCTAATGGAGTTATCATTGCACTTAGCATAGCAGTTTTTTTTCAAACATTTTCATCTTCTTCAAGCATTCTATAATTCCTTCTTCCTTGTCCTGTCAGCTGTATCTCATTTCACTGAAAAAATTGAGGGCATTCTTAAGGAGTTCTCTCTTCTGTCCTGTTCCTCATCTCACATCATTCATATGTTTTTGCCCACTATTTCTTCTTTAAATCTTGTCTCATATGAAGATGTGGCCCTTCTCCTACATATATATACAGATATGTATGTATGTGTATATATCCCATCCTATGCAGCAGATTGTCCCCTCTCTCATCTTTACTTTCACTAATATTCAATCACTCCATGGCCACTTGCTGCTTCCATTTTGTCTACAAACATGTCCATGTCTCCGGTATCCTCAAAATGACCTCACTTGATCTATCTGCCCCTGCTACTTATCATCCCTTCTCTCTCCTCCCTTTTGTGGCTAAACTCCTTCAGAAGTCCATTTACAATAGGGGTCCCCACTACCTCTCCTCTCACTCTCTTCTTAATGAACGCTTTGCCATCTGGCTTCTGACCTCATCATTCAACTGAAACTGCCCTCTCCAAAGTTACTAATGGTCTCTTAACTGTCCACAGCAGCAGAGGGCTTCCATAATGAAGGCATCCAGCAAAGAGCAGCTCAACTGAGAGAGCCAAGCAGCAGGGGACCCTGATGGATAGAGAAAGCAGCTCCCCTCCTGACATCAGCAGATAGCGTCAGCAGCTTTGTAGCATCCATGATCTCCTTCTTGGCAAATCTCACTGTTCTCTGTCCTCATCCTTCCTGATCTTTCTACAGCCTTTGACACTATCAATCATATTCTTCTTAATGCTTTTGTGACACTCCTCTCTCCTGATTCACCTCCTACTTCTCTGACTCCCTCTCATCTCTCCTTTGTTGGATATTTATTCATGGCATGCCTGATAACAGTGCTTCAAAATTCTGCCTTGGGCCTTTTCTCTTTTCCCTCTATACAATTTCACTTTGTGATCTCATCAGCTCTCATGGTTCCAGTTATCATCCTTATTCAGATGATTCACAAAATCTACCCATTCAGCTCTTACCTCTCTCTCCAACTGCCTTTTAGACCTCTCAAACTGAATGTCCTATAGACATCTTAAATTCAACATGTCCAATTGAACTATTATATTTCCCCCAAAACTCTCCCCTCTTCCTAACTTTCCTATTATTTTTAGGCGTACCACATCCTCCCAGTCACCCTGGCTTGCAACCTAGGCGTAATTGGTGGCTTCTCCCTCACACTGCTCCCTGCCCTCTCAATATCTAATCAGTGGTCATTTCCTGTAGTTTCCACCTTCATAAAGTCTCTTACCTACCCCCCTCCTTTTTTGTTATGACATTACCTGACCCTGGTGCAGGCCCTCATCACTTCACAATTGGACTATTGCAAAAATCTGCTAGATGGTGTCCCTGCCTCAAGTCTTATCTCCATTCAAATCCCTTTTCCACTCAGTTATTAAATTATCCTTCCTCCCCTAGTCAATCAACTCAGTGGTTCTCTGTTGCCTCCAGGATCAAACATAAAGTCCTCTCTTTGACTTGCAGAGCTCTTCCTAACCTGGTCCCTTCCTACCTCTCAATCTTCTTCCAACTTACTCCCCTCTGCAGTCTAGTGACACTGGCCTTCTTGCTGTTCCATCTCCTGACTTAAGGCATTATGACTGGTTGTCCTCTCCTCCTCACCTCCTCCTGGCTCTGCTAGCTTCCTTCAGCCTCAGCTGAAGTCCTACCTTCTACATAAAGCCTTTCTCAATTGGCCCTTTGAGATGAGTTCCAGTTGATCCTCCATCGTGGTTGCACACAGTTGTCGGCATGTTATCTGCCCCATTAGACTGTGAGCTCTGGAGAGCAGGGTCCGTCTTTTGCCTTTTTCTCTTTTTTTGCACCCCCAGCACTGGACACAATGCCTGGCATGTTAAAAAATGCTACTTGCCTGACTGACAGTCTTATTGATTCTTTTAGACAGTGTTCATTACTGTCTGACACTGAGTTTATCATCTCTCCCCCTCCCCCAAACTATCCCTCCTCTTCCTAATTTTCTTATCTGTGATAATTGTATCATTTTCTTATCTGTGATAATTATATCACCCAATCACCCCATGCTTGTAAACTCAGGATTGTGCTTGATTCCTCCTTCCCCTAAAACATTTCACTGTCAAAGCCTTTCAATCCTAGCTGCCCCCTCTCTCATTGTTGCCTCTTCCTTTCCATTCCCAATGTCACCATCCTAGTGATAATAACTTCCTCTAAACTACAAAAGTACCTTCCTGATATCTCCTTGCTTATAAACTCTCCTCTCTACATTCCATCTGGAATATTGCTGCTAGATGAATCTTCATAATGCACAAATCTAATCTCAAGACTTCTCAGAAATCTTCAGTGGTCTACTAATGTCCACCCCACTTTGCCTGGCCTTCAAACCCTCCACAATCTGGTTTTAACCCACTTCTCAGTTCAATTTAATCTATCCCCAACACTACCTTTCCTCTGAATATGTCTTTCATTCTCTTGCTTTTGAACCTTTGCTCATGTAGTTCTTTACACCTGTAATGCCACCTTATACTTCCTCGACCCAACTTGTTGACATTTCACCCATCCTCACCTCCTGGACTGAGCCTGCCTTGTTCTCCTCCATTGGGAAGTGATTTCTTTCTTATCAGGTCTTAAAACACTTCTTGCATAGTAGTTCCACAAAAATGTAAACTCCTTAAAGGAGCTGGGTTATAGCCTATGTGTTAAGGTAAGCCTAACACATTGCTTTATATGTAGTAGACATTAAATGTTTGTGTATTGAAAAAATGAGAGAGATGGATAGGTAAGCTTTGTGTTACCAGATTGCTACATCCGTGTAAAGAATCAGTAACAGGCCACTGTGGAATTTGAGGATTTTGTTATCTTCTTGGTCATTTATGAATTCCATACATTCCTCAAAGGTCCTATAAATAAAGCCTATGAAGGAAAGGAGAAGGAATATTTCACTTGGGGGTTCCCTTTCTTAGCTTAGTAATTATTCCAGAGAGAATTTCATGAGAGGTGAGGTTGATGATTTGAAACCAGAAGTGGGACATGTGACATGTTGGTCCCATGCCACTGATTGCTGCTGCTCTGTACTGGATCTAGGGTCTGTAAAGACTTGGTCAGTCCTGTAACCTCACATTGGGCTGAAGGAGTCGGGTCTTTTTGCTCTAAAGTCAGAAAGGCACAAATTTCTATTCCATTATGTTCTAGCTATTCTGTAACGGGTAGCAACACTTGGATTCCTTTGCCTGACATAGTACAGTAGGACCACCCTGGGAGCCAAGGGGACTAGATTGGACTCTGTTTTCAGATATGTTCTGGACCAGCCTTAAACAAAGAATTGTAGATTGTTGTCTCATTGGTGTGAACCATCACTGAAAGCATTCTCTACCACAGATTTTTAACTGACCACTCTACTATAGATGTCTGAAACTCCGACCATCAGAATGTTGTTGTTGTTTTTTTTTAACTAAAATTTTTGGTTTCTAAGAAACTTTTATTACAATGTGTGAGGAGAGATAATATTTCACAGTGCTTTAGAGGGTTCTCCTCGGTGCTTAACCTTAGGTCTCTTCTCTGGTAGGTGCCTGTGTTTCCTCAGCTTTACAACAAAGGAGTTGGACTAGAACCATAGACTTAGAGCAGGGAAGGGGCCTTACTGGTCAGTGAGTCCAACCACCTCATTTCACAGATGATAAAACTTGAGGTCCAGACTTGAGGCCCCAAGATTTGCCCTGGGTCAGTGAGTGTCCAGGGTGAAATTTAAATCCAGGTCTCCCTGACTCTTAAGATGTTGTCTGCCATGGAAATCCTGAGGTCAATTTTTTTTAAGCAGATTTCTTAGCAATATTTTTTTTTCTCCAATGATTTTCCCAAACGGTAGAATACAGAGATGCTGCTCCCTTTTCCCCTACAGCTTTGTCCCTCGTGTTCAAGGCAAGGTTAGCCTTAGTCCCACCACCCAGAAAGTGAATGGTAATGGCTTCCCTCCCACTGTAATCTCTTCTCCACTAAAACCAGGAAGTAGCCAGTTCTTGGAGGAAGCCTTTGAAGATGCATGGTCTTGTTGCCCTCTCAGAATGCAAAAGCAAAACTTACCACCATAAAGCAAGATGTCTAGACAGATGACATAGAAAAGTCCTTGGCTGATGGTGTGCTCTTCGATGGTAGCAAATGACCACATCCACTCCATCACTTCGATCATTTTATGGTATCTGGGGCAAGGAAAGAATATGTCCCATCCCTGCAGTAGAAAACCACTTGCCACAATCTAAGATGAAGCATCCCACTGCACCTACCCTGCCAATACAACATTTTCTCTTGGGGTTTGCCACAAAAATACCTGGTTTTCAAAAAGAGAGCTACAGTGAGTCTTTGAAGGACAGAATAGTGCCTGTTGGTATCCTTGATCAACTGCCACATCGCATGTGCTCTGAAGCCTGTAGAAGAAATAATCTCAATCTCTCTTCCTCCTCCCTTTGCCTCCTCATTAGATCCCCAATAGAATGCAAATTCTGTCTTTTGTCTTTCTATCCCCAGTGCCTCGCAGGTAAGGATAGGGATGATAGGTACTATACTTGTGATTTCATTGGTACTGGGAGGGAACACCCACGTGAGTGAACTTCCTCAACCAGTGCAGATGGTATTTTCTCTGCGATTTCTAATCTTCAAGGGTTGGGCACTGAGAGGTTAAGTAACTTGCCCAGGGCGTCCTGCCAGTTAGTACATGTTAGCTTGGATTTGAGGCTGGCCCTCCATCAAGTTGTTCTCGAACTGTGGTCTACAGACGCCTGGGAGGCTCTGAGACCCTTTCAGGGCACTGGGCACCCCAAGGTCAAAACGAATTAAATTGTTATTGTTGCTATTATTAAATTAAATATTATTATTATTCAAATTGTCCTCCCTCTTCCCATTCCATATCTGTGTGAATCTGGATTTCCTTTCTGTCTTTCAACCAAAACAATATACTGCAGTAGATTACAAACAGACATGAGAACCTGGCAGTCTTCTTTTAAGCCAGATATTAAGCAGATTTGCAGAGATATATAAAGCAATGCCACTTTTCTTACTAAAAACTTGTATAAAACATGTTATTTATGTTAACAGGTAATGGGATTATTACTGCTATTTTAAGTGAATTGATAAATTTTTAGAAATTATCAGTTTTAATTTCTAATTTAATCTCTAATATGGTTAATCTCCATAGATAGGACCCTTATAGTTATTTCATATAGAAATAAGAGCTCTTTGGGATCCACAATAATTTTTAAGAGTGTAACAGAGTCCTGAGACTTTACAAATGAGATAATATTTGTAGAATGCTTAGCACTTAATATGGTGCTTAATAAACACTTTTTTCCTTCCCCTTCCCCTTAACACCAAATAGTTTGAGAATCACTATATTCCACCATTCTGCCTTTCTTACCTTGCACATAGTAGGCCCCTAATAAACAAGAGTTGTTTAAACTGGAGGTCCTTTGCTGCACAGTCAGAAGAAAGTGAAAAGGAACTCTTACCTAACTGAATGGACAGGTCTAAGTAACCCATTATGCACTTGATGTAAGACAATTTTTCTGCCACATAAGCAATTATTTCCACAGTCTCTCTATTTAAGGGCTTATTGAAGATTTTCTCAAAGGCCATGACTTCATACTTGAACCATAATCCCTGGTAACCTGCCAGTTGGCTGTGCAGTGAGTAGTCCAAGTAGGCTTTAATGATCTGAAATATCATCAGTTAAAGGAAGGAAGGAAGAAGGGAAAGAGGGAAGGAAGGAAAAGGGAAGGAGGGAAAGAAGGAAGAAAGAAAGAAAGAAACAAAGAAAGAAGGAAAGAAAGAAAGAAAGAAAAAGAGAAAGAGACAAATATGAGATGGGTTCCAAAGCTAGATATCCCACATGCAATCAATCAGCAATTATTTATTAAATGTTTACTATGTGTCAGGCATTGTACTAAGTCCTAGGGACACAAAGGAAAAGCAAAGACAGTCCCTGCCCTCAAGGACCTCATGGTCTAATAGGAGAGATATTGTATAACTAAGTAGGTCCATACAGAGAGGCGGCTGGGTACTGTAGTAGACAGAGCACTGGGCCTGGAGTCAGGAAAATTCATCTTCCTAAATTCAAATCTGACCTCAGGTACTTATGGTGTGACCCTGGGCAAGTCACTTCACCCTGTTTGTCTCAGTTTTCTTTTCTGTAAAACAAACTGGGGAAGGAGATGGCAAACCATTCCAGTATCTCTGCCAAGAAAACCCCAAATGGAGTCACAAATAATGACTGGAAATGACTGAAAAACACATAAAGAGTAAATGGAAGGGTAACCTTAGAGGGAGGTACAGGAAGCTTGCAGTCCACCATAGACCTCCTATTTGGAATTTTATCTGAATCTTGAAGGAAGCACAGGTAAAGGTAAAAAGGGAGAGCATTCTAGATAGTGAGAAAAAAAGATACCAAGATAGGAGATGGAGCATCATGTTTGAGAAACCAAAAGTAGGCCAGTATGAATAGCCATAAATCTAATGGAAGGGAGTAATGTGTGAGAAGAATGGAAAGACGAGGTAGAGTTAGGTGATAAAGAACTTCAGATACCAAGCAGAGAAGCTTCTCTTGGATCCTAGAGGTAATAAGAAATCAGTGGAGTTTACTGAGGAGGAGTATGACATGGTTAGAATTATGCTTCAGGAAAATGATTTGGTAGCTAAGTTTGGAAGACACAGATGATTAGGACCTGAACTAAAGGGGTGGCTGTGTAAACAGAAACAAAAGGGGACAGAGTTGTGGAGTAGAAATGATAAGATCACATTGACTGATCAGATTGAGTGACAGAGGAGTCAACGATGACACCAGAGTTATGCACTTGAGTGATTGGGAGGACAGAGATGCCCTTAATAGTACAAGGGAAGTTTGGAAGAGGGGTGGACTTGGTGGAGAGAAGTTATGGGACATGCTGAGTTTGAGATGCCTAAGCTACTTCCAGAGACAATAGGTAGGATGAGAACCAGAAGAGAGTCATGTCCTGAAAATCCAGAGAGAAGAGAGTGTCATGGAGAAGATGGTGATCCACACTGTTGAAGGCTGCAGAGAGGTTAAGAAGGATGAGAACTGAGAAAAGACCTTTGGATTTGGAAACCAAAAGGTCATTAGTAAGTTAAGTTACTAATCATTAGTTACTTTCATTTAAGTTACTAATCATTTAGTTACTGTTTCCAAGATAAATTCTCTAGGGAACTGATTCAGGTATATAAAAACAGGAGCAATTCCCCAATGATTAAATAGTCAAAATATGAACAATTTTCAAGGAAAGATATCCATGCTATTAAGAATCACATGAAAATTTGCTCCAAATCACTAAAAATTAGGGAATTAAAATTCAAGATAACCTCAGATGCTATTTTACATCCATCAGATTGGCAAAGTTGACAAAAATGGAAAATGGCAAGATTTTCGGGAAGATAGTCACATTAATGCACTATTAATACATTAATGCACTGCTGGTTGAATTGTAAATTGGTTGAGCCATTATGGAAAGCAATTTGGAATGATGCCTCTGAAGTTTCTACATTTGACCTGGTAATACAAATACTTGATTTATACCCCACAGAGATCAAAGAAAGAGGAAAAGGTACAGGGGCATGTTGCTGGTAAATGTTTAATAACTTTCTGTACAAACATACTTTTAAATTACATCTATTACCATTTTCTAAATCACTTTCTTAAGTCCACATAACTAACAGAATAGTAAATTAAGCCCTGACTTATGGCTTTCACCTATTTCTGAGATCTAAATACCCACACAAATTTAACAATTAGATCTTTGAGGCAGTTCAAGGCCTGGAGTCAGGAAGACTTATCTTATTGAGTCCAAATCTATCCTCAGACACTTCTTAGCTGTGTGACCCTGTGGCAAGTCACTTAATGTCTTCATCTGTCAGATGAGCTGAAAAAGGAAATGGCAAACCACTCTAGTATCTCTGCCAAGAAAACCTCAAATGGGTCACAAAGAATTGGACTGAAACTATTGAACAACAACAATAACGACAAAAGAATTGAATCTAAGAGGGTGTCCATCAGCTGGGGAAAGGTCCAAAAATTATGGTATATGAATATATGGTATGGTATGGTATATGAATATAATGAAACACTATTGTGCCATAGGAAATGATGAAAGAATGCTTTCAGAGAAACTTGACAAGACTTATATGAACTGATATATATTGAAATGAGTAGAATCAGGAAAATTATATATATATATATATATATATATATATATATATATATATATATATATATATATATATATATATATATGTATACACATGTATATGTAATCATAACCTTGTAAAGACTTAAGAACTCTAATCAATGTAATAATCAGCCATGATTCCAGAAGAATGAGGATAAAGAATGCTGTCCAACATCTGTAAAGAGGTGATAAGACCAAGGGTGGGGAATTTGTGGTCTGGAGGCCATGTGTGGCCCTCTAGGTATTCGAGTGCAGCCCTTTGACTGAATCCAAGTTTTACAGAACAAATCTTTTTATTAAGTGGATTTGTTCTGTGAAGTTTTGGATTCAGTCAAAAGGCTGCACTTGAGGACCTAGAGGGCCACATGTGGCCTCGGGGCCACAGGTTTCCCACCCTTGAATAAGACTGAATATACAAAATAAGACATACATTTTTGGACGTGGCCAGTGTGGAAATTTGGTTTGGTTGACTGTATTTGCTGTAAAGTGTGTTTTTTTTTTCTTTCTCAGTTGAGGGGGTGGGGGTTGGAGGAAAGTGGCAAGGAGAGAAAATAAATACTAACTGAAAAAAATTTGAAATAAGAATGTAAGTTTATATGTAGGGCTATACCTAGTATCTGGTAACATGCCTGGCACACAGTAGGTGCTTAATACATCATTTTTTCATTCATTCATTTGTAACAGGCTAGATGATATATTCTATTTCTTGAATTCCTGAGACTCTCTAAGTATATGAAAGCCTACCTGGAACTTGTCTAGAGTTTCCAGTGCAATATTCACTTGCATCATGGCAGCTAAGTGGGCAAAGTACTTGCAATGACGAGCATAATCCAGGCTGTATATCTTCCATAATGAGGACAGGCAAGAGATTTGCTGGTGGAGCTGAGCCATTTTTTTCTTCCTATTAGGTAGAAGACAAGCAGAATCATACAAACAGGAAGCTCCTTGGGGTGTGAGTGGGGTCACGATGGCTTCAGAAGTTACTTCTGACTCTAAGATTCTGGGCAAACCTATCTAAGCAATGTGTAGCTTGGGTGGCATGAAAGACTTCTTCACAATGATTCCTCCTAGAGTCGAAGCAACTGTTTCCTAGATTCATAGGATTTAAAGTGAGAATAGACCAGAGAGGTCAACTAGTTTAACTCCCTTTGTTCTAAAGATGAGACCCAGAGGAATTTGTGTGCCTGTCTTCCTCCAAAAGGGTAAAGGTCCCTCTCTTCTACTTCTCTGGTATTGCTCATAGTGCTATAACCAGTTATTAAACAGACTCTACACTGGGAGAAGCGTAGGAAGCCTGGATGACACCACAATTTTACATCTGTCCTAGACTAAGCATCAGAGAGTAATCCAGAAGGGAACAACTCATCTAAGGGAAAGAAAGCAAAGCCTCAGGATCCACATAGAGACTCCAATCTCTCTTCCACACTATAATCCTCTTAGATATCTGAAGACAGCTAATGTATGTCCTTCTAAGTGTTCTCTTTTGTATGTTAAACATCCAGTTACTGCACTCCATACTTATAGGGCATGACCTTGAGGTTTAGGACTATCTTGGTTGCCAGCTTCTGAGCATTCTCCAACATACCAGTTTCCAAAACTGAATATAAAACTCCAGATGTGGTCTAACCAGGGCAGAACACATCTGGACTTCCTCACTCTATACTGCTGTACAATGCTCCTCTCTCTTAATGGAGTCTAAGATTAACTTTCTTTGGCTTCTGCATCATGCTATTGGCTCATCTTGAGATTACAATCCACTAAAAACAGTTGATTTTTATCAGTCTGCCATGTTTCCCGTATCTTATATTTGTGAAGCTGATTTTTGAACTCACATTCAAGGCTTCACTTTTATGCTTATTAAGCTTATCAAGCCTTCAGCTCTAGCCCAGTGGGTCAGCATGCTATTGCTGGAGCCCACTGTCTGTTTTTGTATAGACTGTGAGCTAAAAATGTGGGGTTTTTTAATAGAAGTTTTTCTGGGATCCAGACTGTGTCATTCAACGTGTTAGCTCTCCTGCAAGCTCTTTGTTTCATCTGCAAATTTGATAAGGAGGCCATTTATGTCTCTACCCAACTGATAAAAATGTTAAATATTAAGTGATATTGCTCATAATTTTCTACCATCCTTCTCTGTAAAAATTTATTAATGAGTGTACATTTTAAAGTATAAGACTCAGCATAGATCACTATGGTATTCCACTAGGGATTTCTTTCCAAGTTGCTACTGTACCATTAATGACTGTGTGTGTGTGTGTGTGAAGGAATCCCAACAATTCTATTTCAACCTCATCTAACCATATTATCACTTTGCCCACCCTTTTCATTTTTTCCATGAGAAAAGTATGAGAAAGTTTTTCTAATCCTTTGCTAAAAATTCCAATACTCTTAACACCCTAATGGATCCACTACTTCATCACAGATGTGAGCATTTCCTCTAATGATGCAGATCCATTCTACCTAAACTATGTGGTTCATTAGGGATGTGTTGCTAAATATTTGAGTAACTAGCTCCCTGGGAGAAAAAGTATACACAACATAGTTTTAAATTTCTGCCTTATTCACATTTTCTTCATCACTTTCTTAAGTCTACAAGATCAATACAGCAATAAACCAAACCCTGTTTTGCAGCATTTGCTGATTTCCAAGACATGAAAGGTTAAATGAAAATTTAACAATGGGCTATTGCGACCTGTTGGAGCTGGCTATAATGAATTTGTCCATGTTCTTCCTCACATTCACCATCAGGGTTCTTCCCAACATTCTGGGGACCTCTCTCATGTTTTCTTGAAATGGAAAGGATACCAATGAAGGATGTAAAGTACTTGTTTTTTAATCCTTATTCTCATTCCATGGTTGGTACATCTGTTTCAGATGTCACACAGCTAAAGTGTCTGAAACCAGATTTGAACTCAGAAAAATGAGTCTCTCTGACTCCAGGGAGTTTTGTTTTGTTCTAACTGTAATAACTTGTTTTGTTCTAACTGTAATATATTTCATACTTTCATTCTTTATACTATTTCTCCTGAGTATTCCCTTCTTTATGTAATAGGGGTCTGATGCATATGTTAACACCATTGATTTTCTTAGCTGATGGAGTCTCTTCATAGAGGATGTAAGAGAGCTTGCTTCTGGGAGAATTCTAATGGTAAGGGGAATGCCTTGGAGAGACTGTGGAGTAAGAGTAGATATTCTGTAACTGATCCTGATTGGTTAACCACAAAGTGAAGGGGTAATTCTTTGAACTGGCTTCAAAGGCACTAAAAGAGGTTTATAAGCTTCAGATATGTCCTTTTTGCCTCTCTTTGCTCCATTTAGTGATTCCTTCATTTACAATGTCCAAGGTGAGACTATGCTGTGAGGGAAAAAGCCTTAGAGACTCCTTCTTCTCTGAGGCCATGTGACCCCAAGAATCAGGCCCTGGTCTGTTCTTTTCCATTCTACATGAAGGGATTGGAGTCTCTGACCTTGTTTGGTGAAGTGAGTCCCAGAAATCCAGGAGTCACAGTATAGGCTGAGTTTTATAGCCAATGTACCATAGAGGCCCCAAGGAGCAATGAGTGATCTTTGAGAATGACCCTTAAGACACCAGCCTAGAAGGACTCACCCACCAACCATGCTAGCTTTGGATGTGAACTTGGTGAGACTGACACTAGATAGAAACTAAGCTAAATTTTGAGCTTACTTCGCCTAAGAGACCAAAGTGGTATACTGGAGATTATAGGTCTGAAGTACTGGGAGAAATGTTTGTGTAATTTCTCTTGCTATATTTTTGAGGTAACTATGTCATTGTATGTTTAAATAGAAGCGGGTTGTTAATTACTGTTGTTGTACAGTTGTTTTTCAGTCGCGTCCAACTCTTTGTGAATCCATTTGGAATTTCCTTAGCAAAGACACTGGAGTGGTTTGTCATTTCCTTCTCTAGCTCATTTTATATGTGAGAAAACTGAGGCAGACACAGTGAAGTGACTTGCCCAGGGTCACACAGCTAAAGTGTCTGAAACCAGACTTGAACTCAGAAAAACGAGTCTCCCTGACTCCAGGCCCAGCACGTAATCCACTGTGCCACCTGGATGCCCAGTTAATCACTGTGCCCTAACACAGTCAGTGGGGGCTTGGACCTATGGCAGAAGAAAAGAGACACTCCACCCATCAGGGTAACTCCTGGATCCCTGGAAGGAGATGGAGCTGTCTGACTTTCAGAGAGTGTATGTTTTGTTCTAACTGTAATATATTTCATACTGCTTCTACCTACCACGAGGATCTCTGTTGTCTTTGGGCAATTCTCCACTTCAGTTTTTCAGAGAATGCAGTGTCGTATTAGTCACATCCATACAACATAACCAGAAGATTATTGGTGTTGAAAAGACAGATCTTTATTTCAGGGAGAAGTCTGCAGTCATTAAAAGCTTTCTTTAGGCAACATAGTCTACTCTTTTCTTCCTGTTCAATTCTGGGGTCAAATTATTTCTCACTTGCAGTGTCTATGTAAAATGCACAAACTGATGGATTGAGTAGGGTCTGCAGAGTTCTGAGCCTTGGTACTATCCAAACAACATCCTTAGCAAGCAGGAGCATCAGGAGGACTTCATTGTCTGATTCTAGGCTTGCTCTCTTCCCTGACAGTGACTGCCAACTTTGGTGGGCCTACATGGCTACTTTCATCCTTCACTTGATGTTAATGAATCATGTAGAATTTTTGCAACTGCAAAAATTTTAGGAGGAGGGACTTTAAAATGGTATTTTGTTCTACAGGATCTAATTTTTTATTTTTTTTTTGTAGTCAACAAACAGTGAGACCAGTGGGACCTTATGTTCTTTATATGTTTAGATCAATTGTGTGATATTGCTTTCTGTGGATTATCACTTATAAAAGCCTGCCTGTTCTATATTAGGCAGCTTGGGCTTAGTGGATAGAGCACCAGACATAGAGGCAGGAAAACCTGAGTTCAAGTTCAGTTTCAGACACTTCTTAATTTAGTGACTCCAGCTTAATTTCTGCTTTCTTCAGTTTCCTCGACTGTAAATTGGGGATATCACTTATCTTGTAGGATTGCTGTGAGGATTAAATGAGGTAATATTTATAAAAAGTTCTTGCCATAGTTCCTAGTACACAGAAGGTGCTATATAAATGTTTTATCCTCCCTCCCCCTTTTCCTACTAACACTCTTATCAAGGATATCTTTGACATGTGCAGATTATTCTTAGAAACATTTCATATAGATGGAAAAAAGGCATATGTGTCATTAGTTACTGACATTCTCTTGGTCACTCTTTAAAGATAATTAAATGACATTTGTTTCCATGCCAATACTCTTTTTAAACATTTGGAACCTTCAGAAGATACTATATTTGATCAAGATACAGAGATTGTTCTCTGAACCCTTAAGGACTATCCTTGTGCCTTCTTGTACCCTAAGGCTACTTAAAGGTCCCTTGAAGACCCTCCAAAAGCTATACCACCTACTGTTTTCCAATGTGGAAACTTCCTTTGGAGAAGGCACATACTGAAAAGGCACCTTAAAGAAGGACACCCTTCAAGAGCATGCAAGGGTGTTTCTGTAGCAGACTGTTGGAACACCCTATCCTGGGAGGGGTAGCTCACATGCCCTATTCTAATTCTATCTCTTACCCTGGAGGACAGATGTCCTGTAGTTGTTGACTCATATGAAAGTTATGTTTATTTTTCTCAACGTGGGTCTGGAGGAAAACTGAAAAACTACTATAAGGGAAGACACGTTTTAGTAATTTCAGTGCTTTTCTCATCATTTTCTTGGCAAGTGACATCTGGCCCACATTGAAGGAGACCTATGTAATAATGAGAGAAAAACAGCAAGAGTAACTATATAAGAAGAATAAGTGACATCTATCTTTCTTCTATCCATCTACCTATCATTCTCTGTTTATTTCCTATCTACCTATCCTTTACCCACAGACCAAAGCACACACCAGCAGAGAAGCAGACACTTCTCCTTTGATCATACAGCCTTGGAAGAACCTCAAATTAACAAGTCCCTAGAAATATCTCTGAAAACAGCTGCACAAAATACCCTAAGGCTTGGGACAGTACGCTCTCCACACTGGAAGCAGAGTCTTACCTTTAAAAAGAGTTAAAAAGTCAAGTAATTGGCTGTGAAAATGAACAAATAGCATAAAAAAAGTCAGACCATAGAGTTTTACTTTGGTGACAGGGAAGATCAAAATATACACTCAGAAGAAGACAACAGAGTCAAAGCTCCTCATCCAAAGCCTCCAAGGAAAACATGAAATGGTTGCAGCTCCATGGAAGAGCTCAAAAAGGAGTTTGAAAATCAAGTAAGAGAAGGAGAGGAAAAATTGGGAAGAAAAATGAGAGTGAGGCAAGAAAATAATGGAAAATGAGTCAACTATTTGCTAAAGGAGACCCAAAAACATGCTGAAGAAACTAATACCTTAAAAAATAGACTAACCCAAATGGCAAAAGAAGTCCAGTAGCTAACTAGCCAGGTGACCTACCATGTCCAATTGAATTATATTCAAAATAAATTTCTGTCTTTGTTAAAATTCCTTGTTTGTGTTATAAAAATTAGCTCTGTAAATCATTTTGAGGTCTCTGATCTCTGAGATTCAGGTGACCTAGTTTGGCATGCAAATGCTGGCTTTGCAAATTAAATCATAGCTGGTGACTTTATTCTCAGTTTCCTTTTTATTTCAGATAACTAATTTTAACAGTGGTTTGCTCAGAATAGGTGCTTAATATATATGGAACTGCATTCCTCTTCACGTCATTATGTATCCAGTATGATCAGCTTGAGAAATTCTGTCCAGTACCTTTTTTCTTCTCTTTGCCAACTAGGGTAAGTACTTAAATGACCAAAGAAAGGAGAAAAAGAGAGAACAATTTAAACAATAAAAATTATACAGAAAGACAAACAACTTTGAAAACTATAAAAAAAATGATCAATACCATGACCGTCTGTGATTCCAGAGGCCCAAGAATGAAGCATACTCTTCATGACAGAGAGGTGATGGATTGAAGGTGCAGAAGTGATGGAATACAGACTCTGGGAACCTCCTTGAACTCTCCCCTGAATCTTCCCACTTAATCTGTTACCATTAACCTAGCCTGACCCTCCACTGTCTGTTACCTTTGGATTGCCCCACCTGCTTCTCACTCCAGACCTCCATTGTCTGTTATCTCACAATGGCTTCTAGCAGTTTCCCACCTTTGATCACTTCCAAATTTCTCTCTCTCTCTCCCCAGTCCCATCAAGATCCTCCTTAGAGTCCTCCTCAAAACTCTCCCTAAACCCCTCCTTCTGTCACCCCAGACTACTGTAAGACCACCCTCAGATCCTCCCACAGTCTTTCTATATACAAGATCCTTCTTTTGTCCATGAAGGTGCTCAGATTCAATCTGGCTCAAAATCTATCTGGCCTACAAGCATCACAAATGGTGAGGCTTCTTAAGAGTCAACCCAATGTGGTGAATCTTTAATAAACTCTGTTTTCCTTTGGCTGAAAGAAGGTTTGGGTCAAATTCATTGGGGCAGAATCCAGGATATTGATATTTTGGGGTCCCAAGCACCCAAACCTCTACATTATGGTTCCCTGACCTCAACATATGGTTCCCTGACCTCAACAGAATGATACACAGATATTTTCACATACAACCAATGAGGGAATTTGTTTTCCTTGACTATGCATATCTGTTGTAAAGGATTTGTTTTTCTTTTCTTTCTTCCCCGAATGAGGTGAAGAGGAGGGAGAGAAAATAGATTTCTGTTAAATAAAAAAAAAGACGGGGGGGGGGGCCATAGATATGGAATGTAGCATTCAACTGAGGTCACTGAATCATTAGTTTTATTTGATTGCTTTATTTTATTGCAGGAGAACTCTCATTGAATGGATTACCTGGAAATGTTTGTAACATAAAAACATAGCAGGTCAATAAAACTGTTGAAGAGAGATGCTGGGAACTCTAGGTCTGAAAGACAGCAACTAAAAGTCACTCGTGTGTGTGTGTGTGTGTGTGTGTGTGTGTCAATGTGTGTGTGTAAACAGCTAGGCAGAATGATGGACTTACTAGCTCTGTGGTCCTGGACAAGTCACTTAGCCTCTGTCTCCCTCAATTTCCTTATCTGTAGACAGTGATGATAAACGCTCCTACCACATAGGGCTTTGGGGTCCATGAAATGAGATAATTTTTGTAAAGCACTTTGCAAAGGTTGAGGCATTAGATAAATATTGTAATCATCATCATAAATTATATTGTTAATTATAAATTCACCAGCTTCATCATCTTCCCACATTTTACTCTTCTCCCCCCTCCTCCCCAGAAACCAATGGCCTCTTCTAGAATCCAAACTGATCAGTTAAACTTTTTAAATACTGTGCCAAAAATCACTTGCAATGACTGGAAGGAGAGGAGCAGAGTGTAGATCTGAGTTTTCTTTCCTTGCTTAGGGGAAGACAACAGTAGCAAATTGAGTTAGATGAGGAGATTGCAAAGACTTTCCATGATAAAAATATGGGAAATATTAGATTTTCTAAGTAAAATTTCTCTTTCATAAGGCCTCTCTCCCTGGATACCTCAGGTATCCAGGGCTTGTGGACGGTCAGTTGGTTCCTCCTCTTACCAGCTACTAACTTTCTTTGTGAAAGTGCTATGGGCTGTGGCTGAAACTTGGAAGTTGCTCAAATCTCCCCTTTGTTTGTTATACTGTTACCACATCAACACTATCAGCTCCCACTTCTCCCCCTCCCCTCTTTTCTAAAGCCACATCAGCAGGTAAGTTAGATATTAGATGAGGTAATTTGTGTTAGGATAGGTGAAGATTTCCCTGGGGTTTGCCTAGTTCTTCACGCTTAGATTGTGAGCCTGCCTCCCAGCCAATGGAGAGGTAGGATAGTGGGAAGGTGAGATTCTTTGCGTTAGGGTATAAAATTGTGCTTCAATTTCTGTAAGTTGCCTCTTTCCATCAGATTCCCCAACCTGGTGGAAGGATGTCTCTTTCTCAAGGATTGTAATAAATCTTTTTTTTCTTCTTATTGAGAAGTGTCTTCATTTATTTAAAATTTTGAGTAAGGGTCTTTTTATCCCATACACAAATGAACTGAAGTGATGAGAATTTTCTGGTTTTGGTGGCAGCCTGTGTAATGAATGATGTGGAAGTAAAGAATGAAAAAAGATACTAGAAAGTTCTGTGTGCCGCTCCCAAAGGAAAACTAAGACCCTTCTGTACTAGCTTCTTACCTGGCCCTTGAGGTTATAAAAGATGGCAGTCTCAAAAGTGTGGCACCAAGATTTGTCATACTTTAAAGATTTTAACAATCTCTCTCCTTCACACAAATGTATGTATGCCTGAAACCAAGATAAGGAGGCATCAAAGCAGGCAAGGTTAACCTGCCCAGGAGGGTCTTTCTCCACATTTAACCAGAGAAAAGAACACAAACAACAACTACCAAGTTCCACCCTTGCCTCTAACCCTCTCTTAGCTCTCAGCTCTGGTGACAAGACAAAACTCTACAAAGCTCCATCACTGGAAGTCAAAGCCTGGAGAGCACCTTTCAATAGGATTTACACACCTGCTGGACAAATTTCATCCAACTGCAAGCTCCACAGCCCAGTACAAATGAATCTGGTTATCCTCATTTCAAATTTTTACTTCCACAAAAGGCAACAAATGCTTGAAAGGAACTGGATATCCATTGTTGGATAAAGATACAATGAGAATGTTTCTCCCCTCGCCCCTACAACTCTTGCCAGCCATGTGACTCGGTAGATAGGTTCCGGATCTGGAGTCAGGAAGACCTGAATTCAAATCCGACCTTGACGCTTACTAGCTATATGACGCTGGGCAAACCCCTTAAATTCTCTGCCTCTGTTTTCTCCTAGAGGGAAGAGACTAGCCCCTCTCCCCAGGGTTGTGATGATCAGATGAGATAATACCTCTAATGAGCTTAGCACAGTGACCGACACAGAGTGGGTGCTACATCAGTGGTAGCTGGTGGCACCATTATCATCATTCTCCTTCTCAAGTTCTCATGCTAGCTGTATTCTCTGCAGATGCTTCCCTGGGTGATTGTCTATGTTGGGCCCTAAACCCAAGACACATAGAGCCATCTTGTGAGAAGCCCCTTGTGGAATGGGAAGAGGAAGTGATTGGAATTCCCAAGGGAATGTGGAGCCAAAGGATATTTTCTTTATTTCCCCTTAATCTTGTTTCCTTCCCCTATCAACCCATTTCCCATAATATTTTGATGCAGATGAAATATGATTCAATTCAATGACAAAGGCAACTTTGAAAAGGAAAAGAAGGGAGAAGGGATGGTCAAGAAGTAGAGCAATGTACAGGCTGAACAGTATGTATAGAAGAAGAGAGAAGCCACAGGTAGGCAGCTCCAGTGCCTCCCAAATTATTTGAATGGGAGTGGTGGTGCTTATTTGATGACTACATTTCAATATCTGGTCTTTTTCAGAACCGACAGCTATTATCTTCTTTCCCCTTTAGGTCCTGACCGTTACTATCCCCAGTTACTGCCCAGCTCTAGTTGCTTGGTCCCCACAAACACAATGTCTCTGATAGTTCCTGTACCCTAGAAAGGATCTTGCCCACATGGTCCATGGGAGCTATGAGTGGGTGGCTTACTGGACTGTAAGGAACAGAAGCAAATTAAAAATAGACTATGGAGGAATTTGTCTAGGGTACTTGGGAATTCCTGGGAGAGTGCTATCAGGAGAGAGAAGGGGAAAAGTCCTTTCTTTCCTCAGTCTTAAATCCCTTTCCCAGACCCATACTTTTACCATTGTGCATATGAATGGATGATGCTATTGGGTCTAGTGTCGTAGCACCTGGTATTGTTCTCCAGAGATACACATAGTAATTTTGGCACTGGGCATAAGCATAATGCTCTCAAAAAACCATGGCCTTGAAAAACTTGGTAAGGCTTTATATGAAAATAATATAAGAAATAATTAAGCTAATTAGGTACAGGTTGAAGTTACTATAGAGGCTCAGAGATAAGTATTACCAGTGCCTGGCATCTGGTAACTTACTGTTTTAATGAATCATTCTCACAAATTAAGGGAAATTTTAGTTGTTTTTGTGCTGCCAAAGGAATATACATGCCATTATCATGTAACTATAACAAATGTGAAAATTGCACATTCCTTTAACCTAATTATTTTAAAGTTTGACACACTCAAAACTTACCAAATAGTTGTCACTTAGGTTGATATAAGCAGCCACAATTTCTAGGTAGTAATATAAGGCTTTGTCCAGTTTTTCCAGAACTGTAAAATGGTAGGCAAGAGGCAATAAAACAAATTCCAGTACCTCCTGACACCGACAAGATTCTATAGGGGTGAGTATTTCATCAGCTGAAGTTATTTTGTCTACAGTGATGTCGAAGAAATACAAGATCTTTTCTCCTATTTCTTCAGGGCTGGGGAAGAAAAACAGATAGTGATAACAACTTAAAATAGCCTATATGTTTTCAACATCAAAATCTCTTGCCTATTACACTGCATCATAATATAATAGAATCTATTCTGGATTCTACTTCTACTTCTACTTCTGCCTTTATCAGACCAATTCAGATCAAATGACAGGTTTGACAGATCGATTTATCTAACCTCCTTCAATTATCTGGAAAATGGAAGACTTTCAAATGTCTCTGGAAGGGCTTGGTGTCCATCTGTTCTTTTATCATATTACTGTACCTGAGATCATCTGTCAAAACTTCAGATTTCTTTGAAAGTCTTTCTTTGTTTTTGAAGACTTCTTTTGTCCCTAGGAAGCAAGTGAACAATTCAGTTGTTTGACTCATTTCTGTGCCTCACGATGATGAAATATTGAACTGATAACCATGAACAAAAGTGAGATCAGATGCCAACAGAGAGATGCAATGGGATCATAACAAGACAACTCCTTGTCAATCAATTTTTTGGACAAAGCCTACCTCCAGATTTTAGAATACTATGAAATCCACAAATAAACCAGAATCTCTAATGTGTCTTGGAGATTATAGGCCAACTCCCTCATTTTCTAGATGAAAAAGTAGGCCCAAAGATGGCGTGACTTAGCTTAGTGGCAGAACTAGGTGTAGAGTCTAAGTCTTCTCCCAATCTCATGCTTTCTCCATCAAATCATATGAATTTATATATAGGAAAAAATCATGTGAATTTTTCCATGTTGGTTCCTCCTCCCCTTTAAATAAGGGTGAGGGATGAAAAAGAGAAAAGTTTAAGACTTCACAGGTTAGATAAATAAGAGGTAGCTCCTTTTCTGTGATTCTCAAGGGCACCCAATAGCAGAGTTGACATATCTAAATTGTGTTGTTTTTTTTCTAGTTGCCTGTTTGACCTTGGGTGAATCATTGTTTCCATTTTTCCATTTAAAAAAGAGGAATTCTATTAATTCTTCTCTACTTCATAGTATGATTATGAGAGAATGAGATGCCCAAAAAATGCTCTCCGTTCCTCAGAAAGCAATCACATGAGATTCCATTATGTTACCCTGTCATCTCAGGGCTACAAAGAGAAATTCTGGCAATGAAAACCAGAGAAATGTTCATAAAACTCTGAGTTGATCTGCAAAGATGGCAGTGTGGTATCATGGATAGACAGCCAGGCCTGGAGTCAAGAAAACTTGGATTTGAGTCCTACTTCAATTTGTTAACTGTGTGACTTTGAGTAAATCAGTGAACTTTTCTGGGCCTCAGTTTCCCCATCTGTAAAACTACTCCATGACCTTTAGTTTTCAATTTATGATCCTATGATGAAACTTTGGATAAAGGGAGAAGCTAAAATGTCAGTAATTAAATCACCTCAGAATTGTAGCTCTACAATAGGTAGCTTTAGTGTTAAACAGAGAAAACTGTGAACTATTTTGACTCGAAGAGAAGAGATCTAGTACAGAGCTCTGGGGTACAGTGGAATATGTATGACCTCAGAAGGAGAAGTAAGCCTAAGAGATGGAAGTTGTACAGAGGCAGATTTGGCTTAATCCAAGGATGGCCATTTAAAAAAAATGCTGTACAACAATGGGGTGGTTTTCTTATAGGAAAACAAGTTGCCTATTCCTAGGTTTAAGCAGAATATAGACAAAAATCATTAATGCTGTATAGAAGATTCAGACTTTAGATAAGGATTGGACAGACCCTTCATAGCTGCAGGACTCTAGGATTGCATACCCCTTGAGAAATACTGCATCCTTTTGTGGAAACTTAAGTGTCTCTCAGACCAGATATTGGGGCAGCTAGGTTGCACAGTGGATAGAGCACCAGGCCTGGAACCAGGAGGATCTGTGTTCAGATCTGGCCTCAGATACTTACTAGCTATGTGACTCTGGGCAAGTCACTTCACCTTGTTTGCCTCAGTTTCTTCATCTGTAAAATGAGCTGGAGAAGAAAATGGCAAACCACACTAAATCTCTGCCAAGAGAACCCCAAATGGAGTCATGAAGAGTTGGACATGAGAAATGACTCAACAACAACAAAATCTGATATTCCTCAAGTCTAAGCCAAATGTAGTCAACTATGATTTAGGTTGCACGATGTTATAGACCCCATCCCATCCTAGAATCAAGCTCTCTGGAGTGCCCATTTTGGTTTTAGATAGGAATGAAATTATTTTACTTTTGATTCCATGGGTACTGATCATCTTCTTAACTGTATCCAGGTCTAAGGTATTCAGCCGAATGTCCACTGCATAATGGTGAAAAGGGATGAAATCACCACTTCCACAGTGCTCACACTTATGAGCACTTTCCTCTAGGAAGCGGGCACATTTCACATGTAGAGCTGCCTTCTGATCCTTGAGCCATAGCTCGTAGGCTGTCTTCTGCATTATAGGTTTGCAGAATCTCAAGATGTGGCACTGAGTCACTTCGTTCTCTAGTACATAAATCTCCTCGTCATCTTGACCTTCTAAAGGGAATAGAACAATTTTATTAGCTTGACTGGAGGCAAAAGGTACCTGTTGATTTAACATGAACTTTTTAGGATTGAGTGTGGAGAAAGCTGGCTCTACTTTGGGGTCTACTTACCTATCTTTGATGAGGATTTCAAAGCCAGGGAACGGTGATGTAGCTCAAAGGTGGCACCTTTTCGTTTGGCTGCCCATCGAAGTTCTTTTTGGCTCTGGAAGCAATAGAAGATGCTGGATTGAACGAGAGTCGCCAGGGCTTCAACCATCATCTTCATGTTCCAACAAGGCAGAATTTCAAAAAGCAGTGATGTAGTAAAGGTCTGTCCAATAATGGCAGCACACCTCACCAACATCTGTTGAGAAAGGCTCATGCTATCTAATTGGACTAGGGAGATTTCTGCAAATGGAAAGCCAAAGAATATGTAAATTGTCACCTGCCCACATCAGGTAGCATAGTAGGTAAAAGCTGGCATTCTTATTCTCTTAAGGGAAACTTTTCTTCTGTGAAACATTTTTAGAACCCACTTTGGGCACAGCACCCAGACTAAGGATATAAAAGATATAATAATAACAACCTGTATTTATACAGCACTTTACATGATCATTAGATCCTCCCAAGAACCCTGAAGGATACGTGCCATTGTTATCTCCGTTTTCAGATGAAGAAACTGAGGCTGAAAAAGGTTAAATGACTTGTCCAAGTTACATAGCTAATAAATACCTGAGGCAGGATTTGAACTCAGGCCTTATTGACTCTAAGTTTGTCTCTCTACCTATTGCATCACCTACAAGGATATAAAAGCAGTAGAAGACAGTTCTCCCTTCAAGAAGTTCATGATCTATTGATTTTAGAACAAAACAAGACTGTATAATTAGATGCTACATTGAATATTGCAAAACAAACTACCAGGTAAAGCAGGGCATAGAGTGCTGGACCTGGAGTCAGAAAGACCTGAGTTCAAATCCTGCCTCTGACACTAGCTATGTGAATCTGGGTAAGTCACTTAGCCTCTGTCTGCTTCAGTTTACTTGTCTGTAAGATATAATAAAAACTGTTACTTCCCATTAGACTGTGATCTCCTTGAGGGCAGAAGCTGTCTTTTGCCTCTTTCTGTATCCCTAGCACTTAGCGGCTTAGCACTAATAAATGTTTACTGATTGATTGAAGGTTGTTGGAAGGATGAAAGATGTTTTTAAATTCTTTGTAAATCTTAAAGAGCTGTCTTAATGTTAGCTATCATTAACATCATTGCTATAGGAATCTCAAAAAGGGAGGCACAAATGTGGGCTGACTTAGTAGGGGAGGGGGGTGGCACAGTAGCTGTCTTCAAATACTTGCAGTGTTGTTATTGAAGACAAATAGCTTCTGTCTGTGGTCCTGAACTAACAGGAGGAGAGAAGCACTGCTTAGGGTCTGGAAGCCCATACATTGTAGCAAATAGAAGAAACAAAAAATTATCTCTATGAAGATACTGCAAATAACTGGGCAGCATTTTGCCCTTCCAGTGACATCCCTCAAAAACCTGGCTAGTAAAGGAACTCAGAAGCATCAGTGATAATCTTGACTCAACCCTTCTACCAGTGTGACTTTCTAGGAGATAAATGTGGAACTACGAATGAACTCCTATGGAAATCAAGCCTCCTGAAAACATTTGACTCAATTTCTTTGGTGGCTAGTCTTAATGTGTGTGTGTGTGTGTGTGTGTGTGTGTGTGTGTGTGTGTGTGTGTGTGTGTGTGTATGAGAGAGAGAGAGAGAGAATAGTCTTCTCAGGTTAAGATGTTTTTCTTTGTATTTTTGCATAGGAATAAGAAATACCCAGCAGAAATTTTGAAGCTGGTTAGGCTTCCAAAGGGAGGAGAAGACTAAGAAACAGTCATCTCAAGTAACTTCGCATGGTCACGCACATGTAGTAAGTTTCTAGTTCAGGATTTAAAAAAAAATTCAGGTCTTCTTGGCTGCAAGGCCACTATATCACACTGCCTTTCAAATGTATATGACAGAGTTTAGATTATTGGGAAGGAAAATATAGAAAAATTCAGGAAAGAAAAAAGCAGTAAAGGAAGGATACTTTTTGGGACAAGAATCAGAAGGCTGGTTCATCCTCTGTTCTCCAGGGACTTTATGAGACTAATGAGTTGACTTGCAAGTGAATTGGATTTTAAGTGAGGCAGAGCTGTGCAAAGACTTTAGCCTCACTGTCTCCCCCTGAGTCATCAGAGTCCTGGATGACCTTGGTCTTTCTAAATTAAAGGCTTTCCCTGGTCTCTGTCTGAGGAAACATCCATTTCAATGACTAAGGGCTACATAAGAATTGAAACAAAAGATGATCTCATTTACCATCACAAAAATATCAGTCTGGGCGAGGAAGACCCTTAAAGTCTCTGTCCAGAACAGAAAAACAATTGCAATTTACAGTCATTCTAAGCCATCAAAACTTAACTATGAGTCACCTAGGCTTGGGCTGGAGACTATTATTAGCCATTTGATGAAAGCCAAAGTGATTTGGGTTTAAAGGCCAGTCAAATGACTCCACTTGAAACCACGTCAAACTAGCTCTGAGAAAGGAAGCTGGTCTGACTGCAGTGGAGAATTTGTGTGGAGAGACTGCCAAATCCAGTAACCTTTTCTCAGGCCTTAATTGCTTTAACCTCTATGATATAATTGACATCGTCAATCATCTTTTCCTTCTTGAAACTCTCCTCTTGACTTTTGTGAAAGAACACTATGTTGGTTTTCTCTCTATTTTTTCAACTCATCTCTGCCCATTTCACTGGTCCCTCTTCTTTCCTCCCTATAACTGAGGGAATTCTCCAGTGTTCAGGCCTCAGGCCTCCCTGTTCATCTTGTTATGTGCTATCTTTCCCAGATATCAATCCATTTCTCTGCTTTCTAATAATGGGGTGGTGGGACCTGGACCCTGAATTTTGCTGTACATTTCAGCCGCTAAGTCTCGGACACCTTGCCTGAGGCATCTGGCCCATCCCAACCCACCTAGGTCCTCGATAACTCTGTTAATGGCCCTTTCCCTGTGGCTCTTCGACCCTTAACTACTTTCACTGCCTGCTCCTCCCCCATCCCCGGCTATTTACCCCTCTTAACTCCGTCCAGATCTTGTCTTGAATGTAAGCCCCAATCTTCCTTGCATTGAATTGTTCAGATTCCCTGAAATAGCCAGCCCAGCTCTACAGGCATCATAAATAAGCCTTGCTACTTTGACTGAAAGAAGGCTTAAGGAGTTGAATTCTTTCAGACCCCCTGTACCCTTGCATTTCGGGGCTCCCAGTACCCCAAAGGGCAACACCACTGCTAGCCCTTTTATGCTAATAATTCCCAGATCTTCAAATCTATATCTCTAGTATCATAATGTCTACCTCTTTGCTAGATATGTCTACCTAGATGTTTCTCTAGAATCTCCAATTCAGTATATATCTCGGACTTACAGTTCATCCTTTCCCTTTCTCTTTCCTTTAAAACGAACAAACAAAACAGATTTGGTTCTGCACCACTTTTTTATCTTAATAAATACAATATATGAAATATAATTGAATCTTTCTTTGAAGATTGATAATTCTTTGGTGCCTTAAGATCATCATATTGAACACCACTTCTTATACAACAACTGAAGATTTAGATGTAGAAGACATAGGAGGTTGAGTTGAATATATATTACACTTACTAGCTATGGGACCTGTTGACCTGAAAACTTGGATAAAGAAAAGGCAACAGGCTAAATGCATATATTTTATGATTTAATTCATTAATTAATCCATTCCCTATTAAAGAAAATGGTAACATAATGCATTTTGGAGCCAGAAAAATGTTCTGGCTACCCAATACAGAAATCTTCTGGCTTATATACATTTTACCGTGAGAAAGGAACTCTCTTAGTTGAAATAAATAATAAATTTAATAACACAAGATAATTAACAAAGCAATGTTGGTTGGGCCTTGTGATTCCAGGCTGTGTAAACATATGTCTCTGTGACATAAGATGAGGAGAAATAGCAGGCTTCTTGTCCTAAACAGGTACTCGAAATACCTGACACAGGAAAGGGTACCTTTAACAAAGGTTCAATTGAAATCACAATCCAGGACATCTGTGTGGTTTTTTTTCCTTATCACTAAAATGCTAGGAGAGAGGGTCTCCTAAGGAAGTTAGTAAGTCAACCCTATCTGCTTTTCTGACAAAAGGCATTTTCAGAGTTTACTTAACAAGGGAAACTATTAGGTTCAGACTCTTCTTAATTCAAACTTTGGCCCTTATTAAAGTCCAAAATTTATATTAAATATAATCAGACCTTATGTAAGTAACTTCACTTTTCTATATCTGATTTTCTTTTTCTGGAAAATGACTGGATGATCTTCAAGTTCCCTTCTCCCTCCCAAATCTTATCATTCTATGATGCCATGACATTCTCTCATAAGTATAGCTTTAAAAAAAATCTCTGCTATCAGATTTTGGGGAATAATTTTTTTATGTTGAGTCATGATCATTCAAAAAAGTGTGGTCTAACCATTTATACAGGAAAGATAGATGCATGAAGAATGCCTCTCAAACCAGCAGAAGTCCCTACTAGGGCCAGAACTAGATTAAAATGTAATTGGGAAATGTTTAACAAAATAAATAAAAATACAACATAAATAATTTTATTTTGTGGTTTTCTAAGCTAATTTCATGCCCATACCATTCTATTTGAATATGACATCACTGATCTAGATTATGATATTCAGCTGAATGGAATGGGTACACATCTATACATGCATGTAACACACATACCTATATACATTCACACATACATATATGTACATACACACACACATACTTGTCTGTCATGGACAGACACTGCAAATGGAGAGTGAGCTAGACCCAAAATTGAACAAAAGGAGGATCTGATCTAGTATTTCTTCCTTTCTTCTTAGAAGTTAGCTTATCAAAGCTAAGGGGGGGGGGGTGGGGGAAGGACAAAGATCTTGTTTTTCTTTACCTTTTAATGTTGATGGGGGTGACATATTTTTTAATCTGACACCAGGGGTAATGTCACATACTTCTATTTTATCCTCATGAGAAGACAAAGAAAATAGATGTAAGCTCATCTGGGGCTTAGTGTAGTTTTCTGTAGAGAAATAACAAAAATAAGAGAAAATGAGGAAAGAAAGAGAAAAGAATGAAGGAACATAATACCATTCCCATTTGTTATTAAGCTTGATGTCTGGAGAGGAACTGAGGTCCTTCTCTTGTGAGCAGCAGACAAAGACTTGAATGGGAACAGATTTAGTGAGGACTTCTTGGGTAGGAGACTGTTCCCTAGAGTAGAAGAGACCTTAGGCCCAGGTTTGAATTCCTCCAGGGTCAGGTGATTTCCATACCAGGCTATGCAGTGCATTAGGATCAGTGATTAGCTGTGGTTCACTAACCTCAATAGCCAATTTGCATATGTGCAGCAGTCTGCAGCCCTCACTCTGGTCCACCTGATTTGTATAAGTTCTCAATGCCCAATATGCATGAGTCATCAATACTTCATTTGCATATGATGACGTGTATTTTCGCAGGTTTTGTAACTGTTGGGGAGCAGGAAATTTAAACTGGGTTTCAAAAGGGATTGGTTAGATTTCACGCCTAGAATGTAAGACCGTGCTACTCAGCCACTTTGAATAATAGTCAGTGGTGGGAGGGGGATTTCCACATCAGGGTCTGTATAAATTGCCTCCCGACTCCAGCTTTACTGGTGAAGGGACTGCCCACTTCTCCTGAGAACCGAGTAAAGGAGATTTTCTGTTTTTACTTTTAGACACCTCTGAGCCATCAATTTGAGTAAGGGGGGGGGGGGGGTCATGCTATCCCACCCAGACTTTCTATGGGTTTATATAGACATGAGGGGAGGCAGAAGAGGGAATGCTACTGGTTTAAGTGGACTTTTCTTTAGGCAAATCCAATAAATGAAAATTTAAACTTATGGAAAAAGATTAATTGAGGGAAAATTATTTCTTTTAAAAAAAGGATTCCTAACACCATTAGAATTTTTTCCAATTCAAAATTTTGTTTTTCAGGAACACACTATCTTGTTATGCTTGCTTAATTCATATGTACTTGCACAGACAGATTATATATACTTATATATTGTATCACATTATACTATATTATTCTATATCATATATACATGCTTTTAAAAACAAAAATATGTATGTCTATGCACATACAAATATGTAAATATGCATACATATTATATATGTACACACATGTGTGTATATATCTACATGTACACACATATATCCCCTCTGTGGAAGATTAAATTATAGAAATATTCTTAATTTAGAATACTAATATACTTAAGTTTTATTATTAGTGTTGGATCTGGAACAAAATGGGAAAGCTTCCAAGTAGCAATTAACCATTGATTGCTATCCTTATTGGCAATGAAAACCACAAGATTCATTCCTTCAGTCAGTCTAATAATTACAATTATTTGTGAGGCGTACCCCACAACGTATAATAGCTCTGTGGAGGACAGCAAGAAGCCTAAAATACGGCCCTTGGCATTCAGAAGTTTATAACATAGTTGGAGAGATGGTGTATATAAATAATTGCAACTACAAAAGTAGCATTTTATATGTTTGGCTTTTGTACTATATTTTTTCTTTTTTAAAAAAATAAATTAATTTTTTGTTACATTTTAAATTTTGAACTGTCTTCCTCCCTTGCTCCCCACCCTTGCACTACAGAAGGACACCATTTAAGATAAAGGAGAGAGATCTGTCTACACACACATATGTAAAGCCACATGATGCACACTTCTATTTATCACTTTTTTCTCTGAGGTAAATAGCTTCTTCCTTCACAGGTCCTTTGTAGTTTATTTGAATATTTATAATATTCAGAATAGCTTAGTTGTTCACAGTTATTCTTTGAGCAATATCACTATTGCTATATACAGTGGTTATATATATATATATATATATCATATAGGTTCTCTCATTTCACTCCCTAATTTCATACAAGTCTTTTTGTGTTTTTCTAAAATCAACCTACTCATTATTTCTCACAGCTCAACAATATTCCATCACAATCATATACCATAACTTGTTTAGTCATTCCCCAAATGATGGGCTTTCCCTCAATTTCCAGTTCTTTGCCAACACAAAGAGGCTGCTATAAATACTTTAGAACATACAGGTTCTTCCCTCTGCCCCCTGCTCCTCCTGATCACCTTGGGAAGCAGAACTAGTAATGGTATTTCTGGGTCAGAGGGTATACACCATTTTATAACTCTTTGGGCATAATGACAGAACACATTCTGGGCAGAGAGAAAGACAAGGGCAAAGGCACAGAGAAAGGATATTTAAGGGACAATGAGTAAGGAAGTTTGGCTAGAGCAGAGGATTTATACAGAGAAGCAGTTAGAAAGAAACTGATTAATGTGGTGAAAGAGTTAGAATTAAGTTGGATTGAAGCATAAAGTTCTGAGCATGATCAATTTATTAGGAAAACTCAATTACAAATAAACAGGATCTAAACAGGATCGCAGCTTCCTTAGCAAAGCTAAGAACCTGCATGAAGGGGACAGTTTTCTTTCATAGTTCACAAAGATCAGGACTTCGTAGATGGGGAACAAGTTATGATTGGTTGAAAGAGCTCAACATCATGAATGACAAGATCAACATGGTTGGTTACAGGGTTGAGTTGTGGGGGACAATATAATTGGTTGGAAATTGGGGAGGAGGGATTTCCTTCCTTCCTACAACTAAGAAATTTTCACTGTGTCCACCTGCAATGATAGTAGATCATTCTTTTTTGGATAACAGATGGATATCCTCGAAGGATCGCTTGGTGATATAAAGATATTAGACCATTCTCCCTGGTGTCCCACCGCATTCCTCAAGCATAACAGAGTTCCTTGATGCAAGAATAAAACAGTAATTAGCAGAGTTGAATTTCTAACCTTAGGACCTGCTGAATTTCTGAACTAAGTTCAGAGACAGAACCATGACTTAGGCAGTTACTGGACAAAATCAATTAATTGTAAATAGAATCAATTAAAAGATAATACAGAATCAATCTGTTTATTTCAATAGCAGTATATCTGCTATCAAAAATACTTCCTAAATTCCTTTACAGATTTAGTGCTATATCAATCAGAGCACCAAGAAGTTCCTTCATAGAACTAGGCAAAACACTAACAATTCATTTGATAAAACAACAAGAATCTTAAGGGAAAAAATTTTTAAAGGAGGAAGAGGGGGAATTATATTTCCAGACCTCAGACTCATTTCTGATCTCGGTGCGATCTTATGGAACTGCTCCAACTTCTCCCCTATCCCCCAGCAAGCTCATTGCTGGGAGAACCCCATCCTCTCACTAGCCTTGGTAGTCCACCTCCTCTCTACTGTCAGCCTCTCTAACTGGGGAGCAGGAGATCTGCGCCCAGAACATCTCATTTCTCCCCTGGCTACATTACTCCAGGACTTCTCTGACTTCCTTCCCTCTCTGTTACTTTTCACTTTACTTCTCCGTTTTGTCTTCTCCCATTACATTGTAAGCTCCTTGAGAGACTAGTTAGCTTCATTCCTTCCTTCCCTTCTCTCTCTCTCTCTCTCTCTCTCTCTCTCTTTTGGTGTTTGTATCCCCAACTCTTAGCACAATACCTGGCACATAACAGGTACTTAACAAATGGCTATTGATTATTGACTATTACCAAGCAGTAGTAGCTAATATTCTTTGAGACTTGTTAAAAAAATTTTAATGTCAATGGAACAGACTCATAGTAAAAATCAGAAACAATTTAACTCAATGGTCTAGAGTTTGATATTGACAAGAACTGGGGAAACTAGAAAGTAGTCTGACAAAAAAATAAGTTTAGATCAGCAACTTAAATGTCATATCACTTTAACTTTCATTTAGACATGACCTAAATATAAAAGATCGCATAATTTAAAAAACATAAGAAAATAGAGAGAATTGGTGTGAATTGGCCCAATCACTTTGGGAAAACAAATTAGTGTTATGTTTTTTAAAAAAGTGATCCAAAAAATACCTCAAGGAGATTGAAAACAGAAAGGAATGTCCCATACAGAGCAAAATACACTTAGCTACACTTTTAATGGCTGTAAATCACTAGACACAACGTGGTTGCTTACTGATTAGTGAATGGTTAAGCAGAGTATAGTATAAGAAAATACTCAAATCTTATTGCATTATATGAAACATATCAAGAACTCAAAGAAGCATGGGAAGACATAGGGACTAATGCTAATGAAGTAAGAAGAACTAGAAAAACAATATATATGCAATAAGTACAAGATGGGGGTCGGTGGTTGAGCAACGTCCATAGGTTAGGAGGATGGGAATCTGGAGGGTGAGTCTTTACACACATGGTAAAGCACCACAGGAGTCCTTCTTCAAATGTTGTTCCTAGGGGTCATAGTCATCAACCAGGAAAGAAGGAATTTGGGGCAGACTTTTCTGAAGATTGGGAAGGTGGCAAGTGAGGAAAAGGTTAATGTTAGAGGGGATGTGGAAAGACAGACCAACTAATATACCGGTGTTTATAAACCATTCTGGAAAACAGTTTGTAATTGTTTTTTAATTCTGTTTGACCTAAAGCTCTCACTGATCACACATACCAAAAGAAGGTCTAAAAAAGGCCCCTATACATACATACATACATACATACATATATATGTATGTATGTATGTATATATCAATTTTGTGATAGCAAAGAACTGGAAACAAAATGGTTGCATTTTGATTGGAAAATGGCAAAACAAACTGTGGTATGTAATGGAGTATTATTGCATTGAACGAGACAAATGTAAAGAATTCAAAAAAACATGGGAAAATATATATGAACTAAATCAAGCTGAAGCAGGAAAACATAATACTTGATGACTGCCATAATGTAAATGGAAAGAACAATTTTAAAAGAAAAGCATAGCAAAGGTTAAAAGGTAGACTGGGGCCATATTGTAAAAGGCCTTAAATGCTGAGGACTTTACAAATATTATCTCGTTTGATCCTCACCACAATCCTGAAAGGAATTTTACATTTTACAGGTAAGTAAACTGAGGCAGACAGAAGGTAAGTGACTTGCCGAGGGTCACACAGCTAGTAAGTATCAGAGGCCAGAGTTATCTTCCTGACTCTAGGCCCAGCAGTCTGTCCACTACTGACTAACTGCCTCTAAGACTTAAACTAATTTACTTAGATTTCATGAACCTTTTCCCTACGTCTGAATATACTTGAAGGAGCTTGCTGACCCTCAGGAGTTCTGAACCTAGCCACTAATTGCGTGTATGGTTCTTCAGTTGTTGTGCAGTCGTTTTACAGTTGTATCGGACTCTTGGTGGCCCCTTTGTGTTTTCTTTGCAAAGACACTAGCATGGTTTGCCATTTCCTTTTCCAGTTGGTTTTACCAATGAGAATAATGAGGCAACAGGGTTTAGTGACTTGCCCAGGGTCATACAGTTATCCTGAGGTCACATTTGAACTCAGATCTCCCTGATTCCACAGTGCCACCTATTACCCATATACACCCATGTAGAACCACATCTGCTTTCTTATCCCTATCTTGTGCCTCTCATCACTTGATTCTGTTTCCCCAGATTAATCATGCTTTGCTCCACCTACTGAGAAACTATCAGTGTTCACACCAGCCTTGGAGTTGGCACTGAGTCTCTCCCAGGCAATCAGTAAAGGAAATGTGACTTATATGTGTGATATGCATGACTAGGTGAATACTGGTGGATGATTTCTTCAACCCATGTGAATATATCACACATCACAGAATACTCTGCTCCTTCTGAGAAGAGATTTACATGGGGAAGTGAAGGAAGAAAAAATTGTCATCATGCGTGACTTACTGAACAGGGTGTGCCAGTTCACATTGGCCTTTTCTTCTGACTGATATTGATGGACCATGAGTACCTTATGATGGTCAAGATTTTTCAACAATTCTTCACAATAAAGTGGAATCCCACAGCTTCCTTCCACTAAGTACCTGTAAAAAGAAGCAATGAGAACTGTACTTAGGTTGAAAAATTTTCTCTGATAAAGGGGAGGTAGGAAGGGATTAGTAGAAATTGGAATTTTTCCTCATGGCTTCCGGATCACCAGAAAACTTATATGGAAATGGACTAATTTCCTGCCTAGCTCTTCTTCCTCCTCTTCACTCCCACCCTCTTTCTTTCTTTGATGCCCTTCTTGGAATATCTTGGTGAAACAGAGGGATGATGGCCAGAGGAGGATTAAACCAGAAGCCTGGCACACAACGTAATAGTATCAGCTAGACCACTGTTCCCAACATGGAGAACTGGGAAATATTTAACAAAATAAACAAAAGAACATAAATAAAGGTAACATGTGGTTTTCTAAGTCAACATGTGGCTTAGAGGGATACTCAGAGTTTCTATTTGAGTTGGACACCACTGTCCTGGACCATGGCCTTTGATTACTTCATTTCTTTTCTCTACTCCTTCTGCCCCTCTCTTTATATGATCCCTCCATCTCTGTCTCCGGCTAGTTTTCAAATGCTTTTTCATTTTTCTTTTCTCAATCAACTTAGCACCCACTTCCACCTTCCCTTTATTTCCTCCTAGGTTAACATCTCTCTCTCCCTTTTCCCAACAAATTGACAGTAAGGAAAATTATATCCCTACAAAGCCTTCCTCCTGCTTGTCAAGGTACTGTCCAGCCTGACTAGTATGTCTCAGTACAGCAGTAGGAGAAGCAGGGCCGGGGCAGTGGCAACAGCAAAGGGCAAAGGTGTCATCTTCATCTCATATATCTCTCTGTACGAGAAAGCTCCTTTTAACTTGGAAAAAAGAATGGGGCCACCACATCCCCTGTTCTAGAAATCCACTTCTCTTTCAAACCTTTTCGTTTGTTTGGGTGCAATCCTACTGACTTCATGATTTCATGACTCTGTGACTTTGCAAAGGTCTTCAGCATTTCTGGGATTATATGGTGTTCCAAAAATCTTGGTGAAGTTTTAAAAATCTCTAAAGTTAAAAACTACAAAATTATCCCCCAAAAATCATTTTAAAATTCAGTTAATTATTTTCACACTTGTTTTGTGAATTTTAGATAATTTTAAATTTATTTTAACAAGATGGGACATCCTGTCATTATTTAATGCATATAAAGGAGTTTCTGGATGATACTTACTCAGATTAGTGGATCTATATAGGAGGTCTTCTTTCTTGGCCACCTTGGTCATCTGATCTAGCTCTGTTAGATTTTTGTGGTATGTGGTCAAGTCAGACCTAATGTATATGCATCAAAACCTTATTCTTTGAATGCTTTTAAGGTTAGGACTTCAAATACAATCCTTTCAGGCACTGGGCAGCCATTGATGAAATTTTTTACAAAGTTTAAAAGTCAACTAAAACAATGTATATATAGTACAGGACCATAGTTCCATTGGATTTTAATGACACACATCAGTATTTTTAAATGTAAATAATTAACCTTTCAAATGATATTTTTTTCTAATTTTGTAACATTGATACTACTGAAATTATTAAAGCTTAACATTGGCCTGAGATTTTGGGGACACCCTGCATAGAAATGCAGAGTGAAAGTAGGAAGGTACTATTAATCAAAATTCTCAGCCTCCAAGAATCTTGTCTGACTGACCCTGGATTACCCTTGGGCAAGAATGTCCTGAAAAGCTCTTTGAAGAAGATCCAGCTAATTCTGAATAGATGTAACTCCCCCAACACTATGGAGTGGAGATCTGACTACAGATCCTAGACCCAAACTTAACCCACTGTTGTATAAATCTGGATACCAATAGCCAAGCATTTTTCAGAGATGGTAGAGACAAGGTGTCATTTGCACTGGAGTTTGCCACCTTGCCTCCTGAAACTTGTCCACAATAATGCCTCTTTGCAGTTGAACTGAGCACATACCCTTGACTGCCATTTTGTGTTAAGAGAAAAGGGAAGTGGTATATTTGGTCTTCTGCCACTAAGCAAAGGCAGAAAAATTCTAAGCAGAAGTCATGGTGGGCAATATCTCAGGTGCGTGTGGAGGGGCGCATGGGGGAGGGACAGTAGCTATTATAATAAGCAGTTCCTTATAATGGTCCTAATAATCACAATACAACTTACCACATAGGGTTCTCCAGAACCAATTTATACTGGAGTTGGAGAATGAAACAAAATTGTTTCTCAGGAGTGGAGCCCTTTGGGCTACAAACCATTCACCATTATAGTGGGTACTCAGAGGTAAAAGAAGACCATAGCTATTGTTTGATACCTAATTTTCAAGTGTACATTGGAAGTTAGCCAGATAAGTAAGTAATCAGCCTTATGATCCTTTCAGAAGGCAGTGGTGAATGGGCCACTTGATGTTGCTCTCCCTGATGTGTTCTCCTATATTCCTGGACCATGGGATAGAACCCAGCTCTGAAAATGAGAGCCCTTTTCCCTTTTTCACTCAAGATTTCCTCACTTTTTTAAAGTATTAAGTTACCAAAGTCCCAGAGTGAGAATGGGTCACTTACATTTCCAGCTCCTTGGGGATGCTATCCACATTGAGGTCAAGACAGACCTTGGACCGTATATCTTTCGCACTTATCTCACCAATAATGACATAGGTAGTGTTCCGATTCTTCATGATGGCACTAGCAGATCTGCAGGGAGCATCGATGAAAGGAGACAGCGACATGATAAGGAATACATTGAGTTTCTGGATCAGCTTCTCCAAGAAATCCCAAGAGGTTGTGTCAATGTACTGGGCTTCATCAATAATGAAGATGAACTTTTCATCTTTACTTGTCTGAACAAGGTAGAGGAGACAATAATTGGTATAGGATTTCAGTGTTCATGACTATGTGGGAACAGTATATGTATATGTTTTTTTTAATTCAATTAGAAGCGATCACTTTTAAGGAAAAAATGTCACATGCAATAAAATCTCAACAATTCAGTTTCTGCAATTGGAAACTTATGAACATTTGGATGGTACAAATTCATAGCATAAACAAAATCAGAGGGAGAAAAAACTACTTAAAAATGTTTACATGCACAGATGCTTGCTTGGCATGTTAATTGAACATCTCTTGTATCTTATCAATACATTTGGGCTGATAAGGATACTTGTTTGATATCATTTGTTTTCTATCCTTTCACCAATTAGTTTTAAAGATTTTACTGCCTAAGCCAGTGTAAGCACTTCACGATTAGTCATATGCTTGTCATAACTCACTCTTTCTGACTCCCTGATCCTGTGTCCATGGGGTTTTCTTGACAAAGATACTGGAGTGGTTTCCCTTTTCCTTCACCTTTGTGTCTCCATTTTACAGATGCAGAACTGAGGCAGATAAGGGTTATGTGATTTGCCCAGGGTCACATAGCTAGGAAGTTTCTGGAACAGGATTTGAACTCACATCTTCCTGACTCCAAGCCTAGCATTCTATCCATTAGCTCCCCGGGAAGCATATTTTATAACTTCCTTTTTAGTTTCTCTAGAAAAATTAAGAAATAAACATTGCTCTAGTCTAAAAATCCTTTCCAGGCTTATGTCGTAGGTTAAGAGCAAAAGAGATTAGGAAATAGGGATTAAGGCAGCAAACCAAACTTTGAACAAAAAGTATGTCTTGCTGGGTTATGATCATTAGCTTCCCATACGTTTTCTTTTATCTTTCTTTTTTTTTTTTGGCTGTCTTTTCTTTCACAGCATAATTACTATGGATATGTTTTCCATGACTACACATATATAACCTATATCCAAACTCAAAGTTTTAAAAAATGTTCAAAATTGTTTTTACATGTAACTGGAGAAAAATAATCAAAAAAAGATCATTAGTTTCCCCAACTGTGCAAGTCTTTGGGCTAAGACCCACCTAGAATTAATGCTGTGTTCTTAATTGAGAAAGAGTCAGAATACAGATCACAGGAAATCTCCCTTTCAGGAGATCGATCCAAGGAGGAATGGGCTAATTCTAGCTAAAGATGAAGTGATTGTTAGTGATTATTGTTTTGGAATGTTAATACAAAACTGTGCTTTCATATTGTGACCTTTTTCTTCAAGATTCCTGTAGGTGGTACTTCAGTTTTCTTTGTGTAGGCAGAGGTCTGAAGGCATGGAGGAACTCTGCCAGTTCGAACATTTACTTCTTTAAGATTTAAATATCTGGATATAGAACAATGTTAAATATTTTTTATGGTAGATTTGGACCAGAAACGCAGAGTACAGCATTAATATTTTTTCTTCGACATACTGTCACAGCATCTCGGTGGATAACTACCAACTGCTCCTTTGGTGTGGAGTCTGACATGAATGGATTTCCTCTTCCTCTTTCAGTTGCCCTGTAATATTTTAAACAGCCACCAGGTGGCAAAGGGTAAATGCATTCTGGACAGATGTCAGGATAATTTTGGGCAAAAGCCTTTTTCCGGAGGAAGTTTGAATGATATTCAGTCCAATTAGGCAAACATTTATTTAGCACACTTTTTTTTGCAAGAACTAGGACAAAAAATGAAGATGAAAACGATCCAGTGCCTGATATTAACAACATTACATGAGGTAGGGACAGGTGAAGGATAGACATACTAAAACATATATTGTAAAACCAGGTTGCGAGAGATGGAGGGAGAAGAACGATAAAATTCTAAAAACCTAAGCAAGTAAATAAATCTATGGCATAAAGAAAAAGAGCCGATAACAAGCCAAAGGGAACCAAATACCAATAAAATCCATTCTCTCCTTCATGGGCAGATACTTTTTTCTCTTGACTTTACCTTATTTCAAATCAAGTAGATAATTTGTTAATATCTCACCCCCAATCTATGTCTTCTTAACAAGACATTTTGTCTGAAAGGTAGCATTTTCATGAAAGCAGAAATTCAGTAGATCTGTAGTCAGTAGTATTTGCTCTCAGCATGAAGGCCACTCCTTTTCTTTCTGACTTCTAAAAGAATGTTCTTAGTTTGGTTTGTTTTTTTAATCAGAAAAAGGCTTCAGTTAACACCATTCCTCTCCTTTCACTTTTTGATATATTCAAAAATACATATCCAAGTTATAGTAATAACAAAGTTCAACCTTTTCCATCATGTGAATGCAACCCCAGTTCCAAAGCTCATTCAGTATGGGATTCTCCTTATTGGTGATGAATGACCTCTCCTGTGTGAGGGGCTTTAATGAGTCTCTTTGGATTTCAACTGTGCTAATATTGAACTGACTGTGCATCTGTGATACAAACGAAAGCTGGATTTTCAATACGTATTGGCTAATAATGTACTTGGATAATACTTTATTGAAAAATATTTGCAAAAATACTTATTTAGTATGTTGGACTATAGGTTTCTTTCTGGTTTTTTTCTCTCTGGTTTAAATAGCAATACCATATTTCTGTGATGAAGAAAGCATTTGATAGGATGGCTTTTTCTATTTTCACAAAGAATTTATGTAGGAAGGAATTGATATTTGTTTAACAATGGGAATATACATACAACACATTTTAAAATTTAATCTTAATTAACTTTAACTCCATCATTTTCTGAAGTCTCGACAATCAATAAAACAATAAATCAAGGCTTGATTTGTAGCATTTGCTAATTTTCAAGGAATAAATGCTTTCACTGAAAATGGAACAATTAGTCTGGTCTTAGCTGGCTCCAGCACACCGCTGAGCTTATGGAACCTTGCAATTAGTTGTTCTTTCAAAATATACTAGACCTTGTAAGTCCATCTTAACTTGGGTTTGTTTGTTTTCTAACCTTTGTGAGTTCATTTATAACTTGTTAAATTTCTTTTTTTGAAATTGGGGTAAGCCATGCATTTTATATTTTTAAAAATATTCTTGTTAGTTTTATTAGTATATACTTGAGGAAAATAGTTTTTAATAATTTCCATTGTTTCTTTTTCATTTGTTGTGATTTTGTCTTTTTTTCTTTTGGTACTAGTAATTTAGTCTTCTTTTTAAAGCACTGGACTAGTTAATGGTTAATCTATTATATTATTTGGTATTTTTTATTAGCTACTTTTATTTATCAATTCTTTTTTGGTTTTGTTTTCAATTTTGTGAACAATCGCTTCTTTGATTTTCAGAATTTACATTTTGATGTTTACTTCCAACGCTATAATTTCATACCCAATTACTGATCTTTTCTTTCTTTTGTTGATGGAAGTATAAAGTATAAAGCCTGCTTTAATGGCATCCTAAAAATTTTGGTATTTTATCTAATTGTCATTCTCTTTGATGGAATTATCTATTGTTTTTATTACTTGTTCTTTGATTCTTTGGGATTGTCTCCAATTGCTGTTTAGTGCTTTTTTCAAAATCTTTTAAGAATATAATTTTAGTGTGTTATATAGTCTGTAAAGAATGTGTTTAATATTCATGTATTTACTTTTAATGTTTTATTCTCTACTATGCCACAAGTTTTTGTAAGTGTGCCATTCCCTCCTGAAAAGTTGGCTCCATTAATTTCATATTATGATGTGTCACGGATGCTGGATGAGTCCTTAACTCAATTTCCACTGGCCAAAGACTGCTCTTTGCACTTCTGGGCATCAGTAAATCACAGGCTGTAAAACACCACTGGGGCTGAGGCTGGGGATTCCCAAGGCACTGATCTTTCAAATCCCAAAGGATGAGAACCCTACTCCTTTCAGGTAGAAGAAAAAACCATCAACCAGCCTAAGACAGAAGGTCCTAAGGCCGCTTCCCTTGCAGAATGGTTTTACTCCAATATTCATGAGTAAAGAAGTCACTGAGATATCCCAAGAGCAAATAATAACAGTTGTAATCCTAATAATGGTGATGATAGTTAACATTTATTTAGTGCTTACCAAATATCAGGTACTGTGCTAAGTAAGCGTTTTACAATGATGATCACATTTGGTCCTCACAAAAACTCTGGGAGGTAGATGCTATTATTTCCCTTTTTTACAGATGAGGAAACTGAGACAGAAAAAGGTTAAATGACTTGCCCAGGGTCACATAACTAGTGAAAGTTTGAGGTAGGATTTGAATTCAGGTCTTCCTGATACCCAGAGTACTAACCAGGAACAGAAATTGGCAACTGATGCCGACCCGCCTTTGTAAATGCCTTCTCTGCAACGTGCATTTAGCCTGCATCTGCTTCACAGTCTTGCTAGGATGTTTCCCTAGCAAGTCATCATGATTCTCCCAGAGGCAAGCTCCCTCACCTGGCACTCCTTGTCCTAACTAGAAAGCAGCACTGCACAATGCAAAAGTCACTGACTTGGAAGTCATGAAGGACCTTGGTTCAAATCTCTCTTCTGATACTACTTGTGTGACTGTAGGAAAGTCATTTAAGATCCTTGGGCCTCAGTTTTCTCATCTGTAAAATGAAGGGGTCAGACAAGTCAGCCTTTGAGTTCTAGTTCTACTATCCCCTGATGCCCTCTCCCTTTCATAGGAAGTCCTTCCTGATATCTCTTAATTCCAATGCCTTCCTTGTGTAGATGACTTCCTTTTTATCCTTCACGTAGCTTATCTGTGCAAAGTGGTTTGTATGTTTTCTCTCCTGTTAGATTACGGGCTCCTTGAAGACAGAGATAGTTTGTTTTTTTTACCTTTTACCTATTTTACCTGTTTTTTTTACCTTTACCTCAGTGCTTGGCATAGTATCTGGCTTATTAACTGCCTGCCTGACCCTCCAGTCAGGCATGTATAAAAAGACCTGAAGGTTTTAGTAAGCTGGAAGCTCCAGCTTACAGTTTTATGAGACCAGCATCATGTGGACACTCCTTTATAAACTTCAGAGGGTAGTTAATACATGTGTGGTAATAGAGATGATTCTGCTGTAGGAAAAAATGCTATTGCCATATTTGGCTACAGAAATAAAATTTAGTGTTTAGAATATGCTACATGCTGACCACCCATATCACACACAATATGTTTAGTTCTGAGCCTTATACTTCAGGGAGGGTATTAACAAACTGAGTACTGGGAAGGTGAGAATATTGGAAACTATGTCATCATTTAAGGAAACTTGGGGTGGTTAGCCCAATGGGGAGACAATTACAATTCAATCAAATATTCAGTCAGTCAGCAAGCATTTATTCATTAAGCACTTACTACATACTAGATACTTTGCTAAGCTCTAGGGATATGAAGGAAGGCAGAAGACAGTCTTTGCTCTTAAGTCTTAAGACAGACTAACGGAGGATGCAACATGCAAACAACTATGTACAAACAAGATATATATAGGATAAATTGAAGATAATCTCAGAAAAAAAGTACTAAAAATAAGGGGAATCAGGCAAGGTTTCTTGTAGAAGGTGGGATTTTAGCCTGGACTTAAAAGAAAACCAGTAAAGTAAGCAGACAAAGATGAGGAAAGAAAGCATTTCAGATATGGGTAATAGCCTGTGAAAATACTCAGAGTTGGAGCAGGGGAGGAAGGAAATATACAACTTAGGTAAATAGAGGTTATTACAGCTATTAAGGCACATAGGTCACACAGCCAATAAGTAACTGAGGCTGGATTTGAACTCTGATATTCCTGATGGGGGGTCTAGTACTCTACCTGCTTCACCATCTAACCAGCTCTAGGTACCAGAAGGAACGTCTTGTATGATGAACAAGGTCAGTGTTACTGGATCTCAGAGTATAGGGAAGGAGAGTAAAGTGCAAAAAGACTAGAAAGGCAGAAAGGGGACAGGTTATAAAGGACTTCTTAACAATGAGAGGTCTCATAAACTGCAAAGAGTTGCCTCAGTAGACAGTTCATCCCCTTTTACTAGAGTCTTTGAAATCACAAGTTGAGGAAGAAAGGAAAGGAAGGAAGGGAGGGAGGGAAGGAGGAATGGAAAGAAAGAAAAAGGAACAGAGGGAGGGAAAGGAAGGAAGGGATAGAAAGACAGAAAGAAAGAAGGAAAGAAAGCCTAAGTTCCTCACTGGAATCTTATAGAATCTCCTCTATAAACTCTAAATTGCAAATCAATTTCCAGCTTGAGGTCTTGAAAGAGGGGAGGAAAACAAATCTTTCCAGAGCAGAATACACAGGAGATTTAACCGCAAGCTTAGTGTCAACTTAACTTGATGCTCTTTGCCTCTTGCCTATCTTCCCCTGGGGATTATCAATTCCCCATTCCCCTGCCGATGACCCAGAGATACACATACCTCCTTCAGGATGTTCATAAACAATGCTTCTATCTCCTTTTGCTTTTTTATTCCACTCATTTTACAAGCCTCCCGTGTCATGGGGAACTAGAAATAAAGCAGTTAGTGTTTTGAATTTAGTGGAAATACATTTAGGAAAAGCAATTCCAAGGCTTGATGCATCCAGGTCCTGCCATGACCTCTCCCTCCATTAGAATAAAATAATTTTGTGCCCGTTATCAAAATTTAGAAAAGGGATGAGAAGAGTTTTTGAAAAAGTAAATCATCAAGATAGACCATTTTAATGTTATAGGAGGGATTTCTCATCCCCCTCACCCCCCTCTCTCCCTATCTTTCCCAAGAAAGTGGGTTTAGGGCCAGGGAGGACTGGAAGACCTGCTCCCTTCTAGACACACCCTGGCCATGAAGGCAGTAAGAATAAGGGTGAAACAAAGGATGTGGATTCAGAAGGGAAATCAACAGGAATGATGGGCAAAACATGATGTTTCAAAACAAAACAAAACTGGCATTTGCCTAATTACCTGAACGTGAAAAATGTCATTGAGGATGCAATACAACGCTTCATCCAAATAGTTCTTGACTTTTTCCTCCAGATTGTGTTGTCTCTCCTTGTAATGTTTGCAGGTATCAAGGCCCAAGACACTGGCCATGAGTAACTGAATGGTGTAGAAGTACTGATGGATGCTAACCTTAGTCAATCCTATAGCAATGACCCTGCATGTTAGAAAATCAAAGGTCAAATTATAATTCTTGGTAGGTTTCTTTTGGGAATGATAGGGGAGAAGGGTCATGGAAACACTTCTTCATGGTTAATTTAAAATGGCCCCTTTTGATTAAAGAGACCTACTATGCTTCTAGTGTATTCTCTCTCTCTCTGTATGTGTATCTGTGTATGTGTAAGTATATATGTTTGTATGCCATCTCCCCTAGTAGATTGTGAGCTCCTTTTGGGCAGGGATTGTCTTTTGCCTCTTTTTGTACCCCAAGCACTTGACAGTGTCCAACACATAGTAGGTGCTTCATAAATATTCATTGATTGATATTATCTGCACATGTCCTCTGAATCTGAGTGAAGTCTTTCTTGTCACTTATTTTGACTTGCTATATAATTCAGTGTCTCATGCTTTGAGCTAACACATCCTCTGGTCATCCACATCCACTTTGTACCTTAAATTTGGGGTAGTGAGCTAAAGTGGGCACATGTGAGAAACAAGTCTAGGTTGAACATTTCAGTGTCTTCTCTAACTCATTTGGCTCCTGTATCCAATCGGAATTAGGTCTCTTTTTGTTTCTTTGCATCACACCTTGCCCTGCTTCCCCTCCCTCTGCCCCTCCCAGTAGTCTTTGACTGCTTCACAGCCGAGCTATGACAGCAGTTTCACAAGCCTATCTCTACGCCTTCTCCTTTCCACTCTCAGACCTCCCCCTCAATGCCTGATAGGTAAAGCTGCCCTCATGTCAAAAATCTTTAGAAACTGTCAGGGGGGAGGATTTGCCCAGAAGAAATCCAGCTACAGTTCAGGTCCCTAAAACATGGAAGTTGAGTCTTGTCTTTCTGGGGCTCTTCAGCAGCACCTAGAACAATGTCTTAGGGGCTCAATAAACAAGCTCATTGCTGACTGATTAACCAAACACTGGCCGGACCTGGCTTTGGGGAATCCCTGTCCATGTTGCTTTTGCATTTCACAGAATGTAAAGTATCCTGCTGAATCACCCCTAGAGAGGGAGATAAGAGGGTTGCCATGGGACTTGGGAAAGGGCTCAAAATTTGGAGATGGGAGATCTAAGTTTGAATCCCAGCCCTATCAACTATGTGGTGTAAAATGAGGTGTCATTCACCTTTCTAGGCCCCAGTCTACTTAACTGCAAACTGGTGAGGGTTGGCAGCAGGTTTGAGCTAGATGCATAGTAAGCTCCTTACCAGCTCCAAAATGTTATGATTAGAAAGCCTCCATTTTGCAAATATGTTCTGCTCCAGCTCACTCCTGTGTGTCTAGACACCAGTTCAGGTTGAGACAGGGACTCTCATAGGAAATAAAAATGACCAGAGAAGTAGAAGAGAAAGACAGATGTGTGGCTAAGAGGACACATAAAGTTTGTTTCCGGCAAGTTTACCAAGGTAGTTTTGAGGACACTGACCTGTGGTCTTCAGCTTGTGCCAGATAACCTAGTTCACTAACTAACTGGCTTTTTCCATATCCTGTTACACCTTCAAACATTAGAACTTGGCTGCTTTTTGACAGCATGAATTCCTTCATATTATGCAGAAACATTCTGATCTCCTTATTACGCCCTATTAGAAGAGATGAAATAGAACAGGAAAGCTCAATCCAAGCAAAGCAAGATGGACTTTTTTATTGGTGCCTAAAATGGTCCATGTTGATGCCATGGCTTTCTATTTATGCCCATTTTAATATTTATATTTATAATAACTTTCTCTGGAAGAAGTTGAGAACATTATCAGGAAAAAAACCTAATTATGTAGAACCTACAACATGTCCATGGAAAGTTCATGTTACCTCTTGGAGTATTGGTTTCTGCATCTGTAAAATGGGTATACCATATTTTAACTATTTACCAGGGGATTTGGGTTGAAAGTCCTCTAGAAACCTTAAAATATGAGTATGTATAAGCATGAATAGTTACAATCTTCTTCCTCCTCATTATTGTTATTTCTATTATCTATAAAGAGGATTATGCCACCAAGTTCCTTATTCCCCCAGGGATAATCTCAGAGAAGTTTCTCAACACCTATGAGAAGTTACAATTCATGGTTCAAAACAAAGGGAAAATGAAACATTGAGGAAAATACAATGTAGATGTGGAGCCAAGAATGGAACGTAGTATATAACTTTTTTTAAAAAGTGAGGTAAAAAATGGGCAGCCAGGTCACTGAGGAGAAGATAGACTCTTCCAGTACTGACCTTGGCAGGGAAATTGGTAATAGCTTGGAGAAGAAGACTTGAGGAGGCCAAGAGAGTATTCTTCAAACATTTAAAAGGACAACATGGAAGAGAGAATATATTTCCTTCCCTTGATGCCAGAGGACTAACAGCAAATATAAGGAAAGAAATTTGGGGTAAATGTAAGGAAAAATGCATTTTCAAGGGGGAAAAAAAAGAAGAAAAAGGATGTGAAGAAGTAAAGAATTCTAACTCAATTCAAGAGTTTGGAGAGTAGAACAATGTGACATGAAAAAGAAAGGCTATTCAACTTTTGGAGACAAGTAAAAGATGTGAGGTTCTTCCCATAGAGAAGGAAACTGGAGACTCTAACAAGAACCAGCTACTTGTACCCAAGGAATCAAGACATGGACCTCTAGAAGCCACCAGGAGAGAGAGATCATCTATTAAGAGTTAGACGAAGAAGACACAAGTAATGGTCATGGGTTTTGTTGACCTTACAACAACAGTGAAGAGGTCAACTGTTTTCCTAGGGTACATACATGATGTAAGAATTCTCAAGATTTGTTAGATCTAATGACTACTACCTCACTTTCAGTGGTTCATATGGGAGAAAGTAATATTATCCAATTGATGAATGGTCTCAAGGGAAGAAATTCAAGCCACCACTAGCCTTATGGGGGAAAAAAATTTTCAAATAATTGAAAGAAAAATGTAATTTAAAGCAGCTCTGAGGTTCCATCCCCTATTTATCATATTTGTGAAGTTGATAAAAAAGAAAAATGACAAATATTGTAAAGGGCTCCAGGAAAACAGGCACATTTTGGTCATTCTGGGAAATAATCTGGAATTCTGGTCCAAAAGTTACAAAACTGTGTGTAATCTTTAACTCAGGAATTAGGCATCTATCCCAAAGAGAAAAAAGATAGATTACAAAGGATCTATATGTACAAAAATGTTTATAGCTACTCTTCTTTGTGGTTACAAAGATCTGGAAACTAACAGGTACCCATCAATTGGGGAATGGCCTTTAAATGTAATGAAATATTACTGAATCACGAGAAATGATGAAATGGATGATTTCAGAGAAACCTGGGAAGATTTGCGTGAACTCAAACCACATGGACATGCTGAAGGGGCACCACACCCCTCAGCTAGGCCCCTTTCAAAGCATGAGTATGATGTCTCTCTTGAATTGTCCATTGACTACAGTGGTGGTTGGGCTTTCCCAAAGGAATGAGGTTATGGACGTAAAGCACTTTAGAAACCCTAAAGTGCTACATGAATGCTTATTACCACTTGTTGTGGCTGTCACTATCATAATAATTCTACAGTAGTCTGGAGATGACCTTGGGCAGAGTTCCAAGCAGTGTTTATAGAGTGATTCATTGTTACGCTGGCAAATGTTCAACAACCTGGCTCTCTCTGAGGAAAAATAATATGGATGTACACATTTTAAAGTTTAAACTGCATTATTAACTCTTTCTTAAATCTGGACAAAAAGCAATAAATCAAGTCCTGATTTGTTGTTGTTCAGTTGTGTCTGACTCTTCATGATCCCATTTGAGGGTTCCAACATTTCTGCAGAGATATTGGAGTGGTTTGCCTTGTCCTTCTCCAGCTCATTTTACAGATGAGGAAACTGAGGTAAACAGAGTTAAGTGACTTTCCTAGAGTCACACAACTAGTAAGTGTCTGAGATCAGATTTGAACTCTGGAAGATGAGTCTTCTGGACTCCAGATCCAACTTTCTGTGCACTATGGTGCCCCCTAGCTGCCCTTGTTCCACATAGCTGTAGTAACTAGTGATTTCTGATGTGTAAATACTCAACACTAACTTTGTAAAAATGGTTCTCTTAAGCTGGTTAAAGCTGGGTCCAGCATACCCTAGATCTTACCTTAAGCTGACTGTAAACCTAGGCAAGCAGGTGCTTCAGATGGATATCTCATGTGTATATCTGTGTGTGTGTGTGTGTGTGTGTGTGTGTGTATGTGTGTGTGTGTTCAACCATTGCCAGGAGGGAAAGGCTAAGAAGTGTCTGTGTGGAGGTGACACTAAGATCAGGGTCTTCAGAAGCAGTCAAAATGGCAGCAGCAGAATGCAAAGGGTCAGTACTGGGGAGGTAGAAAGAGGTCACTAAAAAGTAAATCCTGCTTGTCCTTCAGTCTAAGTGTGCTCGATGGTGATGGAATGTAAAAGGGCTAATGAAGACCCTTAAAAAAATAGTTTCATGCCCCCATGAGGCTTGGATACTCACTTCCCAGCTGTGGGAGGCCCTGTAGGGCAACTTGAAACCATATCCAAAGAGTTACCAAACTACACATACCCTTTGCCTCAGCTGTACTGCTACTTGCCCTATGCCTAAAGAAATCAAAGAAAGAGGAAACAGATCTGTAGGCACAAAAGTACTTATAGCAATGCTTTCTGTGGGGGCCCAAAATGGGAAATTGAGGGAACATCCTGCTCCTGCAGAATGACTAAACAAATTGTGGTGCATGAATATAATGGAATGTTATTGGGTCACAAGAAATAACATGATGGACAATTACAGAGGAAACTGAGCCTCAGCACAGAACCAAGTGGGAAGAATTACCTTTAGAATTCTGATCAATACAGCGACAGTAAATGAGTGCAAGGAAATGAAAATAAAGCATGCCACTTACCTCCTGACAGATGGTGATCAATTAAAAATGCAGAAAGAGACACACATTTTCAGGCAGGGCTGATGTAGGGATTTGTTAGCTATGTATTGGGGGATTTGTTGTTGTTTTTAATTTGTTCACTTGGGGTGAAGGAGGGGAAGGAGAGACTAATTTTTAAAATTATAAATAAAAATAACAAACTTAAAAATAAAAATAACAAACTATTAAAAAAAAAACTTTAGCCTCCCCACGAATGGTTTGAGTAGTTAGTAAGTTAATGAGTTCTGATGTAATCACTCTTTCTCTCAGAGAGAGGCTGGCAATCCCTGAGGGACTGAGGCAGCTTTTTCTAATGCTATTGGCTAGATCCCATTCCGGTATGTTCCCCACATTGTTGGCTTACAGTGCTTAACACCCCACTTCTATTGAACTAATTCACATTGTTTTAAGCACAGGTCTATTAGTTCAGGTTCAATGTTGAGTTGAAATGAGGCACTTACAAGGTTACAGTAATATTTAGCTTTTCAGGATGTGACCCCCCACTCATCTAGTCAGTCAGTCATCAGGGTGACTTGCTAGTGGTCTTGGGCATTGATCAAGCCTGAAAAGTGGGGGCTACACAAGGTTGGGATCTTATATATTCCCAGACCAGGAAGCTGCATCAGAGAATCTGAGGTGAAGGATGTACGGGGGAAGGAAGGTGTATCAGGGTCAGGGAGACTGTGTCAAGAAACTACTAGTCTTACCATAAATATCAATTAACTTTCATAAAATAATATTTTCTGAGAAGGCATAGCAAACACAGAAGTTATCAACATTTTCCTCCCGATTCCTAAAGGGCATACTCTCTCCTGTGCCATCTCAGTGCTTGGATAGAGTGGACTCAAATTTAACGTAGCTTCTACATAGCATCTACCTCAACAGGTTCACTCCCAAATATGGCACAGCTTCTGGATGTGCTTATCTCAGCTACCACTGAGCTGGGGCCCTGAGGTCATGCAACAGGAACTTCATGTTGGTATATAGGGCCATGAAAGCTGGCGTGGACTCTGACTCCCAGAACATGGGTGGTTTGCCCTTCTGACCTTCCAAAGTTCACGAAGCTATAACTCTTGCTAACACTTTTTCACGTAATGAAAGGTCAGGACAAACACAAAGAGGCAAACAACAGGAACTCATATTCACATATTGGATGGGGGTTAAGGGTGGCTCAAGTCCTCTCCTCTTATAGCATTGTTTCTCTCCAAACAGCATGTGGGTAGGGGAAAATGAAGACAATCTCTCTTTGCCTAGTTAGCCCATCTGAACGCACCCCAGTGGCAGCCACTCAACAGCTCCTCATATGGTTATCAGATGAGAATCAGTTACAGAATGTCTGTGGAGCATGGCATCAGCCCCCTTCTCTTACACTTAGGGTTCTTTTTACTTAGCATTCCCTTTCCGATATTGAAATAAAGGATTTCTTTTCTACCTGATACACACTTGTATGGTGAGAACCTTTTGATTTCCCCCCATTTGGGGTGAAATCCTGAATTGGAGTCAAAAGTAGAATTCCAATAATAGGAGTAACAAACTAGTGAAGGAGCTTATTTCCCCTATCAAGAAATGGATGAGAAAGTGTGGGTACACGGTGCCTCAGAAGCATCTACCTCAGAAGCATCCTTGTTGAAACAAGGATAAAAAAGAGATTCAGATGCAAAGGAGAGAAATTTAACCTCATAGGAATCACTGACCTGGTAGGACCAAGGATCTTTGAATAAAAGGTGTCCATGGGTAGAGAGCATAGTCATATCACTGTTGCTAATTGTTAATTAATATAATTATAATATAGTCCTTGAATCGAAGGAGAAGGAATATATAAAGGTAGACTAGGAAAAGGTAATCTTGAATTTACAAAGGGGTGATTTGGAAGAATTGGAAAGGGACTTGAAGAGAAAGAGAAGGAAACCAATGATGAGAAGAGGAGGAGGAAAGACACCGTGGTACCAAGGAAAAGTCAAGGGAGCTGGATTCAGGACTAGGTCAAAACCATGACTCTGCCACTTGACCTTTGGCAAGTCAGGCTATGCACCACCTTCTTCATCTGTGAAATGAAGGACTGGACTCCATGACAAGTCCAGGACTTGAGCAAACAAAACTTCAGAAAGAGGAGAAAAATAAGGTCAAGGGAACCGAAGGGTACAAGGAAAAGGAGAAGTGCAGTGGAAGGAAAAGAAGTAAAAAAGAATGAGGAATAGGAAAATCAGCACTCTACTTTGTGGGCATTGGTATAAAGATGGTCTCAAAATCTCTAAATTAATAAGGACCCAGGAATGTGAAAAGATTGTTAATTCTTTCATATTTTATTTTTCTTCCCTAACCAGGGACTCTTCAAACAAATTGGGAATGGGAGAATAAGACAGCCCTTTCCCCAACCCCACATAACCTGTGTACCATACCTCCCATCCTCACTCAAGAGAGAAAAGATAATTGTACAATCTTGATCATATGATATTCTTCTAGTGATGGATGTTACATGGATGCAAATCAAGGAAGTCACACTGTTACCTGCACAGACTCCAATGTTCCACCAGTTTCTAAAGGGAAGGGGAAAAGGAGAAGTTGCCTAAGGGTCTCATGGACAGGGAATTCATCATTTGATGTAGATTTGTCTTAGACATATGAATAAGCAAAAGATAAAAATTAAAATCTTTTTAGATGACATGTAAGAAAAAAAGACATGTAAGATGATGAAAGCAAAGGTTGGTACAAGAGAATGAATTTAAGAGCTTGGCACTATCTCTAAATGATCACCTCAAACTGCCAAAACTCATGATGAACCTTAGCTGTCAAGAAGAAAGCGAAGGATGGGGAACAAAAGTTATATTAGGGAAAGCAGTAGACTCAAAAAGAGACCAGACTATTTTTCAAGGACAGCAAGATGATGATAGACAATGGAAAATAGAAAATAAGTCAGTAGTTCAACTCACTGTCCTCTATTTTTCTCTGCCAAGGAGAATGATTTTATAGTCAAAAGTCAGAATTAAAATAACTACTAGGGATTTGGTACCAAAGATAAGTAAAGAGATGGTAAGAGAGCACCCACCTGCCTTTCATAAATTCAGGTCACCTGTCCCTGAGGAAGGGCACCCCGGGATACACAAACACCTGGCAAGCGTGATTGCTGGGGCATGATAATCAATGATCTTCAACGATTGTGGAGAACAAAAGAAATGCCATAGGATTCAAAAAGGACATAAAGACTAAAAGAAATTGGATCTTTAAACTATAGGATTGAGCTTGACTCCAATTCCTGGCAAAATTCTAGGGTCCTTGGTGGATATTTAGAAACGAAAGAAAGCAGGGGCTACGGAGCAGTAGAGCCATTCCATAAAGACCAGGTCATGCCAAACTGAAAGGTCATCTTGGACAGATTAATGAGACTGCTAGATTGGGGTAATAATACAGATACAGTTATCTAGATTTTAGCAAAGCCTCTAATAAGGTTATCACCCTTCCCTCACTTCATAGAGTGCACAGATCAGCTCTGATTATTTTTTATCTCCAGTGAAGACACTTTTAATCGGTGCTGAGTTGAAACTCTGTGTATATATGCCAATGGAGCAATTCCAGACATTCTGGGGTTTATTTCTACCTCGGCCTTGAGGAGCAAGGATGATGCTGAGAGCTTGAGAGTGTTCTCCCTGCAAGCCCTCCCTAAAGCTGTGTGGCCATCTAAGCAAGTCTGGGATGGGATTGCATCCTGGTTACAGTTCCTTTCGTTTGGTACTGGGCCTTTGGAGATCTCAGAAAACAACTGGCATCTTTGTAGGCACCAGAGCCGGGGTGGGGTGGGGGGTATCAGTTACACCAAACAGTTGTCAGTGACAGCAGCTGCAGTGGGAGAGATAGAGGCTGATCAGCTGAAAGAGAAGTCACTCAGGGAGAAATGGTCAGAAAGAAAAAAAAGCCCACATGGCTCTGATTGGTCATTTTCCTTGCCAGAGAAGACTCCCAGCAGAGATGAAAATGTAAACAAGTGAACAAGGAGCCCTCTTGCAAAGTTCCCAAGTTGGCTAACATCTTAGTAACTCAACTGATTGCCATTGTCTTATGATTCATAATTGCTTAGCATTCCCTTTTCTGTGTGGGGAATAAAACTATTCTGTATCTGATTCTTGTTCATACTCTGGGTTATCTTTTTTTTCTCCTTTTTCACTGCTAGGGAGGTCACCTTAGGCTATAGCTCAAAAAAGAATTATCTTGAGTGGTCAGGTAGCTGTCCAATGAAGGCCCTGAGAATCTGCTTGTCACTTTTGAGAAGCCAGGGCGAATATGAACACAGGGCAAACATTGGCAGCTAATGAACAGCGATTAGTGAAGGTCATTGACCCTCAAGGTGAGCTATTGGACTAGCCATATCTCTCATGCTCTCCTCTAGGGAAAGACAGAATAACATGGGCTAGACAATATCTAATAACATCCATGGCAGAGTCCAGACTCAGAGACCTTGACAAACTAGAACCCTGAGCTAAATCTAATGAGATGAAATTTCATAATGATAAAGTCTCACATGAATTTAGAAATCAACTCCACAAGTAAAAGATTTTAGAATCATGGAGAGAGTCTACTTGGAGAAGTCTGTGTTGTTATTTTTCGTTTGGTTATTTCTTAGCTTGGTTGAGAAAAGAGGATCAAAGGGAGAGATAGAACTGCTGTTCACATTAGGGAAGGGAAGGAGGAATAAACATTTATTGAGTGTGGCAGGAGATCCTCACAACAATCTCAGGATGTATTCTTATCATCCCCATTTTGCAGTTGAGGAAACTGAGGCAGGCAGAGTTTCAGGGACTTGCCTACAGCTCTTAAGTGTCTGAGGCTGGATTTTCTGAACTTAGATCCTTCCGACTTCAGGGTCAGAACCCTTTCTACTAGACCACCCAGCTGCCTCTTAGTGGAAAGTGGGAAGCGTGATGTTAATGGGAGACTTCTCTAGCAAGGAAAATGACCTTAGACATGGAAAAGATAGGGGGAAACTAGCTAAGAGTGAGTTGAAACCCTAGGTTAAGCATGGAGATAAGAGAACAGTGAATTATCCATCATGAGTTCAAGTAAGTGTCCCCAGCAAAACCAAATCCAAGAGTACATTTAAAAATCTCTGAATGAGCAGGTGGGATTGCTGAGCTGCTGTCAGTGACATCTGAAAGATGGGGAGAATGAGAGGAGCGGAGCAGGAAAGGAACGTAATAGTTTGCATTTACAGACGGCTTTAGGGTTGGGAACTTCATTTGATGCTCCCTGGAAGGCAGGTTTTATTATTAACCTCGTTTTACAGATGAGGAAACTGAGGCACATAGTGGTCAAGTGACTTGCCCAGGGTCACAGAGCTGTTAAGGGACTCTAGTTCTTCCTGAACCCAGGTTTCCAGCTTGATTCAACCTATCCATGGTACCACCTAGCTATAAATATCCTGATTTTTTTGAAGTCTTTTATTTAATTTTTTATTTTATTTTCAGTTCCCAAATCTCTTCCTCCCTCCACTCCCTTCCCTACCCGTTCAAATGTCCTGATTTTCAAGAGAGATAAGAAAATGGAGTCTGTATGCTATAAGCCAGCAATCTTGTCTTCAATTCCTGGCAAAATTATAAAATATTAATTAAGATATTAATGGGAGGGTCAGGAAAATCTGAAAAAAGAAATGGTAAACACAAAGAACCAGCATAACTTCACCAAGAACACTCCATGCCAGACTGACATCATTTTCTTTTCTGATGGGATTACCAGATTGGTGGAGCATGGAAAAAGCTATAGACTTAGTTTACTTAGATTTCAACAAAGCAGTTGATAAAATTTCCTGTACTCTCAGTGTGGAGAAGCATGGTTCATAAAATCATACCATTAGGTCTCTTTGGAACTGGTTGAATGGACAAACTCAAAGAGTATTTATTAATGGCCTTATGCCATTGCTAGAGGAAGTCTCTAAGGAAAGGCTAAGCTGATCATTCATTAGGGGTGTTGTAGGTAGGAGAGTGGGTAGAGTACTGGACTTCGAGAGACTAGGAGACCTGAGTTCAAATCCTTCCTCAGACACTTACTAATTATCTGACCCCAGGCAAGTCTCTTAACTAATTTTGACCTTAATTTCATCTGCAAAACAAAGGGCCCCAAGGCCCTTTCCAACACCAAGTCTATGATCCTGTATTATTTAGCATTTTTATCTATGACTGAAAGGCATCACTGGAGTGCTGATCAAATTGGCAGATAACACAAATCTTGGATGGACACTTAACATGTTACACTGGACATTTTGAGCACTCAGATGAAGTGCAAGACACTTTGTTGGAGCCTGTGGATTGAAAGACAAGGAAATAAAGTAGCTAGTCCCTGCTCAAAGAGGGATGCAACATGCATACAGATAATTAAATATAAGACAATTTGAGGAGGATGGGAACATTTACAAATGGGGCCATTAATATGCAAAAACGTAGAATGCTGGGCAAAATCAAAGAAGAGGAAATTTAATAGTAATAAATGTAAAGTCATAGGCTAGATTAAAAAAACAAAACCAGCTTCAGAAATACATGATGGGAGAGGCATGGTTGAATAGAAGCTGCTCTGAAAAAAAAGATCCCTGTGGGGATTTTAATGACCTGCATACAAGGTGACTCAGTGGACAGAGAGCTAGACTTAGGAGTCAGGAAGGCCTGAGTTTGAATCCTGCTTCATGCTTGAGTTATGTAACACTATACAAGTCACTTATTCTCCTTCCATCCTGGTTTCCTCACCTGTAATAGGTAGATGATTGTTCTTGTGTTCGTTCATCATTGCCAAAGAACACCACACCATCAGAGAAATGATGACATGGCTTGCACTTGACTTTGTTTTGAGTGAGGGAGGGCTGTGCAGGTCACCAGCCTCACTTCTCCTCCAGAGCCATCTGGGTCCAGTGACCATGTTTTCATCAGGATGACTGGAGATGACCCAGGATGAGGCAGTTGGGGTTAAGTGACTTACCCAAGGTCACACAGCTAGTGAGTGTCAAGTGTCTGAGGTGAGATTTGAACTCAGGTCCTCCTGACTCCTGCACTGGTGCTCTATCCACTGCACCACCTAGCTGCCCCATTAGGTAGATAATAGCACCTACTTAACAGAGTGGTGACAAAATGAAATAAGATGTATAGTGCCTTGAAAATGCTATTACCCTAATTATTACATGAGTCAACAGCATAATACAGCACCCAGACAGTTCCAGTCAGAACTCATTTGGGAGGATTGGGAGGATTGTGCTTAGTTCTTGGTGACATATTTTAAGAGAGATGCACAAGCTGAGCAGAATCCAGAGGAAGACAATCAATATGCTGAAAAGAGGGACTTCATCCTTTGGGGGAACCTTTCATGAGTTGATAAAATACTCAGGAGCCATCTGCCTTTCCACGGAAATGGATGACATTCTTGGAGATACTCAGTTGCACCCTCTGGGTCAAAAGTCTTAGGGAAGCCCAGGCAAAACATAGTCAGGAACTGGAGATTTTGAAATCTAGACTTGAAAAGATTGAGCTGAGACATGTTAATTATCTTGGTCTCATTGGTTCCACAGGGCAAAAGTTGGAGCAAAAAGGGAATTCACATTTCAGCAAGGGAGGTTGAGGTTCAGTATGAGGACAGTGTCCTAATCAGCAGAACCATTCAGAAATAAACCTGGCTGCCTTTGGAAGTAAGCAGTTATTTCCCCTTAACTACAAATCTTCAGAAAAGGCTGTATGACTGTTTAAATATGGAATGTATTCTTGTGAGGCATGGGTTGGACCAACATTAAGGCTCTGTGGGTCTAGGTGATTTTCCTAACAATTAGAGAGCTTCAAAATTGGAATAGGAGGGTTTGGGAAGATACTGAGCTTCCTCCATTGGAGGTCTTCAAGTGGAGACTGGATAACCATTCCTTGGGGATGTTGGTGGTGAGATTTCTATTCAGGCGCTGGTAAGGCCAGATGGCCTGATGTTCCTTCAGTCCTAAAATGTTAGGATTCTACAAATCAGTGGCCTTATACAGAGTTACCATATAGTCTTTGCACACATCTAAACTAAAATAACCTATGCTGTAAGTACGATGGAGGCAATCTGTAGGTGATCCGTGAAAGCCCATTTGTTAGCCCATTAGTTGAAGACAACTGCATTACACAACTGTTGTTCTTCTAGGTTCTGTGACAAAGGAAAGCTGATCCTGACATATGAGGAGACAAATGGTGTCCTCTAGCCAGCCAAATTGAAGTTTCTATCATGTGTGAGAAGAAAATTTGATTTGTTTATTTTCAGTGACAATCCTGCCTACAATACCACACCTACAATCTCAGTTATCAAAGTCAAGTCTTGGCTACAATCGTTTATTATTACCTACTATGGGCCAAGCACTGCACAATGCTCTGGGGATAGAAAAACAAACAGACAAAACAACAAAAAGGCAAAAGATAGTCATTGCCCTCAAGATGCTCACAGTCTAATGGGAGAGACATCATATAAATAATGAGGCATGAGTCAAGCAAGTCAAGTCCAGTCAACTTTCATGGGCTATTTTTCTTCTTTCACTTCATTAAATGTACTTGCTTTGAACAATTTGTCATCTGGCTGAGTATTAAGGATAAATACATCCCTGGGGCTTATAAGCTATGGATTTAGAACTAGTGAATAACTAGATCCCAAGAGTAGTCATTGACAAATTGATGTCAGAGGAAAATCTCTAGTGGAATGTTTTAAGATCTTTCTTGGTCCTATGGTGTTTAGTCTTTTTTTTTTTTAATATCATTGAGTTAAAACCCTGTTGCATCTGCAGGTAACATTAAGCTAGAAGGGATAATTAACACATTGAATGACAGTGCTAGGATCCAAAAAGATTCCAATAGGCTAGAATCAATCAATTAATAATCAATAAGCATTTACCAAGTACCCGCTGTATTAGAGGCTCTGCACTAGATGGATACTAGGGAGACAAATAGAAAAGTGAGAGTCCCTATTCTGAAGATCTGCCATTTCAATGGGTGAGTCCAACAGGAACTAATTGAACAATGATATGTAACGGATATTTTTTATAGTGTTTGAAAGCTTATAAAGCACTTTAAATGCATTATCTAAGGAGCAGACTCTCTCCTCACCCCCAACTCAGATTCCTTGATTTCTTTTAAAGCTCAGCTCCAGGGCTACTTCCTACTTGAGACCTTTCCTGATTCTGTCCCTACTCACCCAGCTATGAGTGTTCTCCCCCATCCCACCTTGCAAAATGATCTTACATTTGCTTTTAACGTGTGTTTATTTGTTGCTTCCCTTTGTACAATATGGGCTGTGTAAGGGGCTTGAGGGATTGTTTCATTTTTGTTTTTGTACCTTGAGAACCTGGCATGAAGGACACATTTAATAAATGCTTATTGATTGAATGACTGAACTTCACAATAAGCAAGTGAGGCAAGTGTTACAGATATTGTTAATGATTGATCCAGATATTGCGGATTTTTATGTATCATTACAGGCAAGGGCAATGAGGTTCAGAGAGGTTAAGCAATTTGCCTATGGTCACACAGATAAGAAGTATCAGAGGCAGGTTTAGAACCAAGGTTTTCCTGATCCCAAGTCCAGCACTCTATTAGTGAATAATAATTAGTGGTAAAGTGATACCACATTGACTGAAGGAATTGGGAATATTTAGCTTGGAGAAGAAAAGATTTAGGGGAGTCTTGATAGGAGTATCTGAAGAGCTGTCATATAGAAGAGAGATAAGGATCAGAGGATTGATCATGAAACAGTTATCCATCAATAAGCATGTATTAAGCACCTTCTGTATGCCTGCGGTGTTAGGGACAAGGGATATGAAGACCAAAAAAATGAAACCCTCCCTGTTCTTAAATAGTTTACATTGTCTCAGAAGAGACAACATGTATATATATACACCTATATATATATTTTAGATATATAATGTCTATGTATATACAGAACAAATACAAAATTAATAAAAGGAGGTTAAATTCTAGATAGGATAAAAGTAAGGCCCTAAGATTACAGGTCTAGAGCTGTAAGACACATCTGAAGCAATTGAATCCAACTCTCATTTTACAGATGGGGAGACTGAGGCCGAGGGAGGTTAAGTGAGTTGCTGAACATAACACAAATGAAGTGGATCTGAAGCCAGATCCTCTATCATGAGTCTGCCCTCTTGCTCAGAGGTAGAACTAGATACAATGTGCAGAGATTCAGAGACAGTTTTGTGGCAGGAAAAGCTTTGTAACAATTAAAAGTTTCCACAAGTATAGTGCTTGCCTGGGGGTAGATTAGATTCTCCTTCATAGGAGGCTTTCAGGTGGAGGCTGGTTGACCATTTGTTGGGGATGTTTTTAAGGGGATTCATGATTGAGTATGGGCTGGATGAGATGTTCTTTCAGGTCCTTCTAACTATGAAATTTTACAGTTCAGTGAAATGTTTGCCAGAAACTGAGTAGTCTGTTGCTAGAGTGAGTGAAGCCAGAATCAGATTAGAATGTGTTACTAGGATCTCAAAATGGAGTGCAGCATAGTACAGAGAAAAGAGTCCTGGATTTGGGAGTCTGAAATTTAGGGCTCATGTCTTGGCTCTGCTATTTACTAATTCTCTGACTTGGGCCAAAGCATTTACTCTATCTAGGCCTCTGTTTTCATGTCTTAAAAATGAGAGGGTTGTACCACATGACCATAAGTCACCTTTCCAACTCTAAGTCCATGAGGCCTAAGCACTTCCTTTTTTTACAGCTCTGATATTCCATGACTCTCCGAGATGGATTCTGCTTTTGGATGGTTTAGGTAGGGGCATTGAACTGAACAGGAGACCCACAGTACCAAACTTGAGTCCCATGATACTGTGAACTGGGAAGAAGCCTATTTGTTTGTGAGAAAGACATTAGCTCTATGGGAAAGGCTGTGATAACACACCAAGCGGAATGGCCTATCAAGAAGCCTAGATATCTGGAAATCATTTCATTCCTTCCAATGTACAAGGGAACAAGGCAACTGTCTTTCTCCACCTTGAAGCTTGGGCAGGAAAAACCACAAATCTTTCAGAAAAGCATATTGTCCCAATTTTATATTATCTGGTATGGATGAAACAGACAGTATTCAAGATATATCATGACAGACAAGTCAAGAAGCTGCTAGAATTAATGGAAAACTATGAACCAAAGAAGCCTTCATATTCTCTTGGAGAATATGTACATGGGCTAAGTAGCACAGAAAATGAGTGTATGATGGAGATCACAGCTTTCAGAAAAATCAGGGTTTCATTACTTACCCAGCAGAGGGTAATTTTGATGTCTGTTGCAGCTGAGAGATGACATACCAAACATCCTATTGGGAAGAAAAAGACATGTCAGATGCTAAACATTTGTTTGCCAAAAGCAGGTCTTAATATCCAGAAAGTCACCATTTTAGCATAGATACTACTACTTCTCCGAGAAAATGGTACATTAAAGACCCTACAAATGGGGTGAACATAAGGATGGAATAGAAAGTTGTCTCCTTCCTTTTCAAGAGGAGGTCCAAGAGGGTTGGCAAACAAGATTTCCACCATAATTGTCTCCTCTTCTAGAGAGACTCAACCCCCAGCAAATGACCAATGAACATGTACTCCTAGTTCTCAAGACCCTCAGGATTCTTCTAGGGTTTCCTTGAAGTGCAAATTTTCATCATTAGAGTGTTTAGGAGATGTGCTCCAGCCTAAATTTGCCATAGGTTGTGGTCCTCTTCTGTTCTGGGATGTTCCATGATTCAGAAATGGTGTGGCCCCATTGTTTCCTGAAATCTTAAGGCAATATCAGAATAGTATGGTTTGCTGTGCTAGGAACTAAGAACTGATTACCTAAAACATCATGAGTCCCAATTGTGGACTGGGAGACCAGAACCCCATAATGCAGAGGGAAAGAGCCTGATGGTATGTGCTACTCTGAACAATGACCCTGTGGAGGACAGTGACAAGAGGAGAACTGCTCTATGCTGCTTTTATAACTTCTCAGGGAACATGAAACATAACAAGATCCCTCCCACAGGGCCTAGCTTCATAACTGTTTTCAGGATGTTGGCTTAAAAGAGTGATCAGGCTTAAATCTATTCCTTCCCTGTGTTAGGTCTTGAGGGTTTCCTGATTTCTGGTGCACAGATGTCTAATCAAGGGTCAGAGCTCTGTGCTCCTTCTCTCCTAGTTTGTGGCCACAAAATCAAAAGCAGTGTGACTATTGGTGACACTAGACTTAGATGTTAACTTTGACTAAACAGGGAATTCTGACTAGTGAGTGTGTCTTGTGAAGCCTATGAACTCCTAAGAATGCTCATACAATCAATCTAGGCAGCAAGCTGGTATGCCAGCCAAAAGGAATGAATGACAGGCTCATGACAATGTGATTATCACTTGCAGGAAAATGCCATGCCACTATCATCAGTGCCTATGCTCCCACCATGAAGAACCCTGATGAGCTCAAAGAAAAATTTTATGAAGACCTAGAGACCCTTATTGTCAATGTGCCAAAAGAGAACAAGAGTATAATTCTGGGTGACTTATTTAATGCTAGAGTAGACTCAGACTACCAGACTTGGCAGGGAGTCCTAGGGAGGAATCAAGTTGGAAACAGCAACAGCAATGGTCATTTACTGCTGAAGACTTGTGCATCACATGACCTTCTTATCACCAACACTGTTTTCCACTTACCTAAATGCAATAAAACTTCATGGATGCACCCTCACCGCAAACACTGGCATCTAGTAGATTATGAGATTGTAAGGAGAAGAGACAGACAAGATGTGAGAGTGACAAAGGCAATGTGTGGTGCAGAGTGCTGAGCTGACAAAGGCAATGTGTGGTGCAGAGTGCTGAGCTGATCATAGACTTATCCTTTCCAAGCTAAATATTCGCATTCATCAAAAGTGCCACCCCCAAGGCAAAATGACTACCAGAGGAATTAATGTCAACAAGTTAGAGTTCTTCTCTGAGCATGAGCAGTTTGTTGATAACTTGGAGGGAAAGTTGAGCCAACACATAGTTTGCAGCAGTGGAGCAGAATAGGAGTAGGCAGTTTTCAGAGATTTGGTGTACAATACTGCATTGGCTCATCTGGGTGAGAACACTCACAAACACCAAGACTGGTTTGATGAAAATAATAGGGAAATTCAGAAGCTGCTAAATAAAAAATGAGAACTCCATAGGATTTACCAGCAGGATAGTTCATCCATCTCTAAGAAAGCAGCATTTAATTCCATCAAAAGTAAAGTAGAAAAAAAAGAAAAGTATAAGCAAAGCTTAGAGAGATTCAGGATTCCTGGCTCAGTAAGAAGGAAGATGAAATTCAGTTTTATGTTGATAATAACCATCCACAACACTTTTATGATTCCCTGAAAGCTATTTATGGACCAAAAATCTATGGTGCATCACAACTACTGATGAAGCCACATTGATTAGTGACAAGGACATGAGAGAGATGGACTGAACACTTCTGTGGTGTTCTCAACAGACCATCATCAATCAATACTGAAACCATTGACAGTTTGCCTCAGGTTGAAGTCAGTCCCTCCTTAGCTGAACTTCCAACTGAAGAAGAGCTTTTTAGGGCCATTAGGCTCCTTTCATGTGGTCAAATAGCTGGAGCTTATTCTGTTCCAGCTGAGATTTACAAGGTAGGGGGACCATTGCTCATACAAAAACTGATTGAAATTTTCTTGGTTATATGGCAAGAGGAGGTTATACTCCAGGAGTTCAAGGATGTTCCATTGTTCTCTATAAAGGTAAAGGGAATAGACTGTCCTGTGACAATAACAGGAATCTCTCTCTTAGTCACTGCTGGCAAGATTCTTGCTAGAGTCCTCCTTGATAGGTTGATCCTTCACCCGGAAGATGATCATCTACCAGAGCTAGTGTGGCTTCAGAAAGGGCTGAGGAACAGTTGATAGAGTGTTTGCTGCCTGACAACTCCAGGAGAAATGCCAGGAGCAGAACAGAGGTCTGTACATAATATTTATAGATATATCCAAACCCTTTGACACTGTTAGTTGTGAGGGCTTATGGAAAATTATGTCAAAATTTGGTTGCCCAGACAAGTTTGTCACTATTGTATGTCAATTTCCTGATGGCATGTTTGCCCGGGTTCTGGATTAGTGGACAATGCTCTTGTGCCAATGGAGTGCAACAGGGCTATGTGCTTGCTCCCATGCTTTTTAACATGATGTTTTCAGCCATATTGTCAAATGCTTTCAATGAGAATGAGTGCAGCATCAAGGTCAACTACTGTACTGATGGTAAATTCTTCAATTTGAAAAGGTTTTAAGACAAGATCAAAGTGGAGGGAGTGTTGGTGCATGATTTTCTATTTGTAGATGATTGTGCACTCAATGTAGCCTCTGAAGCTGAGATGCAACAAAATATGAATCAATTCTCTGTTGCCTGTGCTAAATTTGGCCTAATAATTAATACCAAGAAAACACAGGTGCTCCATCAGTCACTACCACACCATCCATACATGGAACCATCAATTACAACAAATGGAGAAGTTCTGAATGCTATGGATAAGTTCACTTATCTTGGTAGTATACTTTCTAGGGATGTACACATTGACAATGAGGTTAATGCACACATTGCCAGAGCTAGCTCAGTGTTTGGGAGGCTCCAAAAAAAAGTATTGGAGAGAAGATGTATTAGACTGACTACCAAACTGAAGGTCTACAGAGCCATTGTGCTGACCTCATTATTGTATGCCTGTGAAACATGGACAATCTACCAGCACCATGCTAGAAAACTGAATCACTTCCATTTGAACTGTTTTAGATTCTGAAGATCACCTGGCAGGATAAGGTACCAGACACTGAGATCCTTGCTCAATCTAAACCACTAAGCATTCAAACTATGCTTCAGAGAATGCAACTCCAGTGGGCTAGCCACATTGTTCAATTGCAAAATGTACACTTGCCAAAAAGACTATTTTATGGAGAACTCACGAGCCGGCAATCACGTGGTAGTCAGAAGAACACAGGACCACAACCAATATGTATGTAATAAAATATATAAGATTATAAGGGGAGAACAATTATATTGGAGTTATCAAAATATTAAAAAAAAATTCATAGAGCTCTGGTTAAAAACCCCTGGTAGAATGATCAGGAGGAAAGACCAGTTCTACTGGTGATTAGAACCAGTCTTAATAACTGGCTGGCATATAGAAAGAAAACTGATGACATGGAAATCAATCAGTAGAAAGCCTTTCCTCATTCCCCCTTAATACTGATGCCTTCACTCTGTTGATTTTTTCTCATTTATTCTATATGTATGTGTGTATGTAGGTATATATCTATCTATCTATCTATATATCTATATATATCTATATAGATATATAGATATATCTATATATATAGATATATCTTGTTTGCACATAATTGCTTATAGACTGTGGCTCCTATTAGGCTGTATGCTTCATGAGAGTATCTTTCTTTGTGTCTCCAGGAGTTGGCACCTAGTGGGCTCTTGCTAAATGCTTATTGACTAGTTGGCTTATGTCATAGAGACTTTAACACAAATAAAGAGATGTTTCTAGGTTTCTAGATTTATTGAACATGTGCACGTGCACACACACACACACACACCCTTCCCCAAAGGTATTCAAACTTCCCAATCAAACAGGCACACTTGCCGCTCTCCAAACTCAGTATTCCATCTCATCTTCTTGCCTTTGTCCAGCCTATTTCACGGGCTTGGAAGATACAAGCTCCCTCTTAAAATTCCTGACTTTCATTTGGCTTTCTGCTAATGTGTCACCTCCCAGTTGAAGCCTTACCTGATCTAATTACTGTCAAATGCTCCCACCCTTCTCAAATAATCATGTATATGTTTATCTGCTTATATGTTATACAGTTATCCCTTCCACATCACAACATTCTCCATCACGGTTTTGATATATTGAGGGTTGGCATAAGAAATTAAATGGGAATTTGGGGGAGTTTTGCAGAAACTGCAGACAACATGTGAAAGCCCGCAGACAATGCAGAAAAAGTTTAGAAACTTAGAAACACATAAAATATATGTATAGTATTTTATAATATCAACCCAAATTTTACAAGAAGGCAAAGGGAGGGCCAAAAATGTGGAAGAGATAACTCTACTGCCTGCTCTGTTCTGCTCCCTGCCCTCCCCCACTGCAAGTGGAATAATGTTCCTTGAGGTTAGACTTTTTCATCTCATTTTTGTTATCCCCAGTATCTAACTTGGCATCCTGTGTACCTAATGAATACTTATTGGATGAAATCAAATTAAGGGGGTCAGCCAAGGACTCTTAGATGTGGGGAAGGAAATAATAGATCCTCCACTGAATGACACCAATAGAGGTTGGTATAGGGACAATGAAGCATTCGGATAGTTTATTCCTTACTGGGGGTGGGGTTTAATGATCTCAGAAAAAGGGCTCTGGGAGTGACTTTCTTGTGCTTAATTTTTCCAAACAGATAACAGGAGGAGCTCATGGTGTCACACTCACACTTTCTCATTCAGGCCCAGGCACTGATAGACTGGTCCAGGCTCTGCAACACCTTTCATGTGCTGCTTGGGGAGCTCTTTGAAAAAGTAGGAGGGAAGGCTGCAGTTGCTGTAGGTCACTGAGTCACAGGTCACTATGCCAGGGTAGTACATCATCATTCGGGCAGCAATGTTGACTTTTTGACCAATAACTATGTTGTGAAAGAAAAAGAAAAAGGACAGAATCCAATCATTACCTCTAAAGGTGGTCTCATTCTCAAATGACACCCCCTCCCCATTGCATTCTGACTTCTGGCATACACAATTCCCCACCACACACACACACACACACACACACACACACACACACACACACAAGATTTGAAGTGCTGTATTATTCAGGCAATGTATCAGAATATAGATATAATCAGCTTTCACTTATATAGCAAGGAAAATCCTCCATTTCCCTTATGAGCTTTGAGGTCTAGAGAAACACTTGGTATTTAACCATTTCATTGAAAAATAATCTACTTAAGAAGAGAAGTGGATAATAGAATTTATAATATTATGTGTTAGATACTAATGAGATATATGCTAACATATAATAATGATGCTTCTATCCACTATCATTTATATGACACATTAAAATTGGGAGAATCCTTCATAGACATGAAGGCATTTGATTCTCACTTTCCCATGTGAAGTTGGTATGACAGGGATTGTTATGGTCATCTTACAAATGATTAAATTGAGGTCCAGACACATCAGGTGGACTGCCTCAGGTTCAATTCAATTTAATTTAAGAAATATTTATTAAGCATCTGCTATGTGTCAGGTATTGTGCTAAGTGCTGGGGATACAAAAGGTCCAAAGACAATTACTGCCCTCAAGGAGCCCACAATTTAATGAGGGAGACACATGCAAACAAATATAGAGAAACAAGCTATATACAGGGCAAACAGGCAAGAATTAACAGAGGGAAGGTCCTGGAAGAGGATGGAGTAGGCTTCTTATAGAAGGTGGGATTTTAGTTTGGACTGAAAAGGAAATCACTTTGGTCAGTAGGCAAAATTGAGGAAGGAGAATGTTCCAGACGTGGTAGAAAACCAGAGAAAATATCCAGAGCAGAGGTGGAATGTCTTGTTCATGGATGGAATGGGAGACCAATGTCATTGGATCAAAGAGTATGTGTCTGCAAACTGGGAAGGTAGGAGTCACCCTACCAATTAGTATAAGGAGAGGATCTGAACCGTAGAATCTCCTGACTCCACCCATTCTACCATGCTGTCTCTAGTGGAAGAAATGCTGGAATTGTAGCCATAAGAGACCTGAAATGGTATTCCAGAGCCAATCCTTCCTAGCTGTCTTGTCATGGTTCACTTAAACTTTCTGAGCATTTCCTATCTTTGCCTCAAAGACCCTTCATGACACCCACCAATTTCTCTTTCTTTCTCAAGTCAGACCTTCTACAGGCGAGGAGCTTGATCTCATCTCCTATCTTCTCCAGCAGACTTTCCCCCAATCATCCCACTCTACACTCAGTCTTCAATTTGTCCCTACCTATGAGTTTGTTTCCTATTTATTGCCTTTAAACTTTAAATCCTACCATCCCCTCAGGTTAGTATCTGGTATCAGGAAGGAAGGAAGAGAGGGAGAGAAGGTAGGAGGGAGGGAGAGAGAGAAGCTATACAAATCTTTCACTTGATACTAACAACCCTGGGAGATGCTACCAGCATCCCCCATGACACCTATTCTCTGTACTGCCCCCTCCCTTCCATAACTACCTTGTATTTATTCTCTTTATATTTATTCTCTCTTTCTCTCACTCTTTCCATATATACATGTCTACATATACATGTGCATGTATATACATATATATACATGCATACAAACATATATAAATATATATTTCTTAAGATTGAGGGTAAGCTAATTATTTCATTCTTTGTTTTTGAAATCCCAGCACCTAACATAAAGCTTAAAAAGAGCAGGTACTTAATAAATGTTACTGACTGCTTGATTAGCTATAAAACAGACTATAACACCTTACTGTCTACCTCACAATGTTTGAAGAATACATTTTGCAAATCTCAAAGCACTATAGAAATGTGAATTACTATTTTTTTGAGCAAAGTCATGGAATTGGGAACATACAAATAAAGGGAGGCACAGTATTTGTAAGCATGCATGCTTTTTGTGTCTTTTGGAGGGGGATCTCTTTGTGGGAGGGAGATGTATGGTTGCTCTAGGTACTGAGCAATCCCTTAAGAAAATGAAGATATGTTTACTTCCTGACCCTTGTACATTAATTAGTCCTGGTACTGCCACCCCCCCAACAACATACTTTCATACAGTCCTATATATATATACCTAAGTGCATGCCTTTGCAACGAAATGGGTATAAATAAAATTACATGCCCCGATCTCACCCAGAGGCAGAGCAGCGTATCATACCTGTGTACTCATGCCTCACAGAATGGCCGACAATCCCACAAAACACTATTCCGCTGGCTACCCCAATGGACACAATCCTAATGGTCAAAAGAACAACAGTGAGTTGGCATGAAGAAATGAAATGTTATTTATTGGAAAGAAGAAAAGGAGAATGAAATTAACATGGGAGAAAGGAAGGGAAATGAAGAAAAAAGAAGAGAAAATTATCCTTTGTACTTGACTTACTGATCGTTTTTACCGATAAGGGATTTCCCCTGCCACAGGACTGAGGATAGGGTGTAATATGAGGACAGACCCTTGGTCACTGACTGGGTCAAGTTTCTAGAAGCTGTACATGCTTTTGTTGATTATTCTGCTTATTGAAGATCCAGCCATAAAGCGTTATATACATCATCATCATCGTAGTTAACATCTATTTAGTGCTTACTCCATACCAGGTACCACATGTGCTAAACATTTTACAATTATCTCTTTTGGTTGTCGAAACAGCCCGGGGAGGAAGGTGCTGTTATTCCCATTTTACAGATAAGGAAACTGAGGCAGACAGCTTGACTTGCCCAGGATTTCACAGCTAGTAAAGGTCTGAGGGTCTACTTTGAACTCAGATCTTCCGGATCCCAGGCCCTGCGCTCAGTGTACAATGATGCCCCACTTGCTGCCTCAGAAAGATCACTCTCATCATTATCATGTGTTTGTTGAATGAATCTCCAACACTACACTTGGAAGTTTCCATTTTTAATCCTTGACTGTGATGTTTTTCCCTTCTGTTCTGTCTTGTTTCAATCCAGTCCAATTCACATCACTTCTCTTTTACTTTTCACCTTGAATTTTCAGCAGGCGTCTGCTGCCAAGATTCAGAGTCCCTTTGGAACCTGGAAGCCCCCACCTCTCTTCCCCTTGCCCTTAATGCCTGTGCTACAGGGTCTCTCTGTATAGAGAAAGTATATCAAGGAGAATTTGCATTCCAGTGACAAATTTCTAAAGACAAAAATTCTTTAGAGTGGAAAGTCCACACTCATTCCTTTTCCGGACTTAGAATGCCACACCTCCAGAGAAGGCCAAGAAGCCCAGTCCTAGGGATTTCTCCAAATGAGACTTGCTTTTCTATTTCCCCAAGAAGGAGAAGAGATGGTGAAAACACAATTAGTGTAACAGACATCCCAGTGTTCTATACTGTTTGCTAATTGTTTATTCATAGAAGAATATAATCTCCTTGAAGGCATTGAGACTATTGTTTTCCATTTGCTACACCCAGCAACTCACACATAGTAGGCATTTAATAAGTGCTATTGGATATGGTTGCCCTGAATCATCTCCCTCATTAGAATATGAATTCTTCAGGGGCAGGTAGAGTATCCCAAGACTTATGCTTCTTCTGTAGCCCCCTTGTTGGCTAGCACAATACTAGGCACATAGTTGTTTGTCCTTTGTTCCTGAGGAGGACCATGACATCGTGAAAGTGATGCCATAACATGCAAGTGATCTGGATTTAAGTGAGGCAGGACTGTGCAAGGTCACCAACCTCGTTTTCTCCTCTGGAGCCATCTGGGTCCAGTGGCAAAATATAGATCAGGATGAACTGGAAATGGCCCCCAGGCTTCAGGAATGACATAAGCAAAGACACAGGTATAGGGTATCATGGACATATTTGGTAAAGGGACTAATCTAGCTTGATTTCAATGTAGAGTAGTATAGAGTTATAGACTGATGTCAAGTTGTGGAGGACCATGAATGACAGGCACACTAGACACCTAAAGAAATACCTGCTGACTCATTTACTATCTTACTAATCTTAAATTGACAGCTAAATCATCTGCTTGAGTACTACCTGCCAACTGCCTTACTGTAGTTGTAATTGTAATATTGTATTTGCAGATACCTCTTCACATTGCCAAGAAAATGCAATGTTTTTAGGGCCTTGGATAAGGAATTGTGGCATTATAATCCAACTTTGCATTACATTGGCATGGCTGCAGCAGGTGGCCTGGTACTTATGCCAATACATGCACATATACATCTACTTTTCTAAGATGCATTGATGAGGATGTGCAAGACTCTGAAAGTTGTCATTACAGTGGAGGGGAAAATGGGGAAGTAGCAGACAACACTCTCATCAGAAGTGATTTAAAGAGGAAAGAATCTACACATACACACATTTAGTTGGGTACAGAAATCTATTTTACCCAACAGGGAAGTAGCAGGGGAAGAGGATGAGTGAAAGGATTGAGGGTCGTGATGATAAAAGGGAAGGTGGAGTAAGGGAGGCTGTGGTCAGAAGCAAAACAGATTTTTGAGGACAGGATAAAAAGAGAAAGAGAAGGATAAACAAGAAAACAGGATGGAGGGAAATACATAGTTAACAATCATAACTATGAATGTGAAAGGGGTGAGCTCACTCATAAAATGGAAATGAATGGCAGAATGGATTAGAAACTAGAATTCTACACTATATTGCTTACAAGAGAGACCCACACAGAGTTAAAACAAAGGACTGGAGCAGAATCTGTTATGCTTCGACTGAAGTAAAAAAAGCAGGGATAGCAAGCATGATCTCAGACAAAGCAAAAACAAAAACAGATCTAATTAAAAGAGATAATCAGGGAAACTCTCTTTGCTAAAAGGTACTATAGATAATGAAGTACTATGAAAAAAATCTTTATAGCAAATTTCTCTGATAAAGGCCTCCTTTCTCAAATATGTGAGGAATTGAGCTAACATTATAAAAATAATAGCCATTCCCCAAATGATAAATAGTCTAAGGATATGAACAGGAAGTTTTCAGAAGAAGAAATCAAAGCTATCTTTAGTCACAAGAAAGAATACTCTAAACCACTATTGATTAGAGAAATGTAAAATAAAACAGCTCTTAGGTACTACCTCATATGTATCAGAAATGACAATTGCTAGAGAGGATGTGGAAAAATAGGTGCGCTAAGGAACTATTGGTGGAACTGTGAATTGGTCCAATCAATCTGGAGAACAATTTGGAAGTGGGTCCAAAGGGCTATAAAACTCTGACTGTCCTTTTGACCCAGCAATACCACTCCCAAGTCTATATATCAAAGGGACGAAAGACAAGGGGAAAAGACCTACGTGTGCAAAACTATGTATAGCAGCTCAAAGAACTAGAAATTGAGAGAATATCCATTAATTGGGGAATGGCTGAGCAAGTTGTGGTATATGATTATGATGGAATACTATCGTGCTATAAGAAATAACAAGGGGGATGGTTTCAGAAAAACCTGAGAAGACCTAACTGAACTGATGCAAAGTGAAGTGAGCAGAGCCAGATCATCGTACATAGTAACAGCAATATTGTTATGACCACCAACTGTGAAAGACTTAACTACTCTGATGAATACAATGATGAAAAATAATTCCAAAGGACTCATGACGAAAAAATGCTATCCACCTCCCGAGAAGGAACTGATGAACTCGGTCTGCAATTTTTTCTCTTTATTTTTCATTTTGTTTTTTTTTCAGCATCACTAATATGGAAATGTTTTGCAGGATTTCACATGTATAATTGATATCCTATTGCTTGCTTTCTCAGTGGGTGAGATAGGTGGTGAAGGGAGGGAGAGAATTTGGAACTAAAAAAAGTTTTTAAAAGATGTTAAAAATAAATATATAATAATTTTTAAAAAAATAAAGTTGTCAATCTAAATTTCTCTGTACATGCTAGAGTACATTTAGGTTGCTGTGTATTTTACTTTTTGAAGCTGACTTTCTATTCATTAAATACATTTGCTTGTCTATATTTCCCAGCTTTGTGTGCCTTTCTTTTATCTAGTTCTTGTTACTGTTACATTCACCAGTAAGTTAGAAAACAAACTGCCCATTAACTACATGGATCAAAGTGAGAGTTAATTCTAAAAAGACTGCTTCCCCCAGTAGAAAGATGCTAATAGACACCCTTGCTGCACTCCCTATCCCCCAGCACCTTTTCTTCCATGTATTAGTTAAATGCTTCCAATAAGGTTTGTCATGAAGCACCATGACCAAGAAGATAGAGATATCCCCTACCCAGAATCAAGATGACCTGGATTCAAGTCCCAGGTCTGATAATACTGGCAATATGACCCTCTCAGTGGCCCCAGAAAAACTCTCTAACACGATGCATTTCAGAGTTGGTGACAAATATTTTGCTAGGGGGCATTTTAGCACTGGGAATTTCCTATACCTATAAAACAAGAATCCCACCTCCCTTCCATGAGCCTTGAACTGGTTTAATTAGGACTATCACCTATGCAGAATATAAGAATTGAACCCTGAACCTCTCTGATTCAATTCAAAGCATACTCATTCAGACAGCATAGGCCTGAATACCCATTAAGAATTGCTTAGGCACAGGGACATAGTAAGATAAATAAGATCTTATTCTCTTCATAAAATTAGACTTTAACAGATCTTTTGCACCAACAGCTGTGACACATCTCATCAAACTTGTCTCCTGCCCTTATCATGGAGACTTCTGGTATTCTGGCCCTTAATATGGTTTTGTTTTGTTTTTTTGATTAAAGGGGCCATCCCTTGAGTAACTTAAAGAAGCCTATTCATTGAATGGGTGTATCTCACTCAAAGTGAGATTGTGATAAGGCCTTGGCCTGAAGGGGCCCATTACATCCGGGGGCCATCTCCAGTCATCCTGATGAATATCAGGCCACTGGACCCGGATGGCTCAGGAGAAGAAAGTGAGGTTGGTGACCTTGCACAGCCCTCCCTCACTCAAATCAAAGTCAACTGCAGGTCATGTCATCATCTTGATGTCATGGTCCTCTTAGAGAAAGAAGGACAAACACAGTAACAATGTGGACAAAAGATGGGGACCCTAGTTGAGTCACAATTTAGGTTGGAAAGCATGGGGATGTCCTCTGGCAAGTCTGAAAGAAGAAATTCATTCTTATCTAAAGAAAGTAATTATTATTCTATGAATAAGCCAGAACAGTTTAAAAAACCCTCCAAATCAAACCTCAAAACCCCACAACTCAGAGTACTTGAGCTCCTTTGAGAAAATTTAGATTTACCACGTCCAACCCAGGGGCAGACAAACATACTATGGTGATGGGATTTAAGGGGCAAGGAAAAGACCATCCCCTCAATTTACCTGACCCAACACCTGAAATTTCACCATTGGTTATCAATCTTTCTGTTCAAAGAATTGATTTTCTAGTTTATCCCCCATGGGAATACAAAGGTTAATGGTTTGAGATGTTAATGGTTTGAAAAGCTCCCAGGGTGGAGGTTGCTCAGCAACTTATAATCTTAATAAATAGCCTGGGGTAGTGAAAGATTAAGTGACTTGCCCTAAATTATGTAGCACACAATCTGGGGTTGGAAAGACTTCTGTATTTATAAAGGGAGGGAAGAGAGGCAGAAGGCTATCTCTCAAAGGGTAAATGTAGTTTGAAGATACTTATCACTCTAATTCTTGATTGTTCATTATCTTGTTAGCCTATGAGATTAGCCAAAGATCACTTAGACTAGTAGGCAGTGGGTTTATCTTGGAAGACCAGGTATAAAATAAGTTGAGAGGACATGTATGAATGAGGCCTTTATAGTGACTGGAGTGGGATGGGAAAGAGGAGATTAATGTCATCTATTCTGGGGCAGTATGAAGGCGGCAGGAGTTCTAGGGCACATGAAAAAGGAAATGCTGAAAAAGGCGTTTGGGGGAAGTGGGCAGGAAGAAGACATGGGGACAAAGGAAAGGGGATGGCTGCCTCCAAAGTAAACCTCTTGTATTTCCACACTTTGCATAGATCTGGGCCTCAAGCCAGATTCATTTATTTTGATCTTCCTTCTAGAACTAAGGACACCACCTCCACTACTTACTCAACTTTGACCCAGCTGCTGATCTTGCACAAGCTCTAGCCACAACACTGGAGGCAAGGGGGAAGGATTGCACGCTGTGGGTCTTCCTTAAGCTCCAGTCACAGCATTGAGTCTGGAGGTGGCAGTCCTGTGTCCATGCTCCTCTGGAAGGACTCTAGAGAGGATTTATCCAATGTGCTAACAGCCTTTTGTCTGTTTTTAAATATCTGGATACCAGGACAGTACTCTGACTAGCTATCTGTTATCCTGAACTCTCAATGAGCAACCCACCTTTCTTTCTCAGAGCACAGGTAAGGATCCAGGAGAATATTAAGAAGAGTTGAAAATGTGCCTTCTGCTGGCCTGAACATAGGTATGTCTAAGAAAAGGATATCAACACTTTCTCTGCCCTGCCAAAGTCACCTCCCACTCCTCAGTTACCCTAATTACCCCACTATTGTATGGGGACTGCAATGCAAGTCCCTGTTGGTAGAGTCAATTGAATAAAGATCCCCATTCCCTTCCCAAATCCCAAATCTTCATTCCATCTCCCAAGACCATCCAGGAGAATTTAGCTCTCCGCACTCACTTGATTTTGAAGATCTGAGAACAGTAGTCAAATATGATCACCGCACTTTCCAAAGCATGGGTAATCTCATCAGTTGCCTTTTCCCCAGGGAAACCAAATACACAGAGAAAGGAGCATCCCTGTTGGGAGGACAGGAAGTAGATATCGTAGGTGGTGAGTTTTCTGAGCAACAAAGGCATCTGCAAAGGCAGATCCTTTGATGATTTTGTTGTGACTTGCCCCAAATAATTGGTTGTTCTTCCCTTGCAAAGATGGCATCACTAACTCAGTCCTAACTGAGGATGGGAGGTTCACAGACCCAGAGCTGGGAGGGACCTCAGAGACCTTCTCCCACCTCCTCATTTACAGAGGAGGGAACTGAGGCTGAGGGAAGTTAAATGCCTTGGCCAAAGTCACCTGGGAGTGTTAGGCAAAGCAACTCTGAGTCCTTTGAACTGCACTATCTATGTGACTGCTTGGCTTTGCTGAAGTTTTTTTATATTTCTTTTTGAATCTTTGTTACTGATGGAATTTGAGTCTTCTGGCCCCACAACATGACAGCAGGGACACAGGGACCAGGCATTCTGTAACTACAATTCCAGGGGAAAATAACTATGAATATGGGTCATGTTTTATAAATAATCTGCCCCCTAGATGAGAGCCCCAGAGTAGCCAGATGTCATACCAGAGTATGACACTCACTGGGTAGGTGACAGTAGAGGAATATTGTGATATTCAAAACAAGATATATCAATTTAAGGAAGATAAATAAATGGAAAAATACAAAAGAACTACAGTACTCTCAGTGCAATTTTAATTCATTTATAGCCTATTCCTATGGTGATGCAGACTCAAAAAATAACCCTATAGGTTTTCATTACCTTGCCCTATGCTTTGGACTCCATTTAGAAGAGAAATAAACTTGGGGTTACTATCATCATCATCATCATCACAACCATGTGTATAGAGTTTACAGTTTGCGAAAACTACAGATGTTAACTTATTTGATCCTTACCACAACCTTGTGAGGTAGGGGCTACTATCTCCATTTTACAGTTGAGAAAAATGAAGCACAAGTGATCTAAGTGGCTTATTTAGGGTCACACAACTGGTGTCAAAGGCTGGATTTGAACTGAGGTCTTCCTAACATCAAGGCCTACACAAGGTCCACTGTACCACCTAGCCACTCGATTAAGATCAAATGAGATAGTATTTGTAAAGTGCTTAGCACAGTGCCAGGAATATAAATGCCTGTTCCCTTCCTTTTCCTATTAGAACAACCATCTAATAATGTTCTAACAAGTTCTTCTTTTATCATACTGCCCTATGTAATCATTCAGACTATCTTCAGGAGTTTATACTTCCCAGAAAGAAATGTGGATACTATACAGGCAATGTCCTGATGTTTCTCCAGATAGTTAGAAAATAGCACCACTGGGACCATATGGTTCTTCTTCTCCATGAATTCCATGTATTGGAGATTTTTCATATCTTTCTCCTGGGTTCTCAAGGCCTGGGGTCCAGGTTCTTTTTTACAGCCCTCCTCCTTCTTAACCTCTCTGCTGTATTTGATACTCTTGATCAGAAATGTCAAACGCAAGGCTAGCAACACTGCGCTGACCCAACCAGATTAAAGAGTAATTGAGAAATACTTAACAAATCAACATGCAATAAAACATAAATAATGTTAGGTTTTGAAATTAAGTCAAATGTGGGCCAACAGGGATCTTTATCTTTGGGTTGGTGGCCCCTGTTTCTGAGTTTAATACCTGTTGATGCCACTTTACTCCTAAATACTTTCTCCTCACTGGGTCTTTTTGACACTGTTCTCCTGGTTCTCCTCTTAGCTCTCAGATCACTTCCTTCTCAGTGGTGTTCATTGGCTTATCATCCATAACATGCTTAGTTTAGTGTCTGTAGATGTTGCTCAAGGTTCTGTCCTAGGCCATCTCTTTACTTCTTGCATTTTCTGTCTCTCACTTCACCAGCTGCCAAGAGTTCAATCATCAGATCTTACAGATCTATGTATCCCACCTACCCTGGTCTCTCCTCCAAGCTTCAGTTCCACATCCTCAGACATTCCAAAGTGGATGTCCCTGAGACATCTCGAACTTGATATACAGGCAAAGTGCATTTCATCGTCTTTTCCCCACCAAATCACTTCTTTTCATTGAAGGCACCATGGGTCTTCTAGCAATCAGATTCCTGATCCTGACATTGTCCTTGTCTCCTCACTTCTACTAAAGACACATCTCCAGTCAGTTGCACAGTCTTGCCATTTCCTTCTCTACACTGTCTCTTACACATGACCCCTTCTTTCTACTCACACAGCTGCCCCCTTAGTTCCCACCCTTATCACCGCTTATCTGGACTATTGTGATGGCTCCCCACAGGCCTCCCTGCCTCAAGTCTCTGACCACTATGATTGCTCCTGACTGTGCACTTCCCCTCCTCAATAATTTCTTCTAGAATAAAATATAAAGTCTTGTGTGTTTCCTTAAATGCACTGATATCAACCCATCTTTCTAATCTCATTACACATTATATATTACTCCAGTGTTACTCCAAAGTCACTCCAACATTACTTAAGGGTTATCCCTAACTCTACGGACCAGCCAAATTGGCCTTCCTGTTCCTCAAGCATGGCATGCCACCTGCCATCTCCAGGCATGGTATTTGTTCTTTTTGTTTTTTGTGCCTGGAATGCACTCCCTCCTCACTTCCACCTCACAGTTCCCTCTCTTCTTTCAAGGCACAGATCAAGCACCCCTTCCTAAAGGAAGCTTTTCTTGTTGCTCCCAAATGCTAGTGCCCTTTCCCTCCATAACTACTGGATACTTACTTTTCACTTAGGGGCTAATTTTCAGTTTGTTTATTAAGGACCCCTGTAGCATACCTGACTAAAACAGAGAGGGACTGCTTAGGCAATTGTTCCATCCATTGCCTTCCTCACTCTCAACTGGGTCGGGACACACACATTCCTTTCACTCCTTTCCCTGAGCCCGTGGTCCTCACCTCTTGCTGAGTCTTTATAAAGGCTATGAAAAAACACACTACTGCTTTTCATTTGCCCTTTCAACTCCTGTCATGCTGCTGGCAACTGGTGCCAGGTCATGCAAATTACCCTGAAGCTTCAATACGCCTCCTGGATGGAGTCCCTTGCAAATGCTGGAGGGTGAAAGGCAACCTTTGCCCTGAATTCCTGCTACTCCAGCCCAATGTCCCTATTCCTTTTACACAGCCATAAATGCTCTTGGGATGACCTGTTTTTAGGTCTCATGCCAAACTCTGAGCAAGCTCACTGTCTCTGCCATTGCTTTTTGTGTTTTGAGAGCTGAGATTGTGCCCAGTCTCTTCCTCCATGATATCTTGTAAACGAGTTTATACTCTAAGCTTGGCCACCATGTTTCTCCTCTCAGGGTGAGATCAAGTGTTTGTTGGCTAAGGCAGTTTCCAGGGCTTTTGGCCACTTCATAGGCTTTGTTTCCTATCAGTTAAACTTTCCTGAGAACTGGAAATCATCAGAGATCACTGCCTTCTTACCTTTTACTCATTTTTCAGAGTCAAAGACTCATCTAAGTAAGCCAGGTCAGTGTCATTATAGTTGCTTAAAGGGTCTTTTTCTCACCTTTTATCCTGTCTTCTCATTTGATACTGATAGGAATCTTTACTTTCATTCATCAATGAGCCAGCTACAGGCAGCAGGTTCTCAGATGACTCTCATCAGTAATCAATTGCTTTTTATCTCTTGAGAGACAGTAAATTTCACATTTTTTTAATGTTATTCCAGGCTCACCATGTCCAGCACCTTCTGCCTTTCTTTTTGAAGAGGCAGTGCACTACTAATGCTATGGTACAATTGTATAGCCTGATAGATAGACATCCTTTTTTTTCCTGAGGAAAAGAAAATAACCTTTATCTTCCCCAGTCCAGTCTCTCCTCATATTGACTCTGACAAGGCTCTATCAAAATCCAAATCTCTTGACCCAGTGAATGAGAAAAAAAAAGTCTTCTGCCGGGCAAGATGACTTCACTAGAGAAGCAAGCAGTGTCCTAGGCTGTCTCCAGGATGTTAGCAGAATGAGAGGAAGGCATCGGGTGTGTGCAGGGATCACCTCTGGAGGACCGCTCACGTTCCATGGCAGCTGACAGAATGAGCACGTTGGAGTCACGGCTTCCTCAAGTAGCTAGGTTAGGGCTTACCTTCAGGATTTTTGTCTTTTTTTCTGGTGTGTGTCTGTAGGAATAATAATGTCAACGTCTAGCATTTATATAGCACTTTTGCAAGGTATGTAAAGGGCCTTACAAATATTACCTCATTTGAGCCTCACAACAGCCCTGGGAGGCAGGTACTTATATTACTCCCATTTTACAGATGGGGAAACTGAGGAAGTCAGAGTTACTTGCGCAGGGTCACACAGTAAGTGTCTGAGGCTGGATTTGAACTCAGACCTTCCTGACTCCCAGGCCCAGAACTATACTCACTATCTTGCAGCCTGGGAAGAAGGGACAGTGGGGTCCATCGGTAGCCATCCTAAAAGCCTTATGCTGCAGTAACCTGGACCCCCTCAAAACCCTTCCTGAAATCAAAGCCCAACACTTTTGGAATGACTCTGTTTCTGCATCCATGCCACTCCCTTGGGTATCTGGATGTTCCCCAAATTGGTTGCTCCCTGCCCTGGGTTCACACTCACTTTGTCAAACATAAAGACTTTATTGATTTGGCCTTTGAAGTTCTTCAGGACAGAGTCAATGTACACACTGGAATCCTGGATGGCTTGGCCAATATCATCAGCCGTCTCCTTCCCTTTAAACTGCAGGTTGACAAATACAATTGTCGCAGGTCGAAGTTCAGACAAATAACCTTTCAGCTGCTTGTCATCAATCTGGAAAACAGGAGCCAAATACATGTGTCTCCCAAGCAGGCTGGCCACAGGCATGCCCCGCTTAGAGATAGGTTGTCAGACTGAACTTATGTCCAACAAAGCTGCCCTTTCTTGAAAGTCCCTGGTCCCTCTAAGGCAAGGCTCAGTAGAGAGGCCTTTTCTGAATCCCACAGGTCCTAGTGCTGCTGCCACACTGAAATGATTTTGTTTTTACCCCCACCAACTTGTGAATTTGACAGATTTGATGCTATAATAAAACCAAATTCAATGGTGACTTAAAGTAATAAAATTGTGAAACTAACTTAAATTAGGTCACACACACACACACACACACATACACATATACTTATTTTTTGACGCATGGCTATTTTTGTCTAATAGAAGGCAAACCCCTGATGCTAAGGGCCCTTTCATTTTCATATTTGCATTCTCAGGGCCAAGCAGAGTGCCTGGCACAGAACAGGCAGTTAACAGAGGTCTTTTTGAATTGTATTGATCTGAACTAGAATCTTACAACACGTGGAGCTAAACATGGGGGACCATCAGGGACCAGGTAATAGCCATGAAACTGAGAGCTAGCCTGGGGTAGTGGATGAGAAGGGGGAGCTGGAGACTCCCTGGGTTGGAATCTCAGCTCTTACAAGCTTTGTGGTCATGGGATAGTCATTTACCCTGTCTAAGCCTCAGTTTCCTCACATGTAAAGTAGAAATAACTGTCCATGCCCAAGGCACTGGGAGAAAAGTGCTTTATAAACCTTAAAATATTTTACAAATGTGAGTGGTTGAGACTGAAAGCAGCATAACACCATAAGAAGGAAGGAAACATTAATTAAGTGCCTACTTTGTGCCAGACAAGGCAATTTGTAGCACAGTGGGCTGAGTACCGGACCTGGAGTCAGGAAGACCTGAGTCGGAACCCAGTCTCAGACGCCTAACCTCTATTTTCCCTCAGTTACCTCACCTGAGGAAAACAGAGCAATAATGGTAACAACTCCCAGGACCGTTGTGAGGATCACAAGAGAGTATTTGTAAGGTATTTGGCACAGAGCATGTGTTTAGTAATTGCTTGCTTCAAAGGAAAGAAACAAGCATTTGTTAAACAATGTATGTATACATGTCTATTATACACACGTAACATAGATGCATGAAACAACGCATATATAGATACAGACAACATACATACGCATATGCATGTTTGTGTATGTTTAAAAATATGTAATTTAATTTAGATATATATTTAGTCTCTGATGAGACTTAAGTGGGATTATAAATACATGTGTATATTCATGTATATACACATATACCTACTTGTCTGTATATTTAAATGCACACATACACAGATGTGTGTGTGTGTATGTGTGTGTGTGTAATTTCATTTACATTACATCAGAATCTTGTGAGATTCTTATAGGCTTTATTACTGCCAGTGTAGAGATGAAAAGACAGAGGCCATGACTTGCCTGTGGTCACATCATGTGGTTACCCTTAAGGACAACATTAGACCTCAGCTCTCCTCCCTGTGTCTGGGGGCTGTGCTTTGCTGCTTCCCTAACTATAGGTATCAGGACTGGCAGTGGGGGAGATGATGTGAAGCATCAGGCCAACCTGTCGTCCCTCAAATCATACTATGTCAGGGACTGCAGGCCTGGGGTCTTCTTGCAAGTGGGCAAATGTGATGCATCCTCCTCAAGAGAGACTATGCCTGAGGGACGGGACTCAGGAAATGTTCGTGGAAGGGTGGAGAAGCAGTAATGGAGGGATTCAGGGGCCCCAACACACATGGAGGGGACCCAGGGTTCTAACTGCCTAACTTCTCTGACCTCAAAGTCTAATGCCAATTATCTTTCCCTAACCTATGAAAGGAGAAGAAAACAAGTTTTGCCATTCAGCTCTGAAATTCCTCCGTTGTTTGGGTCATAGAGAAACCATGTGACTTCTACCCCTTTTCTGATTTCCAGAGAATTATTTTCCTACTGGTTCTTATGATCTTTTCAAATGTTCAGGGTCAACAAGCTTAGTAAAAGTCAGTGGCTACAGTGACTGAAATACCTGCTTCAAAATACTTCTCATGATATATTTTTGTAGAGAGTTTTCCAGGTGGGGGTCAGATTCCAGAGTAGAGGCAAGTCTCAGAATGTCTAAGAAAGAAGAAAGAGATTGACTTTGGAAAAAATCTAGGCAGGGCAATTATTGTTAAAAGTAAGCAACATCCTCAGTGGAATTATATGAACTCCAAAGAACCACACTGTGACTGTATTCTGAACTGGAGGATCCATGATAGAGCCAAACCTCCCCTAGTACTGTGAAGTTTCCCTAAGTGCTGACTCCTCTAGTCTTACTCTGGCTCCCTGGTGGCATGGAGGTGCCTCTGGGCTCATGAAGCCCAAGAATAAGCAAGTCTTGTTGTGCCAGAAAGATGTATGATACAGTCGTGGAGAAAGAGTATGTTTGCTTTCCAAATGGCACTCTGGGCTCAAAAGGCCATTTGCAAAAGACTCATTCTTGGTGGAGTGATTACTCTCTTTTTTCCAGCTCTCACCAACTCTGCCTGTCCCTCACACAGGTGAGAAGCAGTGAGAAATCAATCTCCATTCATGAGAAAGTCCTGTGCAAATGGTCCTTATAGTCAAGGGAAACACAAGAATTCTATCACCAGTAGGCTGTCTACTACTTAAGGAATGTTTTTGGGCATGGCAACTCCTGAAACAAAGAAAAGGACAAAATGTTTCTCATTCTCACAAGGTCCCCTTTTATGTTTGCCTTGAGTGAGGCAAACTGGCAAAAAAGGGAAGAGTTTTTAAAACATAATTTATATGATGCTTTTAAAGGTATCAAAGCAATCTACATACGTTGACTCATTTGGTTCTCATGACAATCCTGAGAGGGAGGTGCTATGATCACCCCTGTTTTATATCTGAGGAAACTGTGGCAAACAGAGGTTAAATGATTTGCCAAGGGTGACCCAACTAGTGAGTGTCCAAGGCAGAATTTGAATTCGTGTCTTCTTGACTCCAGATACAGCACTTCTATCCATTGTGCCACCCAGCTGCCACCTATAAATATTAACTGTTAGGATTTTGAATGTGAGATCTGCATCAAGCTGACATGCCACTGAAGAAAACTGAATATGTCTGAATATTCTCACTATGAATGAAACCAGAAGATTGATTATATATGGAATTTGAAGTTAAATGGAAGACTGGTTCACAGATTCTCCAGGGAGAAGAAAGTAAAGGTTTTAAAGTACAATATAATTCAACTGTTACTGATGGGGAAAAATAGCTTATTATAGAAATATTTAGAAGATTTTTCCATTCTTTATTGCCTTCTTCCAGTTTGATCCTTAAATGCTTTTGAGGGGCAGCTAGGCGGTGCAGTGGATAGAGCACCAGTGCAGGAGTCAGGAGGCCCTGAATTCAAATCTCACCTCAGACACTTGACATTCACTAGCTGGGTGACCTTGGGCAAGTCACTTAACCCCAATTGTCTCATCCTGGGTCATCTCCAGTCATCCTAATGAATATCTGATTACTGGATTCAGATGACTCTGGAAGAGAAGTGAGGCTGGTGACCTGCACAGCCCTCCCTCACTCAAAATTAAGTGCAAGTCATGTCATTATTTCTCTGATGGCATGGTCTTCTTCAGCAACAAAGGACAAACACATACCTAAATGCTTTTGAAATGAGTTGGTTTAATAGGATCTCTTACTGTTTTCTATAAAGTCATTTTTCTCTCTATTACTTTTCAAAGTTCTATATGGCAATACTACATCCAGTTTTCTACCACCCTCTCTAAAATTTTCAAAACTATTTTGTATTGTAAATTAGACTGATTATGTCTCTGCTAGAATAGCCTTCAAGACTCCATAGTCTGCTTCATGCTATAGTTTGCACCACAAGAGGAGTCTTGTGAAAGAAATACTAGTGAATACTTTATAATGTTGGGTGGCATTTGGGTTTAGATTTATCATCAGTCCAAAAGCAACCAGGAACTCTACTTGGAACACTTGGTCACTTCATCTTGAAACGAACATGATGAGCAAATATTTACAAAAAGATCCTAGGAAGATAATTGCAGAGCATGTGCCTGTATCTTTTGCAGAGGATGAAGAAATAGAGAAATTATATGAAGAGTTCAAGGAAGCTTTTCCAAATTAATAAACATATATTTTAACATTTGGTGACTTCAAAGGTGATGCATAAGGGAGGACAGAGAATAAATTTTAGAAAATATGACTCAGAATGACTGTATATAATAAATAGCTTCTCAAGGGGTTGGAAAGTGCTAGATATGGTAAACACCAAATAACATTACAAAAAAAATGTAATTGTATATTGAGAAAGAAAATAATTGGTAACTAATGTGGCACAGTGAATAGAATACTGGATGTGGAGTCAAGAAGACTCATCTTCCTAAGTTCAAATCCAGCCTCCAATTCTTACTTTCTCTGTGACCCTGAACAAGTCACTTATTTAAAGCTATTTACTCAGTTTTCTCATCTGTAAAATCTGGAGAAGGAAATGAAAAACCACTCTAGTATCTTTGCCAGGAAAACCTCTAAAAGGAATCACAGTCAGATACACTAAAAACAACTGGACATCAACTATATGAGTATAATTTTCAAATTAGTTATTTGTGACAGATGATCAACTTGGTAGAGAAAAGATTGAAATCAATACCAAATTAGAAGAAAAATAAATGATCTGATATGGTACACATTTAAGGGACTTCAACCTGACCTATTTAAATACAAGCTATTGATGCCTAACAATGGGAATCTGATAAAACAACAGACATTGACACAGATGATCACCATTTTCAACAAAGAAGAGGTAAAAAAAAAAAAACATAATGCAATCAACAAATAATGTCTTTGCTAAGCAGAAAAATAAGCAGACTGGTTTACAATATAAGTTAGCTTGGAAAATTTTACAGAGGGTAGTAGAAAACTAAAAAGTATCACCTCATAAAACTCTGAAAAACAGAAGAGAGAAAAACAATGTGAAAGAAAATTGTAAGAAACTTAATTAAATCAACTCATCCCAAAAGCATTTAAAGATAAAACTGGAAGGACAACAGATAGCTAACTAATGGAAATCACACAAATATTTCTATATTAAATTACTTTCTCCATTATTGCTAATGTGGAGCAGTGAATAGAGTACTGGATCTGGAGTCAGGAAGATTCATTTTCAGTTGAGTCACACTTATAGGCTCCAATATCATCTCCAATTTGCTATATTAGTGAGTAGAATTGAAACTAAAGAAAATAGACAGGAAGAACAATTGTACTACCCTAAGAGTATTTGGAGGAGGTCCATGGTGGAAGGAACATTTTTGTGGATAGAGAGAGATTGATTCTTAAGTAATCTCAAACAGGAGAATATACTAAATGCAAGGGGAAAAATTCACAGACCTAATTACAACCACCACCACCCCCCAAATGAGAAAACATCAATAACTTTTGACTTATCTGTCTTCTTTGCCATTCATATATACATAAAACCAACATATATACATACATACATATATATATATATATATATATATATATATATATATATATGTATATATTGAAACATCTTTGAAAATATGAGGTAGGAACGTGTAGATTTTAAAAAATAATATTCTAAATCTAAGTCCTATGGAAATGATTGTATAAAACTGAAAACAGAAATTAATTTAAAAAAGAGAATAACTCCAAATAAATACAATAAAATCCTCAAAAAAATAATATTCTAGAACAGAATACATATTTATAGTGACGCAACTGATTTATAGATGCAGAGAATAGAAGATCCCATCATATTTATTGTGTACCAAGGTGCCTAGTGGCATCTAGTCTGTGTCAATTCTACTACATCATTAGGTCTGCTTAAATCAGAGCCATGGTCAGGCTAGGATTTGCTGAGTGGTTCAGAGCTCCTTTCATTTCCATTCTGTGAAACCAAACAATTGCAGTGACACCTTGGTGCACTCATCATGACCTTGAATGAGCATCTCATGAATGCTGAGAATGTCAGATTGTTGCAGACAGATTCAGCCCCTTTCAAAGAAAGTACCCAACCCTAATGCAGAAATGTAATCGTGTTTATTATATCATTTCTTGGTGAACTTTTTGGCTTGGCTGATGGGTGATATCCTGTTCCAAGGAAAAAGTATACACCTAAGGATGGCGGCAAATTCTTCCTGAAATCTATTTTATCCAAAACCAAGATCATGGGAAGAGGCAGTATTTGACTTTCAGTGGCATTCCTTGATGCCCCAATACTCCTTCAATCCATTCACTTAACACTGACCAATGTAAGTCTAACTTGACCAATGGTAGTGATGGCAAATAAATTACATTTGTAAATTAATTGCATTGCATAGGGAGACATAACTTACTTTTAAAAAACATTTTTCTATTTTGAAAAATGTAGCAATTTATAGAGGAATTATCATTACTAGTTACTAGTTGGGTGCCACTTCCTAAATGGTGCCATTGTGATCCTTCACCAATGGGAAATTAGCATTTCCTATCCTCCAAAATTACTTCTATGCTTTGCATATATTTTGTGTTTGCTTATCTATGACATGATGTTTCTTCCCAGTCCGGTGAAAGATTCTTGAGGACAAGGACTACTGACTCTCATTTTAGTCTCTATATCTTCACTAAGTAGAGTGTCTGGCACATAGTAAACTCATCTTTAGAAAGACCAGACACATCATTTGAAGCAAAGTTTTAAAAATCACCATTACTATATTTTCTTTGCTTTATGGATAAAAAAATGCAGTTCATCAATTGATGCAGTTCGATCCTTTGAGGTATTCTTAATTCTGGTCATTCTTTAATACTTTTTGAATTGAATTGAATGTTTCATTGCCAGTCCCCTGAAGTCCAGATTGGTCTTTTAATGCTTCAGCATGCATGGTACAATGGAAAGAGTACTGGCTTTGAAGGTGAGAGATCCAGGGTCAGATACTGCTTTGGACACTTACTCCACCTATGACTGTGGGCAACCACTTTCCCTCCTTGGGCTTCAGTTTCCTCATCTGTAAAATAAAGGGCTAGGCTAAATGGTATCTGAGGTCCCTTCCTGCTTCAAATGTATACTATTGTACGTATCGTTCTGCTTTTTCTCATTTTGCTCTGTATTAATTTATATCCCCTTTCAAGTATCTCTGAATTCTCTATATCAGTTCTTACAGCAGAGTAAGAATTTATTATATTCATATACTATAATTTGTTCAGTCATTCCCCCAATTGATGGGTACTATTTCTGTTTTTTTTTCTTTTCTTGTCTCTTCTTTTATTTTTGCTCCCCCAAAAGTTTTACAATAGATACTTTTATTCATATGAGACCTTTCCCCCTCTGTTCTTTATCTTCTCGAGGATACATGCCTAGTAATGGTATCTGTAGATACATGGCATGTTTTGTTTATGACATTTCTAGTACTATTTTAAATTGTTTTCAGAATGATTAGACCCATTAGCAGGTCTTCCAACCAGGTGGTAGTGTACCTATCTCTCCAAAATACCTCCAAGGTTTACCATTTTGACATTTTATCATCTTTGTTAATCTTATGGGTGGGAGGTCAAATCTAAGAATTACATCAATTTACATTTTTTTCTATTCCTATGGATTAGGAGTGTTCTTATTAAAGAACTTCTTAGTAAAGATTTTTAATCATTTCAATTTAATTAAAAACTCTTCAAGCCCCTCTGCCAGTATTAAACAGAGTCTAATATTACATATGCATTACATTTTCTTTTTGCCAGGTTGGGAAAGTCTACTTTTTAAAGTGCCTCATTTATTTTGTTAAATATTGGCCAATTACATATAAAAATTTTAAACATCCATTCTTACAATTTAGAGTTCTAAATTCTCTCCCTCCCTCCTCCATTCTTGAGAAGGCAAGCAATTTGATATTGGTTATATGTGTGGAGTCAATATTCATTAATTATTGAAAAAGTCCTTCAACTAAACAAATATTTATTAACATCAGTTATGAATCAAGGAGCTCTGTACCTTTTTGTTCAGACCTTGAAGGATGGATAGGATTTGATGGATGTAAAGGAAGGGTAAGGCATTTGAGTTAGAGGGAACAAAATGAACAAGACAGAGACTGACTAGAACATGTTCATTTTTGTAGAACTTGGTTGGCTGAAGTGGAGTCTGAGTGAGAGGTGAAGTTGGATAGGTGATAAATGAATCAAATTTTGTAAGACATTAATACCTTTAAACTAGATCAGACAACAGAAGGAGATTGGATTCAAGAGACCTTTTCTGCCATTAACTGGCTGTGTGAACCTTAGCAAGTTGTTTGACTTATCTAGTTCTTTATTCAATTTAATTCAATAAGCATTTGAGTGCTACCATGTGTCAGACACAGGTCTAAATGCTAGGGATACAAAGACACAAATGAAATAAACTTTTACTTCCAGGAGTCTAGATTCTAAGGAACAGCAACAAAGGAGAAAGATAGAGACATCACCAATGAATAAAAGTAAATATAAAGTTTTTTGGTGAGAGGTGACCATAACAACCAGAGGTTGGGCTGTTGCAGGGGAATGAAGGCCTTGTTTACCTCATTTGAAAAATGGTGTAATTGACCTACATGACCTCCAAGATGGCTTTCCAAACTAACAATCCATGAGTCAATGAGTTGTTGGTCTAAGATAAGGTCAAGGGCTACCAATCCCTGGTCAACTGATTGACTCAGACTCCAGCTCCCTCTAATGCTCCCCTTCTTCCCCCAATACATGCTTCTCCTTGTTAGCAGAGATCTATAAAGGAGTTAATTAAATACTGTATCCTTCTTCCTTGGACCCAAATGCCAAGAATCTAGCTTTGAAAAGAACATTCAGTCTCACAACAGAGAATGGGGGGGTTGGACATTGGATGCCTTGAACGATGGCTCCAGTTATGAGCTCTCCCATTACTTTCTCTCTTGGAAGGACAGATCTACAGTTTTCTCCCCTGGGAGAAGAATAGTATTACTCTAAACAGCACCAAGACATACCTGGTGCCATTTGTTAAAATTGCTCTGGCTCCACCACTTCCAGATAGTATAATTTCAGACATGGGCCCTGACTTCCCAGGAGGCATAGGTGTCCACTTTAGAGTTCCATCCCTCTTCCTAGGTACATATTTTGCAGTTATTCATGAGTCTGCTACAAAAGAGACAGCTGAAGCTTGTCAGAATTTCTTCTCCAGAATTCCAAATTCCCATGCCTCCTGGTCATATTGTCTAAAACGTCCCTGAGTATATCTCTGAAACTGGGTTTCCAAGAAGATGGCATGGACATCCTCTGCATGCTTCCATGTTTGTTCCTCTGGGCAATATGCCTCCAGCCGAATAAGCAGTGAAACCATCTGGAGAGCTTCTAAGAGTTTAGGATTTCCTAGACTTCATAGTCTTACCTCTTCTCTGTGTTGAATGCTGGGCATTATATCATTTCTATTGGAAGCATGAACTTTAAGTAGGAAATCATTCCCTAGATCATAATCTCCATGGGAACAGAATGTTAAAATTGCTATTCCCTGGAAGAGATTAGGAGCTTAAACTGACCTTCCTTCCCACCTTAAAAGAATGAGTAATATAGGAAGGTTAGCTTGTCGCATGACTCATTACAGCCTATTTTTCTAACAAGATCTAAGGGATAAAGGTAATTCGTCATCTCTATTCTAAAAAGTGTAAAAGCAAAAAAAATTAAATATTGCCAAGCAGGCAGCCTCCTAACAAGATACAAGGGTCTACTTAATCTTCGTGCCTTCCTTAGCACTTCAGCTCTCACATGATGACTACAGAGTAAATGTTTATTGAATTGAATTAAAGATTGATTTGCAAAGTGAGGTGGCTCACTCGGGACATCAGCAAGTATCTTCTTCTGCAGTTTTTAGAAGGCTGGCTTGACGCCCCAGGCCCACGTTGTTCCTATGGTGGCTTCTATGAAGGAATGTTTCCCAAACATGGCAGAAGAATAATAGCCAGACTTCTGGGGGGATTTTCAAAAGGAGCACAAAGTAGTGGAAAGCTTGCCAGGGCTTGGCTTTGAAACCTGTTACTGACTATCTAGTGATGGCAAGTAAAATAGGATCTTTTGCTGTTTTCATTTTAGTATAATCAAGTGCCTCTGATTTAATCTTGCATTTATCAACCAAGAGTCTTTACTAAGAGTAAAGTACCAAGACAAGAGTTTCTTTAACTAGAAACAATATAAGTATTTGTATAGCTTTTAATTTTAATGTGATTAAAGAAGATCTTTTCCCACCTATTAATGGGTCTGGTAAGATCTGCAGGAAGGCCCACACCTTTTGTTAATGAGGCACTGATTCTCAAGAGTTGTGATGCCCTCTGGCTCTGAAAAAACTATAAATACTCTGAGGGTGAGATTTTACTTTGGGGCATAGTTTTGGAAGAAGGTTTATGTTCCAGAAGAGATCCTGGGAAGCCATTAAGCAGATGTCTCCCACTTTGAAAACCCAGATATTGGTGCTTCCCTTTCTGGTAATTATGTATGTATGGTCTCAGGCAGTTGACTGTCTGTTGACTTGTGATGTATGTATTGTTTACTGTCAAAGAGTGGAAGCTCTGTCTGTTGATTTAGATTTCTCTGTATTTTCTCTAAAGTTCAGGGTGCTGACCCCCCCCCCAACTAAGTGAATGACACGTGTGCTTGATTAAACTGATTGTTGACTCCTCAAAAAGTTGCCTTTTCTTTTAGAAAAGCAGATGTAAGAACCTGTAGAAATGTAGAAATTTAGAAATATAGATCTAAGTAGAGGTGTTGCCATTTGAGTCTCCCAAAAATGAGTGGCAGAAACTTGGTGATCCAGGAGGGGAGGAGCCGCTGAATGCCGTAGGGTGAAGACACAAGTTCTCCAAGCAGGTTGGCACTCAGTAACAGAGCTCAGCAATGACCCAGAGCAGCTAGGTGGCATGATAGATAGAATGCTAGGTCTGAAATCAGAAATATCTGAGTTCAAATCTGACCTCTGACAACTATTAGCTGTGTGACGTTGGCCATTTCACCTCTGTTTACCTCAGGTTCTTCATCTGTAAAATGGACCTAATAGGAGTCCCTTATCTCCCAGGTTTGTTGTGATGGTCAAAAGAGAAAATAATTGTCAAGCCCTTAGCACACAACCCTTGGCACCGGTCCTTGGTACGCAGTAAACCCTATATAAATGTTTGCTATTGTCATTGCCATTATTAATCATCTACACAGGGCGGAGAGGAAGCCAAGTTTCTTTAACCCATGAAAAGATGCCCAGCGCTAGTTTTCATAGTAACTGTAGGATTGCCTAGTGCCAGGGGGCAGGAGCTGCCCTCCTGTGGTATAAAGTTCATGGTATGTCAATAGTTGTTCTGACATTGCACAGCTGCTCCCAAAGCTGGACCGACTATAGGATTCTGCTGCCTTGGTGGCAGCTGGAGCCATTGGAAGTTCTTGAGCAAAAGTGATGAAACTGTATTTTAGGAGGATGAAATGGCAGTGGTGCTTAAGATTTATTTAAAAAGGGAGAGTCTAGAAGCAAAAGGATCACTAAGGAGGTTGTTTCAATAATCTAGGTATGCGGTGAGGCCCTCACCAGCAACATTAAGCTGCTGGTCAGGGGAACGCAAAGGAAGAGATGACTGTGCCACTAGACACAGCCAAGGCTATTCTCAAAATAATGTCTTCTGGACAGTGTCTTTCAACTCTTGGGATATCTTTCTATTGTCACTGCCTGGAAGCTTTATTTCTTAGGTCTGTGGGTCTGGAGAACTCACCCTGGAAGTCAGGAGACCTGGGTTCTAGTAGTATCATTGATCCCATAGTCAGTGGCTTAAGATACAAACACATTATTTGTAATGTGAGTCTTTATAATCCCTACCCGGCTTATTCCCCAGCCTTATGATGAAGCATCCAGTGCATGAGTGGATATGAAAGAGCTTTGAGAAGTTAAAAACAAACAAAAGCCAATACAAAAGCAAACAAAAGAAGAAAGTGTCCCAGAATGATGTTGTCTATTGCCTGGATTTGAAACCACTGGACTTGGGATTTTGACCTACACGAGTCATGGCTTCTGCCAGGCTTGTTCTCTTTATCTGTAACATGAAGGGGTAGGAATCAATACTCCCTAAGGCCCCTCCTACATCTAAATCCATGACCTAGAGACCTAAACCCTAAACCCTCCTAAAGACCTTACCTGAGGAATTCATGACCCTCTCCTATTATTTCATTCATTCATTCAGTGTCAAGTAGAAAAAGGCACTCTGTTACATACTAGGAACATGAAGACAAAATGAAAGATATTCCTTGCCTAAAGAAGTTTATATTCTACTTGTGTGGCAGGGCATTTGGGGGGAGGTATGGGTTCCAAAATGGAAAGCATATGCTTTTTTGCAGAGAGAAGGAATCTCAACTACTAGGGCATCAGGAAGTCTTCCCATGGTGGGCGACATCTGCATTAAGTCTGAAAGGCAGAGGTGAGAACAAAGAATATTCTGGGCATGTATAAAATCAAGGTGGTAGATTTTGGGGTGTCAAGTTCAGGGAATGGCAAATAGCCGGTTTGGCCAGAAAAGGGGAGTCATGTGGCACAAGCCTGGAAAGGTAGGCCAAAGCAAGGTTGTAAAGGGTTTTAAATGCAGAGTTCATAATTTATCCCAGAGGAAATGGGGCTCCCCTGACAATTCTTGGGTGCCTAATTGGTTGTTTGATCAGGTAAGTGACACAGCCTGACCTACCTCTTTTCCTGGGCTTTCTGTTTCTAACACAGTCCATCTGTAAAGCATGAATACAGTGGTTTAAAACACAAACTCATTATTTTAATATGAGCTGAGGGCATGAATCTCTATCAAAGCCCTCCATCGATGATTGATTCATCACTGCACAGAAGAGCCAGTAGGCTCTTTAAGCTTGTGTCAGCAGAGTAGAGATGCTCTGGCTGGTCCCAAGGGGGCAGAAAAGACTTTAAGAACAGAGTGGGCAACAACTGTATCTGTGTTTTTTGAGACTCAATCCAACTAAATTCAGAGAGCTTCATCAGCAAGTTGATCTCAGGGCAATGGGTATGTCAGCTTCAGAAGTTCTCAGAGACAATTTTCTTTATCACAGAGGGGCTGTGAGGGTAGAGGAAGGAAGTTTTCACACCAGAGAATTTGCAGATCCTTGAAATATCAGGGGTGGGGTGGGGAGAGAGAGGGAACGGGACTATGTATAAAGTAAGTGAGCCATAGACACACGCCAGGGGTGTTCTGGGTTCAGATGACAGACCATGAAATTTTCAGTGTGAGCTTTTACACCTCAGATATTGGCAAATGCTTCAAATTAGGGCTTGATTTGTTTTGTGGATAATCTGGATTAAAGAAGGTGATAGAAACTAATGTTAATTATTAATGACTAGATTAAACTTAATTTTGGAAAACCAGTTGTTAAGCATTTACCAGCATGTTCCAAACACAATGTCTTACTTCTGCTTGACCCAGATACAAGTAATATGCAAGTCATTTCCACGCCTTTCCCGTATCCATCTCGGGTTAAACTGTAACACTGTTCTTTGCCTCTGTTCTCCCTTGCTAGTTTATGTCACTGCATTCCCCTTCGCTAGCCATTCCAATGACACCCGGTCTCTCTAGCTGAAGGGTTTCTGATTCTGGTAGCAGGGCTTTACCCTCAGAATTGCTCTGATTTTAGTCTCTTCTCTTTCCTGCTCAAATCTGTTCAGCTCCACTGGGCTCCCCAGCTCTGGTACTTTGTCACTGCCTTTCTAAGACCCCCACAGTGATTACTTTCCCATAGTAGATTTCCTTAGTCCCTTTCTATCATGGAATCAACTACTTAGGTGCTCATCTTCTGAGAAAAGACTGACACAGTACATCATCACAGGGGCAAGAGAGCTGAATGTAGAGTCACAGGACTTGAGTTGGAATCCTGACCCTTCCACTTACAAACCATATGATTTTGGAAGAGTCACCAAACCTCTCTGGACCTTAGTCTCCTGTAAAATGTGTGTATGTTTGTCCTTCATTGCCGAAGAAGACCATGTCATCAAAGAAATGATGGCATGACTTGCACTTGACTTTGTTTTGAGTGAGGGAGGGCAGTGCAGATCACCAGCCTCACGTCTCCTCCAGAGTCACCTGACTCTAGTGACCAGATATTCATTAGGATGACTGGAGATGACCCAGGATGAGGTAATTGGTGTTAAGTGACTTGCCCAAGGTCAAGTGTCTGAGGTGAGATTTGAACTCAGGTCCTTCTGATTCCTGCACTGGTGCTCTATCCACTGCACCATCTAGCTGCCCCAATCTGTAAAAATGAAATAACTGAGAAAGAAGACCTTTGTATCTTCCAGTTCTAAGTTCACAATCACGTTCTAGATGGTGCAGCGGATAGTTAGATGAACATGGCATCAAAGAGACCTGAGTTAGTAATCCTCAGACATTTAATAGCTATATGACCCTGGGCCAGTCACTTAGTTTCTTTGTGCTTCAGCTTCCTTGTCTGTAAAGTGGGCATAAAAATAGCAACCACTTCCCAGAGTTGTTGTGAGGATAAAATATTTTTAAAGCCCTCTGTAAACCTTAAAGTGTTATATAAATGCCAACTATTTTTGTTACTCCCTAGTTCATTACTTTGGACCTAACATCAGTCAATACATGGAACGTGAGTAGGGAGGCAAAAGGTTTTGCCACAGGAAGAGGTGTGACTGCCAGCCTGGATGAATCCGAACCATCGTGCCTAAAATATACTTACTTTTATGGTCACCTGAAGGATAATAGTCCATGTATTCCATGCATTTCATGAAAAACTCATCAAAATTATAAGTCGGGGGTAGCTTCAAGAAGTTAACCTGAATGGAAGAAAAATGAGACTTTCAATTTTCCTCATAATGAAGAGTGGTCATCCAAGAATAATTCATACCACAGAGGTTTGGTACATAGTGACTGGCACCCTGGAGGGCACAGCAGGTACAACTCAGAGCAGGTATGCATATAACAATAAACACCAACACTTACTGACAGCTCTGAAGTTTGCAAAGCACTTTATATGGATTATGTAAAATGATCAGCTAAAATAGGCATCATTAATCCCATTTTACAGATGAGGAACCTGAGGCACAAAAAGGGTAAATGATTTGCCTGTGGGCAGATAGCTAATAAGTGTAAGAAGTGATATTTGAACCCAGAAATCAGAAAGGTGACTGGGAATCACTTAAACAATTTAGTTAGGACAACAATTTTCAGAATAAAAAGGCGAGGTTGTGAGCCTAAGCTATCCTGGGTCATGGGACCCAGGCTGCATTCCTTCATATGCTCCCTCATTCTAAATTCACTTTTTTATAAAAATTGGGTTAAATGGATATTAAGGGGAAAAGAAGCCATTGAAAAGTGACAATAGAAATAAAAATATGTCGCTTAAGGGCCGGTTTTGGAGGAAGGTAATATCGGAAAGGCAGCCAGCACCAGGCTCATTATTGCCTTGATCGAAGTCTTTCAACCTCCCTGGCAGAGCCTTTAATCCAAGGAAGTAATTGTGGGTTTCAAGTGGCCACAGATCTCCTAGATACGTTTCCTTTTATTTTGTCTTTATCGATGTGTTGTGATGGGAACAAATGAGTCCAAGCAAATTTCTATTCCTTTTTTGGGAACTCTTGTATATTGCATGTCCATTTATTATTCCTGTAAGATTTATAAATATCTGGATATAACAGAACAGGTTTACTAAAGATGATCCCTCTAAGCAGTTCTCTGGGGGAAAGAACACTGAATCTGGACAAAATTTTACATTTATGGAAAGCTCTCTAATCCCTTCAGTCTTAAGTAGAATAAACCCAGTGGGATGTTATGGTTGACTGATATGAAGAAGCCCATAAAGCTAAAAACAAGTTCATGGCCACAAACTACAAAGACTCAGGAGGGAAAATCCAAACTCCCAACTGAAAAATGCAAGGGAGAAATTGTCTGCTCCTCCAAATTGGACTCAGTCCATTTTTTTTCTAAGCTCCTAGAGGGAATTAAGTTCACTGATCAGTATCTGTTTTATTTGATTGTATTTGTCTTAAATATAACTAACTCTTAAGTAGAGAAAAGAGAAAAGGGGGTAAAATGGGAACTTATTTTTGGCACACATTGACAAGATTTTGTCTTTGGAATCTTGTTATTTATTGTCTATATGTCTATGTAAATCTGCTCAAGTTAGCAAAGCTATTTGTTTTTAATTGCTGTTTATATATACATGATGGAACTAGCTTAAAGCACATTTGCTGGTTTAAGTTCACTTGATTGGGAGTGAGATCCTATTTGACAGAACTTCTTTTCCATTTGGTTTGATCAACCTTGGAGAAAAGATATGTCCTGTGTCCATTTGGGTAGTGATTTGGCTGCAAAACAGGGGAAAAGGAAAATTTTTCAGCAGGAAGTTACTTTTAATATTTGGTATCTAAGCTCAACTTTGAAGAGTTATTTAATCTACTCTTTTTGTTCTAAATTGGACCCCTCATGGCAAAAAAGAAGAGACAATGGGCAGTAAACAAAAGGAAAAGACTCTCTCCTTCAGAGATTTACTGAATTCCACTAGGGTGGTTGAATTTGGAACGGAAGAGATATAACAGAGGTGAAGATTATGGAGTCCAGGAATCCCTCAAACTCACTAATGATTCTATTTATCTGTAATAGATACATATTTATGTCTTTATTGTATTTCCCAAAAATGAGAGGAGAGGTAGATTTTAAATTGCTCAGAGTAAAAATGTGCTTATTATCAGAGGCTGTTTAAATTAAACCTATCACAGGAATAACTAGCTATCTAGTAAAACTACTTTTAATTTTGTTGAACAACTTCATATATATAATATATATGTATATATATATCTTTGAACTAAAATCCTTCTGGTATAATCATGATATATTTTATTTCTAAAATGTACAATTTTTGAAAAAGAGGTACTTGCAAGCATGTAAACTATATATGTTTATATATGTTATATAAGCAAAATCGTGAATATTATTATAGAAAATGCATAAATATGAATATTTAATAGCCATCCTGGCAACCAAGAGTTAAGTAACTAAGAGTCAGCTTAATTCGAAGTTCATCTAAATCTCGTGGGCAGTTTTTAAAAAATGTGTGTGTGTAATGAGGGGAGAACCATGGTAGCCAGAAACCTTATCAGTGTCTCCTGGCTCTGACCTGGCACAGACCTTTATGAATGGATTTTAAGCTAGGGAGGAACAACCCCAGACCATCATAGTTAGAAAGTAGGAGTCTGGATTTTAAAATTTCTAATTAATATAATAACTGATTATGATCATTAACCATTATTGAAACAGTAGATAATAACTGTACAGTTCTGGGCTGCCTCCTTTGCCTCACAGAGGGGACAGTAAACATTGGTTTACATTTTGTAAACCGATGAATATGCTAATAGCGCCCATCAGAAATATGAAACAGACATAGAGAGAAGTAATGCACATAATGCAAGAGCAGGTTACCTTTCATAGGCTAAGCCTTTAAAATATTGTAAGACATGGTTATTGAATGTTCAGGACTTTAATTCCTAGAACCTAGAATTTCCAGTCCAGTCTGTTGAAAAGAGACTGCTTAGAAATCTGTTAAAAGAGATCTCATCAGCTATCTCTGACCACTAGCATCCTGAACTTTAAATCCACAAATCCTTCTTTTGAAAGACTCATCACCCCTTAGACGCTGATACTAAAGCATGACAGGAAGATTGTTCCGGTCACCTGCCTTTGTCTGAGAAGAGGATAAAAATATAATGCAATCCCTACAGTCCCAGAGACACTTTGGCTAACCTTAGGAAATGTCACTGTTAGTCTCAAAAAACTTCTATCTTTTCTCTATAAGCTCTCATTTTCTGTGTAAAATCCTGGGACATCTTTTTAAAAAATTTTTGTGATTGTTAATTTTTACCATGGAAATTTGCTTTGGAACATGTGATGAAAAGGAGATTACTCAAGAGCTTAAGAAGATAAAAAAATTTTTAAAAAGACCCTGAAACTTTTAGAAAGATTTGGTGTCAACTTAATGGATGCAAAAGATAGAACTCTTGGAACCATGAATGTTTATGTCCTCACTGATTCAAGTCAAGGTGTTGATGAAGAATTATTCAGGAACGAGGTAAGAAGACCTGTTAGCAAGTCTAAGTTGGACTGCCAAGAAGCATACCCCCATGAGAAAGTAGCTGTAGGTGGACAGAGGTGAGTGGGACTCTTGGGATGTTGACCTTGTAGAGTCAGTGGCAGCATAATCTTGACTCATTTCTCTAGTGTTCCACTTTTCTCTGTTAAATGGAAACGTTTCCCCTACCTCATCAGACCATTGGTTTAGCTATTGTACCCACTGAAAAAATGGGAAATTACAAACTGGCTGTTCTAAAATTATTTTCCTAACTTTACCTATTATGAGACAGAATGCAGAGAATTTTGTTTTAATTTGTCTTGTGAGAGATTATTCTGGCACTTTAGTATTGATCTGGGCAAAACTTTAATCCTGTTAGTCCCTGTCCCTATACAGTAAATACCTCTCACGAGCCTGTTGTTCACTCCTTTTGGCAGACGTACAAGTTTGTTGACTAGATTAGCTTTGATTGCAAAATGTTCACCAACTTCATGGTGCTCTCCATCACTGTGGCCACTCCAGAAAACTGTATATCCAGCTCCAACTTCAAGAGGCTGGCCTTCATTTGCCAGCCTTATTTCACTCAGAGCTCTGATTTGGATACAATAACTGCTGAGTTCTCTTGCAACAAGAGCTGTTCTTCTTTCAGGTCTACTGGATTTTGTGTTGTCTATTAAGTGAGCACACATTCCATGTGCCAATGGTGAGTAGAATCGACTTTGCAGATAAATTCTTCAACTTGAAAAGGCTACAAGCCAAGCCCAAAGTGGAGGGAGTATTGGTGCATGATTTACTGTTTGCAGATGACTGTGCACTCAAGGCAGCCTCTGAAGCTGAGGTGCAACAAAGTATGGATCAATTCTCTACTGCCTGTGCTAATTTTGGCCTAATAATTAACACTAAGAAAACACAGGTGCTCTGTCAGCCACCACCACACCATTCATATGTGGAACCACTGGTTACAGCAAATGGAAAAGTTCTGAATGTTGTGGATAAGTTCGCTTCGCTTGGTAGCATACTTTCCAGGGATGTACACATTGACAGTGAGGTTGATGTACACATTGCCAGAGCTAGCTCAGTGTTTGGGAGGCTCCAAAGAAAAGTATGGGAGAGAAGAGATATTAGACTGATGAGCAAACTGAGGAGCTGTTGTGCTGACTTCGTGGTTGTATGCCTGTGAAACCTGGACAATATACCAGCATCATGACAGGAAACAATCACTTCCATTTGAATTGTCTTTGGAAGATTCTGAAGATCACCTGGCAGGAGAAGATACCAGGCACTGAGGTCCTTACTCAAATGAAACTGCCAAGCATTCAAACTCTGCTTCAAAAATGCAACTCTGATGGGCTGGCCACATTGTTCTATTGCAAAACGTACATTTGCCAAAAAGATTATTTTATGGAGAACTCATATGGGGCAGGCAATCACATGGTGGTCAGAAGAAGCCATACAAAGATACTTTCAAGGTCTCTCTCAAGAACTCTGGAATTGATTGTATGACATGGGAGACACTGGCATAGGGCTGCTCAGCGTGGCTTGCCCACATGAGAAAGGGTGCTGTGCTCTGTGAGCAAAGCAGAATTAAAAGCACTCAAAGGAAATAATGCAGGATACATAAATTTAGAGAATCGACCCCAAATGCTCACTATTTGTGCTCGACCTGTGGTAGAGCATTCTGAGCTCATATTAGTCTGATCAGCCACAGTGGGACAGATTGAAACTCAACTCTAGCATAGTGATGTCACTTTGGTCCTCTGAGAATGAAGGATGACAACAACCAAACCAAGCAAATACCTCTCACCAGTGAATGCCTTATGATAAGTTCAACTTTACTATAATTCCCTGAACTCACAGAGGGGAATAGAGCAGTGAAATTCTTCTTAAAAGAATGTTATTTTCCTAATTGTTGTATATGTACCAAAGTTTAAGTGATGATACCCTATCCTTAAAAATGAGGATGTGAAATATAGAGTCAAATGGAAACAGCAGATGATTCTTTATCCATGAATTAACTCAGAGGACATCAAGACCCTGTACTGGTTCTGCCTCTTTGCCTCATTTTCCAGGGCAAACACAGGGGTTCTTAACTTGAGATTTGTAGTCCCCCATCTGTAGATAGACTTTCTGGGAGAGGGTCATGAATTTCCTTCTTAAAAAGATTTTGATAACTATTTCAATATAATTTATTTCCTTTATAATTCTATGTATTTTAGTTTATACATTTAAAAACATTATTCTGAGAAGGGTGGATAGGTTTCATCAGACTGACTGCCAAAAGGTTCAGTGACACAAAAAAGGTTAATAACTCTTGTGTATGAGCCTAAGAGTAACCCTAGACTGTCTCATACGTGCAAATCATTTTAGTGGAAGAAAACCTAAACAAGAAGACTTTGATAAATATAAAATTGTTTGACACGCCTATAGTAACCTTGAGAGGCTGGAGACTGAATCAGGATAAAGAGTTATATCAGATATTCAAACCTTTTGTGAGCTATTTAAGTCTATCCCACTGGCAATAGTAACATGTCCATATTAACAAGTGCACACATATACAAGTATACCTACTGTATACATTTTTCCTTTTAGAACATCCCCAATTCAAGTGCAGATTGAGGACATCATGCACATTTCCCAGTATTTGGGTTCACTTCTGTCCTGATTTGCTTTGCAATTTCAAGTACAAAGGAAAAATAAGTTGTCCCAGACAACCTTTGAAAAAACAAATTGCCCTGGTCCTCCTTAGAAGCCTAACTTTAGGGAAAATAAATTAATATGTCCTGCTTGTCAGGACAACTACTGGTAGCTTAAAAGTAACATATTGCTTTTCTCCAAGTGTAGAAAGCTTGCTGTATCTTCTCCTGGAGGTAGAAGAGTATTCTTCTTTAGAATCCTTCTCTTACGTATATGACTAAATAAACTTCCTCTGCACTTATTAAGCCTAACTGCACTGTTGAGCTGTGTGTTTCTTCATCAACACACATAGGAGGAGGGGACAAAGGAACAGTGTTGCATATTGGCCTTTTAAAAAAAACAAACAACCCCCCCCACCACACACACACACACACACACACACACACACCTCACGCACTTTTTGATGCCAGCTTCTCCTAGATGTGCCCTCCCTGAGTCCTTTCATGGCTCCCAATTGCTTCACTCTCCCATAATTCTGGAATCCAAGAGGATAGGTCCTGATTAACTCTACCATAGGGATGTCTCTGCCTAGAGCCAATATCTCTTTTTGCTAATGTGTGTTCTCCCAGGTTCAGGCCATTGAGTTTAATTGCTCACTCGACAGTGGGCAACCAGATGGGCAAGCCAGCTGTTCACCACCCCAACCTGTCCTGGGCAATCTCACTGTCCTTTACTGTCACTTATCTTGGCTGCTACTGCTCACTTTAATCTAGGAAGCAACAATAGCAGCTATAGAGTAATGGTGGCAAAAATGATTGAAATGGGAGTTTTTACAGGAGAACTATTGGTACGGATCATGGCTCTACCTCTTCCCTGTTTCTTTGATCATAGCCTTGGATAAATTTGTCTTCTCATCTAAGATCCTCATGGTGCAGGGGAAAGAACACTGAATTTGGTAAGACTCAGATTTCAATCCCACATTGGCACTGTATGAATTTGCACAAGTAACGTAATCTCCATGGCCTCAGTTTTCTCATCTATTAGCTAAGGGGGTCAGACTTCATGCTCTCTGGGGTGCCTTCCAACTCTAAAATCTCAGACCTTTGATAAATCTGAAGAAGGGCCCAGAGTGGCTGTCCTGTTGCATCAGTATAACAATTGGAGCCCTCTACTCACGAAAAGGGATCAAAGTCATGTCACAGAAAATGTCCACTGAGCTAAGAGTATGGGAACACAAGAGAAATACCTGACCTGGAAACAAAAGAATTAGTTTAAGTTCTGACTGCTACTTACTACCTGTGTGACCTTGGAAAAGTCATTTCACTTCCTTGTTTCCTCATTTGTACATTAGACTAGATGATCGCTAAGGGCCCTCCCAGTTCTGAACCCTTAAGCCCATGATGTTAATATTTCTTTATCCTCTAAGAGAGTCGGATATCAGCAAAGTACCATGGATCTTTGCATACCCTAGTGAGTAAAATCAATGCCCCCTCTAGCAGTTATACCCCTTAGTGACGGCCAACTATCCACCACCAGTTATACCCTCTACAAGGGTATAAACTCTATCCTCTACAAGTGATGGCCAACTATCCACCACAAGCATCACCTACCTTAACAGCTCTTTGGTCGGGAATCGTCTCAATTTCAATTAGACTCCGGTCACAGAGTTGCCAGCAGTTTGGTGACAGAATAATATCATTCATCTGTGCCATGCTCTGTGCAAAGCGGACATCTTCCACAGCCTGACCAATCACTAGAAAGTAAGTTTTTTCATCTCCGAACACCAGTTTCTTGATGTGGCCAGCAGACAGTCCTGGCAAAGCAAGGGACAGGTTTGTACCATTAGGTAAATTGGCTTCCCATTTCTCAGCAGGGAAGTCTCCATTCTCTTTGGGGGTTAGTAGCCAAAGATCCAAGGCGAAGAGAATGCATATTTCTACTGGCATTTGGAATAATTAAATCTACCCATTCCTGGACTCGTTTTCTATCCTCAAAACTAAAACTAGGTTTCAAAAACCTGATAATAGCAGAGATAATGATTTATTTATATAACAACATATAAGTATAATTTAATGTAATTATTACATAATTAATATACAATGATTTATAATTGTACCATACATTTATATGGTACTTTAAGGTTGGCACAATGTTTGTTCATAACCATACCATGAGATAGTTCATGGATAAGGAATTGGCGTATGTCCAGATCACCCAAGATGGAAGGGCTAACATGAGAGAATCCAAGGACCTGCTCCTGGGAGACAAAAGACTGGTGCAGGGCAGGAACATTTTGGGCTTACCATATGGTTGGGACTGTCTCTTTCCATTAGAATTTGGCTGCATCTCTAAAATTACCTGGCTGGCATAGTCTCTTTCCTTTTGCATCCAGGACTCATTCACTTATAGCAAGTGACAGTTATAAGTATGTTCATGTAGTTCTGGGGTTTATCTGAACATATACGCCAAGATATTTTATACCTTTTTAAATTTTGAAATGGAGTATCTCTTACTATTTCTTCTTGCTGGGTTTTGTTGGCAACATATAAAAATGCTGATGATTTATGTAGGTTTTATTTTATATCCTGCTACTTTGCCAAAATTATTATTTCAATAAGCTTTTTAGTTGAATCTCTAGGATTTTCCAAAATTATTATTGTATTGTCTGCAAAGAGAGATGGCTTTATTAACTCATTTCCCATTCTGATTCCTATAATTTCTTTTTCTTCTCTTGTTGTTATACTAACATTTCTCATACTGAATAATATTGATGATCTTATCGGGAAGGCTCAGTAACCTTGATTTTCTCTTTCTTTGCCTCTTTTCTCCCCAGCTACCATTCTTCCAAGACAGACTCCTACATTGATTTTGAATGTCTAAAGTACAAAGCTGTGAACGATCTTCCGAGCTCTGCAGGAGTGCTGGAGGATCTCCTGGTGTTGCTGCTCAGTGGTGTAGGTGTGGCTGGCAATCTGGACATTCAGAGTTTGTCATAAGGAATGAAGCCATTATTGGGTACATTGGTCTAGTGGACAGAAACCTCCCCATCATATTCAGAAAACCTGGGGTCAAGATCTGCCTGTGACTCTTACTGAGGGTACAATGAAGCACTTGCTTTCTTAAGTGCCTCAAGCAACTCTTTAGGATTCATATTTTAAGAATTAGAGACAAGTACCTGACCTGTATCAGTAGAGTTTCCACACCATGATTTCCCTTTAATGATGAAAATACTGATCTAGACTGAAAAAATGGGGAGGGGGAATAATAGGAAAAGAATATTAAGAGAAGAGGGAGAGTGATATGATATGACTGTTGAAACTGGGGGAGCAGGAGTCAGCAAATGTGTCTTTGAAAGAAGTTTGGCAGTTTCAATTTCCAGATCGATGGGTCTTTATTTTTTACCTGAAAGACATGGGTGAAGTACAGATTCCTACAAGATTTGAGCTGCCCCATAGGGTGAACCACAGTTTGGGGAATGTGGGGTGAGAAGCAACGCAGTATGAAGATGCAGGTACCCCAGCCCACATACCCAGTCAGTGAGCTCATAGCCCTGTTCTTAATTCCCTTTGAAAGATTCTAACATCTGGAATCAGTGATGACAAACTCTGATGGAGTTGGCATAGTTCTGAGCCCATAGGAGTCTTCATGTGGGAAAAGAATATTGGGTGGTGATTTGTTGGGGCAACAGTGTTTTGGGGGATAAGGAGCCAGAAAAAGGCCTGTATAGACCTGGAGCTGGGAGACTTAAGCTTGAGCGGAGTTTGAGGGCAGGGGCTGTCTTTTGCCTCTTTTTGCATCCCCAGTGCTTATCACAATGCCTAGCACATTAATACTTAATAAATGGTACTTAATAAATGTTTACTGATGGATTTATTATTGAGTATGAATAGGTTCATATCACTCGTGTTCACCATCAAAATGGGATCTAAGTGAAGGATGTGAAATATTCAATCTAGTATCCAAAACCCACCCCTCATCTTGGTTAAGGACAAAGACAAGGTTAGGACAAGGTGAGGATGAATGATGAGTCATTAGAATCTGGATGACATGAAAGAGAGAGGGAGGAGACCCATTGCTGTGGAGACTGTAGCACAAAATGGGTTCTGGGTCCTAAGAGAAATTCTTTTACTATCAGGTTAAGTTATTTTTTTTTATTGGTAACTGGTAAGCAGGTTTTTAGAAATAGGTCTCCAGCAATCCAGGTTGTGAAATATATTCACACAAAGGTGTAAAATGACAAATACTGAGACAGTTAGGTTATACAACAGATAGAGCATAGTGCCTCAAGTCGGGAAGACCTGAGTTCAAATTTAGCCTTAGATGTTGCTATGTGACTGTGGGCAAGTCAACTTCACCTTTCTCTGTCTTGGTTTCCTTACCTGTAAAATGGGGAAAATAATAGCCCCTACCTCCCCAGAGCTGTTATGAGGATCAAAAGAGATAGTAATTGTAAAGCACTTAGCACAATTCCTGACACATAGTAGGCACTATGTAATTGTTAGCTGTTAAATAACAGATCACTTTTTGATACAATGAAGGTGGAAGTGAGGAGTTAGAAGGCAAAAGCTTGAACGAGGGTGGCAAAGATGCATGGAGGGTATGGTCAAAGCAATTAAACTTTTTTTTGGCATTTGTTATACTTTTTCATGACACCCTAAGGCCTTGACACTGAAGATACCATAGAAATATTTTTATTCTATATCATCACTATATCTGTGTGCCTCTTAAAGACAATACCGCTTCTCATTGTACTCAGTCTCACACCATGGAGGTAATTTCTTATTCTATATTCATAGTCTAGTAGTTTAGAACCCACAGTCAATCAACAGCAGCATCCTGTAGCAACTTAGGTAAGTAAAGCATTTCATAGGGGACAGATGGGTAAAAAAAGAAAGGGATTAGCCAAGGGAGAAAAAGGGAATATTTAGAATGCAGTTGGAAGATTTATAAGAAAACATTCCCTATTCAAGTCCAGGAGATAAGGGCAAGTGACCAAATACTTTTACAATTATGAAAGAAGTCCTTTTTAACAAAAACTGCAGGGTCAAGTAATTGTTACAACAGTTGAGATAAATCCACTCCATTAAGCTTTTATTAAGGGCTAACTACATGTCAGTACTGTATCCTGTATCCTCAAGACACAAAGATAACTGTGAGACTCTCCCTGTTCATGAAGATGAATTTCCACAAAGAAGAAACTTCCCAGTATGAGGAGACAAAGCAGAGATGCTTGTAACCCATAAAGCTCTGTATCTGAAGGCAACAAGAATAGAGGACGATCAACAAAATATCCCCAGAGTTGCTGGAGACCCACTGTGTGGACCCACATCAACCATTCCAGCCACAGCAACACTTAGATGGGCACTTATGTCCAGGGGTAGATGGCGTTGCTAGCACTATCCTAGGACATCATGGAGGGTCATGAATATCAAACTCTCTGAATCTCCAAGTTCCAGAGGTATCCAAAACCTGTCAGTGCTCTTAGCATTTTGGGGGGAAGGGAGGGAAATGTGATTCACAATTATTTTGCAACATCTTGATTTACTAATCCCCCAGCTATTTGGTGGTCCAGTATTAGAAAGCTCCAACCCCTATGGAAGGAGAAATAAAATATAACAAACTATGCAAATACACAGTAAAGCAGATGATATCATCTACTGTTATAACAACTACATATTATCCTTGCAGTTTTGTCTAAAAGGACTTCTTACATAATTGTAGAAGTATTTGTTCATTTCCCTCTGTCTCCTGTCCTTGAACAGGGAATGTTTTCTTATAATAAAACCTGCCAAATGGTTTACAAATATAACCTTTTTCTTCCTTAGCTGATACTCCTCTTTCTCTATCCATCCCTCTCCTATGAAATACTTTATCTATCCTAAGTTGCCAAACAATGCTGCTGATACACTATGTACTTTAAATAGGCCAGAAAGTTTATTAAAAACCATCTCTGTGCAATAGGAAGTGGAAGCTGATATTTAGTATGAGCAGTATTCCTTATCAGGCTAATAAATTTCTTTGACCTACAGTCAGAGAACTCCAGCTAACACAAACACATCTCTTAAGAGATCCCCTTCCTCTTAGTTTAGAGAATTCCCCAAGAGGATAGATGCATCTCAAGGTAGGAACCCACAAGAAAAGCCTATCACTCTACCCAAAAGTGTAGCAAGGAGGCCTAACCTGGCCCTGGCACAAAGCCCCAGTACAGGAACTAAGACTGGAAAGATGAGTAGACAAAAGACAATAGCCACTATTAAAAATTATTATAGCTCTGGAGAGAGTCCAAAACAGAAAAAGAAAGTGACCACAACTTCAAGCAGACATTCAGAAAAAAAAAATGGTCTTCAATTCTTGCTCCTCAAAGAAGGGCTGAGACTCCCTGCCCTAAAGGAATAAGAATCTGCCCTGACTTTCTCCACCAAAAAGAGGTGGTGGTTGCTAGGGAAGTTCAAACAGAAACTTGAGGAGTCCTGGCCAAAGAGTTCCTGAGGGTGGGATCTAGTCAAACCAGTTTTGAAAAGTTCTCTACTTTAAATTTCCATGACCTTGAGGATCTCACTGGGTATTTCCTTTTACAGAGCCAACCAAATTTGTTGGAGCCTCTAAAAAGGTTGAAGTCTTTTGTCCCTTTTTTAGGTGACTGAGATGATGAGTTATTCATACCTGGACTCACAAAGATGAATTCCTGTTTCAGCCAGCTTAAAGATGAGGATCTGCAAGGGAAGGGGTGAAGCTGCTAAAGAAAATAGGCTTGAGAGATTGGATTTATTCAGTCCTGCCCTGCCAAAGCCTGCCATACCCTGGGACTAGCCTGTCTCAGGGCTCCACTTGAATGCCTTCAGACTTTGACTATGGGACTCTCCTCCCATAGCTGTTGCTTGAAATAGAAATCGTTACTATATAACTATGTGGGTGTGTTATACCTGGGAGAAAGGAGATCACTCCTCTGATATAGCTTTCAGCGATAGGGATGTTTTGCCAGGTGGACCAGGGAACACTCACTTGCCAGGGAGAACCTTGGTATCAAATTAAATCCCAAGAATGGTTTTATGCAAGAGACTTATGACCTCTTAGCCAAGTTACTACAGATGACTCTAGTGCAGGACAAAGAAATGTTGACTCTACCAGAAGTGTCCCTGATGTCTCTAGAGCTGCTCCTGCTCACCACATCACCACCTCACATCATAAGAAATCTGTGAATACATGTATTAGCAAGCACCCTTGCACACCCAGGATGGCTTGCTAGCACAGGTTCTTTGATCTGCCTTATAAAGACAGCTTCAAAGGGGTTAACAATCCTGCTTTAATTAAACATATATAAGTCATTCACTAGTTCAGGGGAAAGGTTAACACCTTGAACATGGAGAAAATACCAATAGAGAAAATATAAGCAGGGAAATTAGAACAAAGATTCAATAGACAGGGCTCTTACTGTCTGAACAAAGTAATATAACCACTTATGTATGCCACTAGATGGAAAAACACAAACCTCTGAGTATTGGGGGGCTCTTAACAAATGACTACTCAAGAGTCCCATCCAGGGAATCATAAGGTCCTTCTCATCCGAGAACCCCCAAAAGATACCTACCTTCCAGCAACAAAGACTTGGCTCAGAACCAGTAGGCCTGAAACCATATGACTCAGCACAGCTGTGAACCATCAGGGTTCTAAGGAGATTGAGCCTTCAGATATTTTCAATGAGCCTAGGAATCTGAACTCCAGAAAGAAAACAACAAAAATCCTGCTTTCCTTGCTCTTATACCACACTAGAACTTCATCATCCGTATGTGGCTCTGACGTTCATCATTATCACTTTGCATTGGGAGACCCTCTGTGAACTTCAAAGATGTGTCATCACCCATCATATGGATCAGACTGTGGGATTTTGAGACTTAGTCTTTCTGAAGGAGGAAGGAAAGTCTTAGGACTTCTCACTTTTGTATTCCTCCACTTTTTTTTGCAGATTTTGTTTCATTTTGTTTGCTTCTCCTCCTCCCACCACCACTTCTGTATTTTTTCTTGTCTTTAGTAACTTCCCATGCTAGGAGGCTGGTCTTGTAAAAGACTTAAGACTTAGCTCTTCCAGAGTGGGAGAGAAGGCCTTTACATTTTAGTTTGTTTGTTTTACCTATTTCCCCCATCCTTTTTCCCTCTCTTAGTACTACTCATGATGAGAGGAATATCTAAATATTAAATGGTAGAAGTCTTCAAGAACAAAACTGGGACCTTGCCATTAATGGGTGGTATGTGAGGAGACCTGAAATGGTTTCCCTGACTGTAACATAACTACTCCCCATCAAACATGACTGGCTTCAACTTCCATGATACAGTTTCCTGGTATGGGGGCAGAAAAGGTTCCACTCATGTGCAGTTGGTGCCTCAGATTTGGGGGATGCCCAAGATCACGCCCTGATAACCAAATAACCAGACCTATTTTCAGATGGAGACAAGAGGGCTTCATTCAGAGAAAATGAAGTGCTACTATATCCTTGCTGAATATCCTTGCTGTGTTAGAATAAAATAAACCTCTTCTTTTGTTAAATGTTCAGTAACTTGAGAGTGTTTCATTTTGTCCCACTTTGAACCTAAGCTAAGCCCCTACCTAAGGTCTCTCTTCTGGACCCTCCTGGCTTAAGACTGATTGTCAGTAGTAACTATTGCTGTTTTCCTCCCAGCCTAATGTTTTCTTCCTATGCCTCATTAAAAGGGCCATCCCCTGGCTACTTCTTAAAGAGATCGAATAGTGAATATTCATCTTCACCCTAAGTGAGTCCCTGAATAGAACTTGGCCTAAAGGGGCCAAGGTCTTTCATTGCATCCTGGGTCATCTCCAGTGAACCTGATGAATATCTAGTCACAGGATTCAGATGGCTCTGGAGGAGAAGTGAGGCTGGTGACTTCCTCACTCTAAACAAAGTCAAGTGCAAGTCATGTCATCATTCCTCTGATGCCATGGTCTTCTTCAGCAACAAAGGACGAACACAACAACAAGAGGGTATAGCTTTACATCTGAGCCTACAACAATTAATAAGTCCCAAATAATGGACTACTTGAAAACCAGAATAGAAAAACCAGAAATCAATGACTTTATAAGACAAAAAGTAATATTAGAACAAGATCAAAAGGTTGAAAAATAGGGTAAAAACCAGTCAAGGGGAAATAGTTGAAGAATAAATAAGGATCCTTCAAAACGTTGTGAGTGTCTGAGGTGAGATTTGAACTCAGGTCCTCCAGACTTCAGGCCTAAGTGCTTTATCTGGTGTACCGTCTAAGGTATGGATGCTATATTTCAAGAAATTATAAACAAAAGCTACCCATATTTATTCAAACCAGAAAGCAAAGTGTAAATAGAAAGAATCCATGATCACTTCCTGAAAAATTTTTGCTTTGGGAAAAATCCTAGGAATATTATAGTCCAAATCAAGATCTTCTAGGTCAAAGGAAGAAAAAATAACATTGAAAGCAGTTAGATAGGAATGGTTTGAGAATTAAGGAAGCATAGTTGCAATCACAGAAGATTCCTACCTGACAGCTTCTACTCTGAATAAGAGAAAATTTGGGAATATAATATTCAAAAAAGCAAAAGCTATAGGCTTATAATTAAGAACTTACTCCACAAAGCTAAGTGACATTCTATGAGGGAAAAAAATAAACCTTTACAATAGGATAGGTGACTTCGTAGAATTCCTGATGAAAAGATGAATAGGAATTTGAAAATTCAAACATAAAAATCAAGAGAAACTGAGAGGTAAACTTATCTGAGGAGTTAAAAAGTTCTATACAAAATTACAATCCTAACATTCTAATAGAGAAGGAATAGGTTTCCTTTCAGAAGTTTCATGTCTTCAAGGAGTACTGAAGGATTAAATATAACAGAATGTTAGATTCATTCTGTTCTCAGCATTTTAAGAGGAGAAAGATAAAAAGATAAAGATAAAAATAAAGTGCATTCATCCTTCAGGATGAGGCAACTGGGGTTATAAGTGACTTGCCCAAGGTCACACAGCTAGTGAGTGTCAAGTGTCTGAGGTGAGATTTGAACTCAGGTCATCCTGACTCCTGCCCTGGTGCTCTATCCACTGCACCACCTAGCTGCCCTGGATAAAAATATTAGCATAAAAATGGAGAAAGAAAGGGGTATATTTGACTATTTCTCTTGAATGATATGTGCAAGAGTAAGAGTGTACAAACTTGTGAAGGAAGGGATAGGGAAATGGGCATCAGATGAACTTCACTCTTACATGAACCCCCAAAAGGAGAGTTGAAAACACACGCACACACAAACACACACAAAGAGTTTCCTGTTGGTACACACCAAACTGAACAAGAAAACAAGCAAAGATAAAAATACTACAAGTTGAGATAAAAGATTAAAATAAGTGAAATTAATAACCACAAGCAAAACAAACTTCAGCCTTAAAGGATGGAACCTGATAAAGAGAAAAGAAAAAAGAGAGAGTGTGCTAGTGCAATCCCTATTAGTAATGTAAAAAAAAAGACCAGAACAAAAAGCAAAAACAAACTCAAACTCCAAGAAAAATAAAGTGGAAAAAAAAGAAGTATGCTTAGCAGTGCATTTAGAGAGACTCCCACTGGTTCTTTCTCTGGGGGCAGATAGCATTTTTCATCATGAGTGCTTTGGAATTGTCTTAGATAATTGTATTGTTGAGAATAACTAAATCTTCACAGTTCATCATTATACAATATTCTGTTACTCTGTATCATGTTCTCCTGGTTCTGCTCAAAAAAGAGTACTTGTGGCCACTCACAGACCAAAGCACAGGCCAATTCTACCACCTTGGAAGAACTTAAAAATATGTACCAGAAACCAAGATTGTGGAGTAAAGGCAGGAAATCCCCTGAGTTCTCCCCACAAACCTCTCCAAATACCTTTAAAAACAGCTTTAAACAAATTATAGAACAGCAGAACTCACAAAATGACAGAGTGAAACAAATTTCCAACTTAGAAGGTCAACAGGAAAGGTCTGTTGTACCCAAGTAAGAGTGGAGGGCAGTCCATCCCAGGCCTCACCAGCACAGCCCCAGCTCTCACAAACTAGGAGCAGGCCTGAGGAGTGACTAAATCAGCAGCTGCAGCTGCTTCCAGAGCTCTCCACCCACAAATGGTACAGAGGTCAAACAGCTGGTCAGAAGGAGATTGCAGGGGTCTTTATGCTAGCACTAAGGCAGCACTCTGTTGCTTTGTTCACACTCAGGTCCAGGTTGCAATCCTGGGTGGCAGGCCCAGGGCAAGGAGGAGCACTAGCACAGCACAACTTGCTGCCATAGTAGAGGAGGAACCCTCTTTACAGTTCCAAGGCAGAACACTATATACAGTAATAGCCACAGTGTGCAAGGACTGATTTTGATAGACATCCCTTCTCAGCAATGCAAGGCCCTAAAAATTCCAAAGGACTCATGATGGAAAATGCCATCCACATCTGGAGAAAGAACTATGGAGTTGGAGTGTAAAGCAAAGCAGACTATATTCTTTTTTTGTTTTGTTTTTCTTTCTCATGGTTTCTCCCATTCGTTATAATTCTCCTAAGCAAAATGACTTAAATGTGAAAATGTGTTTAATAGGAATATAAGTATGGAGCATATATCTGACTGCATGCCATGTTGGGGAGGGAGCAGCAAGGGAGAGGAAGAAAATTTAAAACTTATGGAAGTGAATGTTGAAAACTAAAAAAAAATAATAAAAAAAAGACTAGGCCAAATGGTAAAAGAGGTCCAAAAAGCCAATGAGGAGAAGGATGCCTTAAAAACTAGAATTGGCCAAATGGAAAAGGAGGTCCAAAAGTTCACTGAAGAAAATAATTCCTTGAAAATTAGAACAGAGCAAATGGAAACTAATGACTTTATGAGAAATCAAGAAATAATAAAACAAAACCAAAAGAATGAAAAAGTAAGAGACAATGTGAAATATCTCATTGGAAAAAGAACTGCCCTGGAAAACAGACAGAAGAGATCATTTAAAAATTAATTGACTACCTCAAAGACATGATAAAAAAAAGTGTCTAGACATCATCTTTCAAGAAATTATCAAAGAAAGCTGCCCTAATATTCTAAAACCAGAGGGCAAAATAGAAGTTCAAAGAATCTACCAATCACCTCCTGAAAGAGATCCCCAAATGAAAACTCCCAGGAATATTATGGCCAAATTCCAGAGTTCTCAGATCAAGGAGAAAAGATTGCAAGGAGTCAGAAAGAAACAATTCAAGTATCGTGGAACCACAGTCAGGATAAGACATGATTTAGCAGCTTCTACATTAAAGGACTGGAGGGCTTGGGATATGATATTCCAGAGGTCAAGGGAGCTAGGATTGCAATCAAGAATCACCTATCCAGCAAAACTGAGTATAATCCTTCAGAGGGAAAAAATGGATATTCAATAAGATAGAGAACTTCCAAGTATTCTTGATGAAAAGACCAGAGCTGAATAGAAAATTTGACTTTCAAATACAAGACTCAAGAGAAGCATAAAAAGGTGTGCAGGAAAGGGAATCATAAGGGGCTTAATAAGGTTAAACTGTTTCTATTCCTACATAGGAAGATGATGTTTGTAACTCATAAGAACTTTCTCATTATTAGGGTAGTTAGAAGGAGTATATACAGACAGAGGATATAGGTGTCGGTTGAATATGAAGGGGTGATATCTAAAAAATAAAATTAAGTGGTGAGAAAGGAATGTGCAGGAGAATGAGAAAAAGAGAGATAGAATGAAATAAATTATCTCACATAAAAAAAGGCAAGAAAAAGCTATTACAGTGGCAGGGAAGAAGGAGAGGTGAGGGAGAATGAGTGAACCTTACTCTGATCAGAATTGGTTGAAAAAGGGAATAACATACACATTCAATTGGGTATAGAAATCTATCTTACCCTACAGGAAAGTAGGAGGGGAAAGGAATAAGAGAAGGGGAAGGGTGATAGATTGGTGAAGGGGGTAGTCAGAAGCAAAACACTTTTGAGGAGAGGGACAAGGTGAAAGGAGAGATACTAGAATAAATGGAGCAGGGGAGTAGAATGGGGGAGAAATATAGTTAGCAACAGTAACTGTGAAAATTTTTGAAACAAGTTTCTCTGATAAAGGCCTCATTTTTCAAAAGTATAGAGAATTGTGTCAAATTTATAAAGATAAAAGCCATTCTCCAATTGATAAATGATCAAAATATATGATTAGTTTTCAGATGAAGTTATCAAAGCTATCTATAACCATATGAAAAATAATCTAACTCAATATTGACAGGAGAAATGCAAATTAAAACAATTTTGAGGTACTATCTCATACCTATTAGATTGACTAATAAGAGAGAAAAGGTAAATGACAAATGTTGGATGAGGTATGGGGAAAATGAGACATTAAGGTGGAGTTGTGAACTGATTGAACTATTCTGTAGAGCAATTTGGAACTATGCCCAAAGGCCTATAAAAACCATGCATACCCTTGACTTAGCAGTACCACTACTCAGTCTATATGGCAAAAGAAAGAAAAAACAAAAAGGAAAGGGACTTATATGGACAAAAATATTTATAGTGGCTCTTTTCTGGGAGCAAAAATTAGAAATTGAGGGATTACTCATCAATTAGAGAATGGATAAAAAAGTTGTAATATGTGATTTTGATGGAATACTATTTACTATAAGAAACGATGAGCAGGATGCTCTCAGAAAAGCCTGGGAAGACTTGCAGGGGCTTATGCAAAGTGAAATGTACTGTATATAAAGTAACTGCAATATTGTAAGATAATCAGCTATGAATGACTTAGCTGTTCTCAGCAATATGATGATCAAGACAACTCTGAAGGACTTATGATGAAAAATGCTATCCATTCCCAGAGAAAGAACTAAAGGTGTCTGAATACAAATTGAAGCGTACTTTTTTATACTTTATTTTTCTTGATTTTTTTGTCTATTTTTTTCACAACATGACTATTGTGGATATGTTGGCATGATGACATATGTATAACCTATATCAAACTGCTTGACTTCTCAATGAAGGGGGGTAGGAAGGGAAGGGAGGAAGGGAGAGAATTTGGAACTCAAAGTTTTAAAAATGTATGTCAAAAATTGTACATGTAACTGGGGAAAATAAGAATAAAAAACTTTAAAAAAAATTTGTATCCATAGTGCCTGGCATACAATAGGTACTTAAAAATTACTTGTTGACTGTGTAACTCAGAAAATAGCTAAACTTCAGCTTATTTTCCTCATCTGTGTAATAAAGCAGAGTAGGCAGAATGCCAGACATGGCATCAGAAAGATTGAGCTCGGGGCAGTTAGAAGACACGGTGGATAGAGCATGGGCCTTAGAGTAAGGAGATCCTGAGTTCAAATCTAATCCCAGACACTTACTAACTGTGTGACCCTGGGCCAGTCACTTAACCCCATTGCCTCCAAAACACACAAAATATCAGAAAGATTTCGGCTCAAAATCTGCCTCTGACACTTGTAAATTGACCCTGTACATAAGTCACTTTCTCTGAGCTCTACATTCTTCATCATCATAAAATGGGGTTGATAATGTCTGAAATACCCTACTAAAATGTGATATTAAATGTAAATCATTCTGATATTTTTTAAATGCTTGTACAACATAACAACACAGTTGTTATGAAGAAAATGTTTTGGAAACCTTAAAGCCCTACAGAAACTGAGTTAGGATTATCATGACTAATATCAATAAGATTGACATCTCCCTCAATTAATGTGACACTTTGATTCCTCTTATGCCCAATCATAATTGGTTCTGCATTTATTTGGGTATCTTTAAGTCCTCTGGAGAAGGACTGTCTTACTTATCTTTGTATTTATCTTACTTTTGGGGAGATATTTGTTTAGTGAGAATAACTGTAGTCCACCCATAAGAAGATCTTAATTGTTTCTGGACAAAGTGCATGTGACCACAGTGCCTGTAGTGACGTGACCACACATACATTTGTTTTCAGCTACTTACCAATCTTGACTCGGATATCGAGGCCTTCTACAGACTCTTGATTCTCAAACACTCCATGAATTTCTAGACTACATTTAACCACCACGGTGATAAAGTTCTTCAGCTGCTTTCTTTCAACCTTCCACAAGGCTAGCAATGCATCCCCTTTAAGTGACACACAGAGTGGGACAGAGAGAGATTACACTTTTGATTTTTCCTAGAGACCAGCCCATTTGGGGATTTCTATAGGGAGCTTCCTTTGCATAAACCTCTTCAAATTCACTTTATATCTGTCCCTGGCTGATCTTTTTGGGAGTGTCTTCGAGAATGATGGACAAACAAAACACTCCTATTGAGAGTATAAGGACTTCTAATGAAGCTTTCTTACCCCTCCCTCCCAGATCAGTAAGGACAGTACCTGCAAACTTTAAGATGTCTCCTCCAAAAATCAGCACCTCTGAGAAAAGGAGAGGGGAAATCACATATTGATTTCTTTAAAAAACAAAAACATTATAAGACAAACCAAAAAGCTCTCTCCTTTCATTGCAGAATGAAGGGGAAAGGATGCTAACAGTCCAGGGACGTAGGATAACAAGACAGAGAGCCAATTCACTTGAAACCATTCTTACTGTTTCGTTACAACTGTTTTGATAATACTTTATTGACATCTTTTGAGTTCTTGCTTTTATCAGTCAAGTAATCAATAAACTTTTATTAAGCACCTACCACCTATCAGGAACTGTTTTAGATACTGTTAATTTCAATACTAAAAGGGCACTCCTTTTGGAAATAATATTGTGCTTTGGACCTTTCACCAATTCAAAACTAGTGTTCCCCTCATCTAGTACAAATTAGTGAAATCTGACAATATTCCTGGATATAGCAACTCACTCTGTGATCTTGCTCCCCATCCCCCCTACCCCAAACTCCAGCAATATAAACACTTGTTGCCTAAATACATCCTAGTGATGCTCTCTAGAGAGGGTAAGAGAACATAGAAAGGGTCAATATGAAAGTGCCCTAGCATGGCTCCCCTCTCAGTTATAACCCCTAAAGGCAGGAAGAGTAGTAAGGTAACAAGTTTTCAAGTCATAGCCCAAATCTTCTACTTACTTTCCACTATGACGCTTATATGACGGTTGAGAATTTCCACCAGTTGTTCAGCCCCTCGGTCCATGTACATGGCTGTACTGAACTTCTCAGTCATTGCCGTGAAACCTGGGGCACAGGTATAAGAAACTCATTTGAATTCTGAGAAGAGTCAGAAAGGAGCCAGAAGAAGTGGCCTAACTAACTAAATTGGGAAGCAGCAGCACTCAGCTTTTTTTTTTTTTTAATGGTTTGTGACAAAGAGGAAGCAATAATTCATATATACATGATTTTGGCTGGTTCTCTTCTGTCCCCTTACCTTGTCCCTTCAAATATTTTTTCCTGTTTGCTCAATAGTCCCAGAAATTACTTAATTAGGAGATTCTACAATTAGAGATGCAGACACCTTGACATGTTCACACTTTAGGATAAATTACTGATATTAAATCCTCTCCTGGGAAGCAGGTTTTGCTAAGGCAAAGGCACTGATCACTCAAAAGCAGAAAAGAGAGAAGAGCATTCCAGTGACGGGGCTAAAGGGCATACAAGAGAGCCTTCAGGCATGAAGTCAACTTTTCCAAATTTATAACTTTGGCTATAAAGGTGTTGAAAGTGCCTTGATGAAAGTGAATGTGTATTCACTATCATGCCTTATTTTTTACTTTGGAATAGTCACCATTATGAACCTGAAATAACAATATTTTGTTTTTATTTCCTAACTCCATCCCCTACTCAGTTTAGCAGGTATATTCCAATATAGTCTTGTTTCTTTCCACTGTTAGAAGTCTCTTTTGTACTTGCCTGAAATATCCACAAACATGAGGACTCCATCGAAATATTCCGTTGAAGGACGTTCTGGGGTGAAATCTCCATAAACAATGAGGTCTGGTAAGTGAGCAGCAATTCTGACAATGGTCCGATCTGGTAAGGATGCTTTTTCAATATTCATTGCAGAGGAAAATTTTCAACTCTCTGTAGTCAGAGGGAAAAGTTTCTAGATTGGGGTATTGTGAGGATAGGAGAAGAATAGGGGTGAGTGACAACAGCTACCAAATCTTAACCCACTTTCACTCCTTTTTAAAAAAAATTCCTTTCACCTTTCTTGTGTCTAGAATGATTATCACGGTATTAAATATCAGACCTGGATTGCAAAGTTCAATCCTCTAATGGTGGGCCCATTTACTTTAAACAGAGAAAGATTCCATTCTCACACTTTAATTCTGGCAAGTTGCTGGTCAGTGCTACTAGCTAGGTAAGGCTAATATACTCTCCACTGAAGAAACAACTCAAAGTGCACGTTCTTTGGAAGGTGGGCCACTTCATTACATCTTTTCTTACAACCTGTACTTTCCTATGGATCTTATTTTTCATTTTATCCTGACAAATTCTGTATTTTCCTCCTGTTTTGTTCCTTTACATCTTAGTATATTCCCTTAATTTTTGTGAATCATTTTTCTCCTTCCACTCCCCACCACCCTCCAGCTTTCCTGGTCTCATATTTTTGAAGGTTTATGTATGAAGGTTTTATGGAGGCGTGTGTGTATGTGTGTAGTGTAAATATAGCGTGTAGACCTAAGCAAAGAGATAATACATGTGAAATAATCCAAGTAATTCTGAGATTTGCCCTTTCTGCCTAATAGTATAGAAGAAAAACCAGGTATGTGCATATAAGCAAGTTCTAAAAAGGGGCTGCCAGAAGAGAGAAAGAGCCAGGAACAAGAAGGAATTGGGGTATTCCAGCAGTTGGGACCAAATTGTGAAGTGCTCCAGAGCCTAGAGAGGAGTTGAAGGACCATACTGAAAGGTGACAACCAAGAGGCAAGGGAAAATCAGAAGGCTAGCAGAGCAAAATTCAGATACTCTAAAAGAGGGTGGCAGCAGTGAACACAGTTTGGACTTGAAGTCGGGAAGACTCATCTTCCTAAGTTCAAGTCTGGTCTCAGACTAGTTGTATGACACTGGGAAAGTCACTTATCCCTGTTTGCCTCCATTTTCTCATCGGTAAAATGAACTGGAGAAGGAAATGGGAAACCACTCCAGTGTCTTTGTCAAGGAAACACCAAATGAGGTCACAAAGAGTTGAACACAACTGAAAAACAACTGAACAATAATACAGTTAAGTGTACAGGAAAGATATTTGTATAGAAATGAATCTGGGTGAGGAGGACAGCTGCCCTTGGATTGACCCCAGGACCCAGGATAGCAGTATATGAGACAGAAGCTTACAGTGAGTTTTGTGTATATGTTCGTCTTTTGTTGCCGAAGAAGAAGAGAAGTGATGACATGACTTGCACTTGACTTTGTTTGGAGTGAGGGAGGGCTGTGCAGGTCACCAGCCTCACTTCTCCTCCACAGCCACCTGAATCCAGTGACCACATAGTTATCAGGATGGCTGGAGATGACCCAGGATGAGGCAGTTGGGGTTAAGTGACTTGCCCAAGGTCACACAGCTAGTGAGTGTCAAGTGTCTGAGGTGATAGTTGAACTTAGGTCCCCCTGACTCCTGCACTGGTGCTCTATCCACTGCACCACCTAGCTGCCCCAGTGAGTTTTGTAGGTACTAGCTGACTATCATCTAGGCAGGTGAGAAGGAATAACATTCACTTACAGTTATATTATTATATATTATTATTACATTACATAAGGAGGCTGAGAGAATAGCCCCTTCTCTGTTCTTTTTAGGCATTTTCATAAAGATATTCCATAGTAAATCTTGTTGGCCCTGGCAGCTTACAAAAAAGCCAGATATTTCTAAGGGAAAGCTGAAAGTGATTCCAGTATCACAAAACGCAGTCTCAAGAGACAGGGTCCACCAGTGTCCACTCCAATAGAGAGGTCCAGAAAGATGAAAACTGAGGTAAGATGATCAGATCCTTGGCGATTAAGAAAGCGCTGGTAGCTGGAGAAATCATTTTCAGTTGAGTGATGAGGTCAAAAGCCAGATTGCAAGAGCAAAGGTAGAGGCAAGTTCCTTAACTTCTGTCAGGCTCAGGTTCCTTACCTTTAAAATGGGAACAATACTGACATCTGCCTTCCAGGATAGCTGTGCAGATTAAATGAGATATTTGTAAAGTACTTAGTTTAGCATCTGGCACACCATAGGTGCTCCATAAATGCTTACTCCCTCCCCTTTTATCCAAGGAGTACTAAATGAGAATGCTGTAGCTCCAAAGAAGGTGAGAAGTCTAGAGAATTTTTAGTCTCTGTGACTCTTGCCCTCGTTAAAAAGAATACTGGCTCAAGGATTTTCCCCCATCCTCTTTGCCCAAATCCTTGGGTCCTTGTCCTTTAGGGTGGTCACCACAAACAACCCTTTCTGCTGAGATTCCAATGTCCACCCTTTCTCCTCACCTACCTCCAGGCTCTATAAGCAGCTGAAAAGGGAACAAACAACAGAGATGCCAAACTGAAAGACAGTGGGGTCGCAAAACCTTTAAGAAGCTCGTCCAACAGGACAAGACCTGGTCCGAGTTACTTTGCAAATAGCCCAAGTGCCACATCCATTTTCAGGAGTGGCCACTACCAAATGGCAGTTTTACAGGCCCCGCCCACACTGCTTACCAGACTTGCATCTGATTGGCTGCTCACTCTCTTCTGTTCTGTACCACCTTCCCCGTCCCCTTAGCCACTGCCCTCCCTGGGTCCATGGATCATGCTAAGTTTGACGGTGTTTTAGGTTATGGTTCCTGCCCCATATGGCTTAGTTTCTCTGTTCCTTAGTTGTTCCTCAGTCTTTTCATCTATGAAATGAGGGGGTTGAACCTCTGTCTCCTAAGGTCCTTTCTATGATCCATGAAGGCACTCAAACCTCCACCTAGTCAATTTGGATTCCTGATAGAGACCCTTGAGAGAAAATTTATTGATTTCTACAGGAGAGGTTTCCAGGAGGATGGGGATAGAGATACAGTTGTTCAATTTTGGAAAGTTAACCTATATTGCATTTTAAGACATCTTTTCCTCATTCTATGTTAACAATAGACATCTGAAACCTTTTCTGGGCAGAGTCTCACTATATCAGACGGCGGGTTTGCCTTCATTCCTCTCCTCTGTCCCTATTCCTGATTTTTCTGGACTTCGAAACCATGTCCCTGCCCTGTCCCTGCCAAGTACATGCCTCCTCTTCCTGTCCTTCATCTTTTATTTCCCTTTTGCATGTTGTCAGGAAGCTCCTTGAGGGCAGAGACTATCTTCCTTTTTGCTTGTATTTGTATCTCCAGAAATTAGCACAGTGCCTGGCACCTAGTAAGTATTTAATAAGTGGTTATTTCTTCTTCCCTTCCTTCTTCCTTCTCATCTTCCCCACCTTCTTTCCTTCATCCTTTCCTTCCTTCTAGTAAGGAGAGTAGTATTATAAAAATCTAATGAGGAAAGAGTATCCAGGGAGCGAGGATGGTTAAAAACTTCCCATGCTGCTAAGAGGTCAGAGGAAGGGTGTTAGATTTTAGTTCTGACTTTTTCATCCAGCATAAGATAGCATGCCTGGAACATAAGTACTTAATGTTTATTGACTGACTGTCTAGAATCCCCTTTAACTTCTAGACATTTTCAGATTTGTTAAGTGACATCTAGACTCTCATCTAAGTGATGGTTAAGAATTATGAATAGTGCAAGGCCATGGTCAGATCCCCGGAACACTTCAATAGAAGCTTTCCTTTCAGGAGACTCTGCCATATATAATGACTGCTTTTGGTTGTGAGCCCACCACTCCATAATGTTTCCATCTTGTTTAAAACATAGGAGAAAGATTACGTCAAATACTTTGAAGAAATCCAGCTATCAATCAGCATTTATTAAGTGCCTGCTAGGTGCAGGCACTGTGCTAAGCTCTGGGGAAACAAAAAGGGGCACAAGGTAGTCTCACCTTGAAAGAGTCGGTATCATCTGTGTATCTGAGACTGTGGATATTTCTCCCAGCTTGTGAATCGTCCAACCAGGCATTTTTGAATACTCTTCATAGAAGTTAAATAAAGGCACAATATGTAGCCTTATTGTACTTCTCTCTCCATCTTAACCCAATCAGTTATTCCATGTTCACTTCTCTAACTGTTGCTTCATCTTTTGTCACAACTCTCCACTGACCTTTATGACTTGGAATGGCTCCTAGTTTCATTGGCTAACCCCTCTGCCAGGACAATACAGTGATCCAGGAGGGGAATGAACTGTACAAAAACTAGTAAAGGACAGTAATATGGAACATGTAGGTGGCAGAGTGGATAGAGAAAATCAGGAGGACCTGAGTTTAGATTTGACTTCAGACACTTACTAGTGTGACCCTGGGTGGTCCACTTAACCTTGTTTTCCTCGGTTTCCTCATCTGTAAAATGAACTGGAGAAGGAAATGGCAAACCCACTCTAGTATCTCTGCCAAGAAAACCTCAAATGGGATCATGAGGAGTAGCAGCAGGACTGAAACCAACCCCACAACAAAACTCCAGGTAAACTCAGAGGTGAAAGGGGTGGTACAACCTTAAGTGGGAGGATCCCCAGGGCCAACCTCACACTCACAAAGGTCTGATTTCAACAAGGAGGAGAGAGTCCTCTAGCAAAGGCTTAGGTGACACAGGTGTCACTATGTAGAGTCTAGAGTCTTCATTCCTCCTGTCAGTAGTTGGATCATTCACACCTATGCAATGTTGTGTACCTAAATTGACCGAGGGGTTTGGAGTTGCTTTTTGTTTCATTTTGATTTTATTTTTTTGTAGCAATAATGTTGCTTTACTGTCATTCTTGGTTCTTGTATGTATGCATGTGCTCCCTTGTCAATGCAAATCCCATCCCATTCCTGTGGCTCCAGGAATGCACCTAGCACAAGCTGCTGCCTCAGATACAGTCACATGAGCCCCGCCCACCTGGCACCCCATGAGGGTCTGCTCTCTGGTAGTTCTCTTGCAGCTGCACCTTGGCACCTCCGAAGTCCCGGGGAGAGGTGCATCTCAGGATCTGGGCCAGGTCACCATGGTGGCGGCTTGTGCTTCACTCAGTGTCCTGGGCGTGGGCCCCCAGGCCCTGTGCCCCGCAGGACCCTGTGCTCCCTCCTGCAACTCTCCCTGGCTCTCTCCTCTGCAGTGGAGGAGAGCCCTCGGGGCATCCAGAGCTGCTGGACAGGCTCCCACTTGGTGGAGCAGTGGTTCAGATGAAAGACTATCAGTAAGCACCCTGACATACACAGGGGGCCCTGGTAGCATGGGTTCTTAGATCTGCTTTTCTAAAAGCATATACCATATATACATATGCCATTCACTTAGGTCAGGAGAAAAGGTCAGCATCCTGAACTTCAGAGAAAATACAGAGGAATCAAAATCAACAGACAGGGATTCCAGCTGCCTGATTATTATGTACATACATAGTTACCGAACAGAGAAGCACCATCATCTGAGTTTTCAAAGGAGGGAGGGGCTCCTTAGCACCTTCTCAGAGTTTCATCTGGCACACACACAAAGCTTCTTCCAAAAACCCAGCTCCCAAGTAAAACAGTGCCTTCGGAGTCTTTATACCTTTTTAGACAGAAGAACATTAGGTTGGTGACCTTCCACAGCACTCCCCCACTCAAATCAAAATCATCTGCAAGTCCTGCCCTCATCTTGAGGTCATGATCCTCTTCAAAAGGAAGGAAAAACACAATAACAACACTTTTAAGAGCCACAGGGCATCACAACCCTTGAGAACCAGTGCCTCATTAACAAAAGATATGGCCCTCCCTACAAATCTTCCCAGGCTCATTAATGGGTGGGGAAAATCTTAAATCACATTCAATCAGAGGCTCTTGATTGTACTAAAACAAAAACAGCAAAAGATCCTACTTTGCTTGCCCTTACAAAGTCTCTTTGGGGGTGCCCTGACCAACCTGACTGCCTTCCATGCTATGTCACTCTCACGTCCTGATTCAGGGCTTATTCTTTCAGTCTTACTTCTCAAGGCACTAATATGACATCATGCTATGATGTTCCCATGGCCTGCTGTGATTTCCCCATTCAAATCTACATCTCTGCTGAAAACCCTACAACTTCCTGCTGAAGAATTTCAGCTTCTCCAAAGAGGATATCAACCTCAAGATTCCCATAGTTCAACACCCAGTCTCACTCTTTAAAAAAAAAAATGTATTTATTTTTAGTTTTCAACATTCATTTCCACAAGATTTTGAGTTCCAAATTTTCTCCCTATCTCTCCCCTCCCCTCACCCTAAGACACCATGCATTCTCATTACCTGTTCCCCCAATATGCCCTCCCTTCTATCACACCTCTCCCTTCCCTTATCCCCATATTCTCTCTTTTCTTGTAGGGCAAGATAGATTTCTATACCCCATTACCTGTATTTATTTCCCAGTTGTATGCAAAAACAATTCTCAACAATTCATTCCTAAAACTTTGAGCTCCAACTTCTGTCCCTTCCTCCCTCCCCACACCTCCCCACTGAGAAGGCAAGCAATTCAATATAGGCTACACATGTGTAGTTATGCAAAAGACTTCCACAATAGTCATGTTGTGAAAGACTAAATATATTTCCCTCCATCCTATCCTGTTCATTTATTCTATTCTCTCCTTTGACCTTGTACCTCCCCAAAAATGTTTACTTCTAATTGCTCTCTCCTCCCACTTGCCCTCTCTTCTATCATCTTCCCCACACCCCACTTATCCTTTTCTCCCCTACTTTGCTGTAGTGTAAGATTTTCATACCAAATTGAGTATGCATGTTATTCCTTCCTTAAACCAAATGTGATGAAATTAAGCTTCACTATTTCCCTCACCTCTTTCCTTTTCTCCTCCATTAAAAAAAGCTATTGCCTCTTTTATGAAAATTTCCTCCTTTCTATTTCTTTCTCCTCCCAATATATTACTCTTTCACCCCTTAATTTTATCCTTTTAGATATCATCCCTTCCTATTCAACTCACCCTGTGCCCTTTGTTATATATATGTATATAATCCCTCCAACTACCCAGATACTGAGAAAAATTTCAAGAGTTACAAATATTATCTTTCCAATGTAGGAATGTAAGTAGTTCACCTTTAGTAAGTCCCTTATGACTTCTCTTTGATGTTTACCTTTTCATGCTTCTTTTGATTCTTGTGTTTGAAAGTCAAATTTTCTTTTCAGTTCTGATCTTTTCATCAAGAATGCTTGAAAGTCATCTATTTCACTGAATGACCATTGAATCCCCTGAAATATTATACTCAGTTTTGCTGGGTAGGTGATTCTTGGTTTTCATCCTAGTTCCTTTGACTTCTGGAATAGCATATTCCAAGCCCTGCAATCCCTTAACGTAGAAGCTACTAGATCTTGTGTTATCCTGATTGTATTTCCATACTCTACTTTCCAATACTCTAATTGTTTCTTTCTAGCTACTTGCAATATATTCTCCTTGACCTGGGAACTCTGGTATTTGCTTACAATATTCCTACGAATTTCTTCAGATCTCTTTCAGGAGGTGATCAGTGAATTCTTTCAATATTTACTTTGCCCTCTGGTTCTAGAATATCAGGACAGTTTTCCTTGATAATTTCATGAAAGACGATGTTTAGGCTCTTTTTTTGATCATGACTTTCAGGTAGTCCCATAATTTTTAGCTTGTGTCTCCTGGATCTATTTCAAGGCCAGTTGTTTTTTCAGTAAGATATTTCACTTTGTCCTCTATTTTTTCATTCTTTTGGTTTTGTTTTATAATTTCTTGGTTTCTCATAAAGTCATTAGCTTCCATCTGCTCCATTCTAATTTTTAAAGAAGTATTTTCTTCAGTGAGCTTTTGAACCTCCTTTGTCATTTGGTTAATTCTACTTTTTTAAAGCATTCTTCTCCTCATTGGGTTTTTGGACCTCCTTTGCCAGATGAGTTAGCCTATTTTTAAAGGTGTTATTTTTTTCAGCATTTTTTGGGGTCTCCTTTAGCAAGCTGTTGATTTGCTTTTCATGATTTGCTTTTCATGATTTTCTTGCATTGCTCTCATTTCTCTTTCAATTTTTCCTTCACTTGTCTTACTTGATTTTTTGAGCTCTTCCGTGACCTGAGACCACTGCATTTTTTTGAAGGTTTTGAATGTAGAAGCCTTGATTTTGATGTCTTCTTCTGATGGTATGCTTTGTTCTTCCTCATCTAAAAGGATGTAAGAAAATACCTTTTTGCCATGAGAGTAACCTTCTATATTCTTATTTTTTCCCCTTTTTGGGCATTTTCCCAGTCAGTTACTTGACTTTTGAATGCTTTGTCAAGTGGAAGGTATACCCTAGAGACCTGTTCTCAGTTCCCCCAAGGTGGCAAGTTTACTTCTCTCCTAGCCTGTGCTGTGATCTGTGAGCAACTACAAGCATTCTTATCTGCCCAGGATTTGAGTACGATTCCCTCTCCGGAGCCTCCACCTCCATCACCTCCACTATGCCAGTGCTCTTCCTCACCCCAACACCGCCACTCAGAACTGAGACCCAGAGTGGCTGCTCAATTCCCCCAGGTCTTTAGGCAGAGAGCTCCAAAAACAGATGCTGCTGCCAGTGGCTGCCACCACCTTGGAACCAGGGCTAGGGCTGAACCCTGCTCCCTTCTCACACAGGTGAAAGAGTTTTCTCACTGACCTTTGAAACTGTTTTTGACATCTGTAGGTTGAGAAATCTGGGAACCACAGCAGCTCCCTGGGATCCTATACCCTGAAGCCTGTTTCAGTTCTGTCTGTGCAGTGCTGCATGGCCAAGACCAGGCTCCACTCTGCTCTGAGCCCAGTGCAGTAGACCTTTCCTCTCAGCCTTCCAGGCTGTCTTAGGCTGGAAATCTCTTTCACTGTCCTTTTGTGGCTTCTGCTGCTCTAAAATTTGTTTAGTCATTTTTTTACAGGTATTTTATGAGTTATGGGGGTACAGCAAGTCCGTCCTTCTACTCTGCCATCTTGGCTCTGCTCCCTTGTCTCACTCTTTGCCAGCCCTTGGACTTCACTTACCTGACTCAAGACCAATGAGGCAGTGAATGGGAAAGGTTCAATCAAGAGACAACCAGGGGATGGATAGTACTACCAGACCTGGGCCACCTACTTATCAAGTTTCTAGATGCTTATGCAGGGATGTTTAAGGTTTTGGGCAGTGACAGTGAGAAATGAACCATCAGCAGAGCAGGAAGGTTGAGTGAGTGGGTATCCCTTGCAGTTCAAGGGCTAAAATCCAGAACTTCCCAAGGATTTCATTGCCTTTGCTCAAAGTGCTCACCATAACATTACAGTAATAACAAGATGACAAGCAACTTCTGCCCCACTGGGAACAAGTGGTACTGAGGCAGCTCAATATGTCTCTGGGGTAGCCAGCCATGCACTGATACCTGGATTTCCTGGCCCTAGCTGTTATGTTGGGGGCAACACACCAGTTGTTCCCTCCAACAAAAAAAGTTCTTGCCAACAGTTTTTGGCAACAGTAAATAGTTCCTCATCTGAAACTGATACGATTTTTATCAGTGGAAATGACAAAGAGACATCCCCACATGTTTTGCCCGTGCACTCTAAGGATCATGGGACCTTTCCATCTGACTTGGAGGTGAAATCTTCTGTCTCTATTGTCACACCCATGAGTTTCTTAAAAGCAGGGGTTATTTTACTTTTCTATTTGTATTCTCAGGACTTAGCACAGTGTTTTGAACATAAAGGCTTAATAATTCAGATTAAATGCTTTGTCAATTGCCTTTAGTTCTGGGGAACCCATGCTCATACTTTCTCTATTTCTCAAGATGAAAGATTCACTTGAGTCCCATAAATTTAAGGACTTCATCATTTTGTGGACATTTAGTGACTTTTATAAAGCCAGACAAAAAGTTATTTCACCTCTTTCAGTAGGTTAATTCAAAGTGTTTCCATCTGAAATACCTATTCACCAAGAAAATAACCTTCTAGTCTTATTTCTTCCTTTTCTTTCGGCATTTTTCCAGAAGTAACTTGATTTTTGAGTCCTTTGTCAAGAAGAGGGTATACTCTGGGAACCTGTAAGTTCTCATTTCCTCCAAGGTGACACAATCAAGGGAGAGGAGTTTACTCCTTTCCTGGCCTGTGCTCTGGTCTGAGAACTACCAAAGATTTCTGCCCAGGATCTGCAAATAGAATTACCTTTCCAGGGCCTCCACCAGCTTCACGAAACCAGCAGTCTTCCTCACCCCAGGGCCTCCATTAAGGGCTGAGACCCAAATCAATGGCTCAGTTACCCTAGGGTCTTTAGGTAAAGGGTTCCAAAAATGGATGCTGCTGTTGCTGCTGCCACTGCAGCCTTTGGAGGAAGCTAGAGGAGAACCCTACTCCCTTCTCATCCAGATGACAAAGCTTTCTCACTGACTTTTGAAGTTGTCTTTGGCATTTCTGGGTTGAGTGACCTTGGAACCCCAGCTACTCCCTGTGATTCCATCCCTGAGACCTGTTGCATGCACTTTTAGATGAGAGCATGACGTTATTAGTTTTACTGATGTGCTTTAAATTTGTTACTAGTTATCTCTCACAAAAGAAGGTAGGTAAGTATAAAGTAGTTCCTGAAGTCTGATAGACCTAAGTTTAAATCTGGCCTCAAATACATCCTACCTTCATGTCTCTGAGCAAGTCACTCAATTTGAAAATATATTAAACTGACATTTGCTGAAAACTCACAATTCTCCAGACACATCTCTCTCTCCCCATTTCCCCTATCTGCCTCATCTAATAGTTGTTCTTAGGCAAATAAATTCTATCCCTTCTTGACCAATGGAATGTGTTCAATAGAGGCAGCCCAGCAAAGAAGAGGGAAATGTGACTGACCATGTGTAGAGTACATAGAAATTTGGTCATAAGCCCCTTATTGAATCATACAAACATAGAAATAAAACATTACTAAAAGTGTGTTTTATTTTCAAATCGGTCAAGGTACTGTATAATCGCTACTGTTACAGTTCCATCTGCAGAACATTAACATTGTTAGCATTATCTTTTTGAAAACCAAATAATAAAATTAATCAAACTAGGTCCCTTTGGTGGTAATAACTGCTTCTGCATTTGTTCAGTAGATCAAGCTTCCTTTATAAATCTTTCTTAGCTCTTAGTTCCTGTTTATACCTGCAAACAAAAACAGAAGACAGCAAACATCATCTCTCTGGGATAAGGAAAGGAGAGGCAAAAGCAGTTTTGTTCTTTTACTCAGGAGTCTAGTCCAGTTTCCACCTTCCTAAATCCTGGGAAAGAATAAGCAGAAGATAAAGCTGTACCAGACTTGTCTGCCTTTGGTTTATGCAGATAATAAATGGAAATGCAAGTACTAACAAGTTTTACACATTTAATTACACATAACTTCTTGTACCTAAATGACTTTAATCTTAATTTTTCCGTAATATATATACTTACATCAATAACATGGAAATATAGAAAACATTTGGAATAAGCCATCTCTCACAAGTCAGAGGGAGCTGCAACTCAGGAGAACTGTAACTCTGGACTTAATTCTAACCAGCAAGAAGACTTAGGTGTGAAGAAACAGAAGCAACAGGAGCCTTGGGATAAAATGTATTTGTGGTAGTGAAGAAGGGAATATGTGGCAAGATCAGACTTTGGGACAGCAGATTCCAAAGAGAACAGAAGATGCATATGATACTATGGCAGTTCACAGACTCCTTAAATTGGCCAGAGACAATGAAAGAGAAGACTGATCAAGAAGAATGGGAACATCTCCAGCATAAAATTCTGACAACAGAAGAGCAAACTATTCAATGAGGGAGAAAAGAGAGAACAATATGATTTGGAGATTATAGAGATTTTTAAAATAATTGGCACCACTGTTTCCTTCAATCATCATAGATATTTGAGAACAGACTGTATTTCACATAACCTGCTAAATTAGTTACAAAAACATCTTGTAAAAGAGTCTTCACAGAATCCTGAAGCTCAAAACTTCATAGCCTATGGGACAAATGAGAAAGTACAATGGTACAAAATAACCACTTCCCTAAATTAGATGAAGTCCCTGGACTTAAATCAAACATGCCATCTATGAAATGCAATGCATCCTGGAAGGAAATATAATGCCATATAACATTCCCCATCTCCCTTAGCTGATTCACACTAAAATTTTCTTCAGCTGCAGAAAGTTGAGACAATAATGACTTTATTGTGTAACTTGGGCAAATACTAAGATATAAGTAAAGCCAGGGACCTCATAATATATTGGAGTATTAACTACTCATTAATAAATTATAGAATCAATAAACAAAGTGTTACAAATTTCCTGGCTTCATAAAACACATTCCAACAAAACCAGTAATTTTGTCCCACATATAATTGTCATTTTTAGTCAAAGACTAGTTTATGCATTCAAACTAACAGAATTCACAAAATTGTACATCTTATTATTTTATCAAAAGTCACATATGCAGTCAGAGGCAGAGCTGGGACAAGAACCTAGGCTTCCTAATGTATTGTCAGGTACTTTTCTCATCATCCCTTTTTCTACTTGGAAGTTGGAGTCCCTGAGCTAAGACTTAAGGAAATTGGGCCAGTTTGCTGGTGGCGGTAGTAGATTGTGGCTTACAAAAATGAGATAAACTTGTTGGTCCTCCTAACTAGACCTTCCTTCTTGCCTTTTAATCTTTCTGAGACTTTAAAATATGCTAAGATACCATACAAGAAAAAAAGACAAGACATGCTAGGGTTGTAAGGGATGTTAGATGAGTTATGTGGTAAACTGAGGGGAAGCCCTGACGGGAATATGAGATAAAAATTTGGGAAAAGTTTATATTGTTTCCAGATGAGATTTGCCACATAAAGTAGGATACGTAACATAGAGCCACACTGAACATGCTTTTCAACAGTGAAAAGAAATGAGAAAGAAAGGCAACAAAATAAAAATCATCTTAGAAAAAGAATTAAGAGTAAAATACAGTCACAACTGAGGGATCAGACCTATGATATCATATAGAAAAGGAAGGAAGCAAGCATTTACTACCTATCTACCATGTGCCAGGCACTGTCTTCATCACTTGATTCTCACAACAACCCTGGGAGGTAGGTGTAATTATTGTCCCCATTTTAGTTGAGGAAACGGAGGCAGATGCAGGTGAAGTGGCTTTCCACGGTCACAGATACTATAATGGTATATTTGGAAAATCCTAGAAATTCAACTAAAAAGCTAGTTGAAACAGCTTTAGCAAAGTAGCAGAATATAAGATAAACCTACACGAATCATCAGTATTTCTATGTATTACCAACAAAATCCAGCAAGAAAAGATAATAAGAGATTGTTCATTTAAAATAACTGTAGACATTATAAAACACCTGGGAATATACCTGACTAGATAAGCCTAGGAACTACAGGAACATAATTACAAAATGCCTTTTATACAAAGTCAGATTTAAATAACTGGAGAAATAATATGTTCATGTGGGTGGGCAGGGCCAATATAATAAAAATGATAACTCTACCTAAATTAATCTACTTATGCAGTGCCATCCCAATTAAATTACCAAAAGATTATTTTATTAAACTAGAAAAAAATAATAAAATTCATTTGTAAAACAAAAAGTCAAGAATATCAAAGGAATTAAAGAAAAAAATGTAAAGGAACGAGGTCTAGCAGGGAAGTGTCTTAAAAGGCAGTAATTATCAAAACCTGGTATTGGCTAAGGAATAGAATGATGGATCACTAGTACAGACTAAATATATAATACAAAGTAGTAAGCGATTATAGTGACTTTGTGTTTGATAAATGTAGAATTAAACTCTCAGAATAAGAATTCACTGTTTGATAACAAAAATTGTTGGGAAAACTGGAAAGCAGTTTGGCAGAAACTAGGTATGGCCCATTATCATACAACATTTATCAGGACAAGATAAAAATATACATATGATCTAGAAATAAGGGGAGATACTGTAAATAAATTAGAAGTATGTGGAATATATTATTTATCAGACTTATGGATAGGAGAAGAATTTATAAATAAACAAGATATAGAGATCATTGTTGAGATGTAAGATGAATAATTTTGATTACATTGAATCAAAAAGTTTCTGTACAAATAAAACCAATGTAGCTAAGATTAGAAGGAAAGCAGAAAATTGGGAAAAAATTTGTATTGCGTTTCTTGGATTAAGGCCTCATTTCTCAAATATGTAGAGAACTTTGTCAAATTTGTAAGAATGAATCATTCCCCAACTGATAAATGGCCAAAGGATATGAAGGAGGAGGAAGAGGAAGAGGAAGAAATCAAAGGTATATATTGTCATTACTGATTAGAGAAATACAAATGAAAACAACCCTGAGAGACCATCACACACTATCATACTGGCTAAACTATAGAAGGGAAAATGACAAACACTGAAGAGACACTAATACAATGTTGGTGGAACTGTGAAGTGATCCAACCATTTTGGAGAGCAATCTGAAGATAAGCCCAAAGAATTATAAAACGGGGTGTACTCTTTGATCCAGTAATACCACTATTAGGTCTGTTTCCCAAGGTGATCACTGGGGTTATCATTGTTGCTGGTCCTTCATTCTTGAAAAGGATCAATGACATCACAAGGATTGACTTCCTTGTGAAATGGATTTAAGTGAGGCAGAGCTGCCAAAAGTCATTAGCCTAACTCTCTCCTCTGGAGTAATAAGAGTCCAGTGGCAAGACAGAAGTCAAGATGACCAGCAATGGCCCAGCCAAGGTGATCAAAGAGAAAGGAAAAGAACTTATATATTCTAAAATACTTATAGTAGTTCTTTTTGTGGTGGCAAGGAACTAGAAATTGAGGGGATGCCCATCAATTGGGGAATTGATTAATAAGTTGTGGTATATGACTGTGATGGAATACTACTGTGCTGTAAGAACGATAAACAAGTAGATTTTAGGAAAACAGACAAATTTGCATGAAATAATGAAAAGTGAAATAGGCAGAACTAAGATAACATTGTATATAATAACTGCAATACTACTTAAAGAGTAAATGTGAATGACTAAGCTATTCTGAGCTACATGACTATTCCAATCAATTATTAAGGACTGATGAAGAAATATGCTATCTAGCTCCAAAGAAAGAATTGATATATAGAACTGTGTTGTATAGTTTCACTTATATACCTGGTGTCAAATGTTGCCTTTCTTTAGTGTGGGATTGAGAGGGAGGGAAACAGTTTGGAATATGAATGTAACAAAAAAATTAGAAGAAAGTTATATATGATAAAGAAAAAAAAAGAAAAATGCTTGCTGACTTGATTTCAACACAGAGGTTACAGACTCAAGATGAAAAATGAAGTATACATTTTTGGGCATGGCTGTTATGGGATTGCTTTATTTGTTACAAAATTGTTGTCTTTTCTCTTCCCACAATGGGGGAACAGGAGGGTAAGAATATAAATGCTTATTAACTGAAAAAATAAAAAGACTATAAGGTACCAAAAAAAAGCTAATCAAGGGTAATTTAAGAATATCATAGTAGACTATTAATGGAATAAACTTTGTTGTCATGCCAATTTTACATTATCGAAGCAAAAATTACAGTGGTAGAGAAGAGGGGAATATCTATCTAGAAAGCAGTGTATTGTGAAAAAGACCTGGGGTTTTTATTGACCTGCAAATTCAATGATTGCATGTATAATCTGGCAGCCTAGTTCAATTTTTGGACTGCATTAACAAGAAGTAGCATTTCTAGAGCAAGGGATTAAGTAGTTCTGTCTCCAGTCGTGGATAGACCCCAGCAGATTATTTCTGAAAACCTTTTCTTTTTTTAAATAAAAGACACTGACAAGTTGGAATGTATCCAGGAGAATGACCAATATTTAGGGGACCTTGAACCATGCATGCTACATGATGATCAGTTGAAGCAATTTAAGGATGTTTAACCTGAGGAAGGGAAGACTTGCTCAAAGGAAATAGAAGAGTTAGGGGAAGAAACATGATAAATTGTATTCAAGTAATTCAAGTTTTCATGTGAAAAGGGAATTACATGGTGACTTTTGTTCTGCTTGGTCCTGGAGAGCAGAACTAGGTCCAGGGGGTAGACATTATAAAACAGAAGATTTTAGAAGAAAAGGAAAAAACTTCATAACAATTAAAACTGTGTGAAAGTGGACTGCACCACCCCATTGGAGGTCAAGAAGCAACTAGATGAGCAATTGTACAGGACTGCTGTAAGGATTTTTATGCTTTGGGTTCTACTTGGAATATGATGATTTCTGTCTGATATTCCTTTTAACTCTTGTCTGTTACGCTATTGAGCGAATACTGTATTACATTGTGGAATTTGTGATATTCCACACCTTCCCACTTCCCTCAGCCTCCTCTCCTCTCTGATTGGAGGAGAGGTCTTGGATTGCACAGCTCACTCCAACTTGCAGTTGCAGCTCTCCTCAATCTTCACCCTCCACCCCCAACTTTCCAGTTTTCTTTAGTGGGTTGTCTTCTCCTGATAGATTCTACACTCCTTGAGGGCAGGAGGTGTCTTTTTCTTATATGCATTCCCAGCACTTAGAATGATGCCTAGCATATAAGGAGGTACTTAATTAATGTTTACTGAATAGAATTTTCCCTGAAAACAGAATAATCACCATTTCTTAATGGTTGCAAATTAGTACAAAAATTTAGCAAATATCAATGGTATTAATAGAGACACATGGAAAATGTGTTTGAACAAGTTTCCAATTCTAATTTTCATGATTTTGATTATATAATTTGTGAACTCCCTTCTTCCAGGAATTTATTACCTTGGGCCATTTTTCTGGAGGCACACACACACACACACACACACACACACACACACACACACACACATACACACCTCTGTTTAAGCATTATAAAGTTATACACCCTATTATTTATTAAGTGGGTCCACAAAAACACAAATTTCGGTAAAACTGCAATATAATGTTTCTTAGTTGTAACATAGCAGCAATGGTTACTTTTAAATATACTTGAGAAAACATTACCAGGTCTGTAGATTCATCTCATATATAAAATAACATTTATCACAGCATAGACTTTTTGGGAAGTATATATATTTACATTAACAGACATACCTCCATATACGAAAGAGCTGAGAGCCTCCTGCGAGACCGACAAAAAAATTAACAGCAAACAGACTCCAATTTTTAGGAATAATAACAAGGGAGTATCTTGACCAAATTAATCCTGTTAAAACAAAAAAGAAACAAAGCACAGGGGGTAAAGCTTAACTATTGCTGTGCTGCTATATATTATTCGGTATTTAGCATTAAACAGTAAGAAATTTTAAAAGACCACAAAGGTGAGATGGTAATGTGAGGCCATGATTTCCTCCCCAAACCTTAGTTGTCATTAAGAGATCTATATCCAGTGTGATGAAAAGTAATTTCTTCCTGTTCAAAAAGGAAAATTATCGCCTCTTCTACCTTGTCTTTTTTTAAAGATATATATATATACACATACACATACATATCTGTGATTCACTTGACTCTACAAAAACCTCATACACAGTTAAATAATCGTTTGGCTCCAAATCTGTAATTTTATTTGCTGTAGGAACCTCATGATGTTGAAACTTTTTGTCTACTAGATGCAGAACTGCAACCTGCCTGCAACCTGATAGGCTTAGAGATTACCTAAGGAGCAAGAGAAGGAAAATGAATTAACCACAGTCAAGAGCCCAGGTCTTACTAAGCCCCAAACCTGGTGTTTTCTGCACTATACCTTTTGTTAAGTAGGTTTAAAATAAAAAAGAATGGCATAATGGAAGATTTAAAACACTCACCTGTAGCCATTAATACAGTAGATTGTGCTGTGCTGAGTTTTTCTGCAGGCCTGGCCATGTCAGCCAATCCAGCACAAACCAACCCCTGGAAAATACACAAACTATTAACCCCAAATTAATGAGCAATATATATGTATGAAAACTGTTTTGAAACTAATGATACAAATGTCCCTCTTTCCATTCTTTTGTTTTTCTATACTATTACTGTTTTTGAAAAATAATATAGGAAAGGTTTTATTTCAGAATAACAAACTGAATACATTTGTGTTAAATTGCTTAAGTATCAGATATTCTATACCTTAATCATGATTTCTTCAAGGAATTATCACAACTACAGCAAACAAATCTTAGTCCCATTCAGAAAGTGTAGTCATGTTTTCATTATATTTCTAGAGACAAGTTGCTTTAGAAATTGAAGCACGTACTTTGAAAAAGCTATTTATTTTTAATCTTTTGAGTTTTCCTGAGAAATTCTGTTAGACATTTCCCATGCATGCTCTTAGAAATAGTAAACAATCAAATATAACAAAATTATCGATAAAAGCACATTTTAGGAAATGACATGTTTTAACCAAATAATTAAAATTATTTTTAATTAATCACATCAGTACAAGAAAGGGTTGTTTAACCAGTCTCAATATGAAGTAAGGAAGTATAATTAGAGGTCTATAGTGACATGTTCAACCTTTTTTTTTGTCTTGATCCTAATCCCAAAATTTACACCACTCTTCCTCTCTCTCTTCTAAGCTTTCATTTTCTGGTTCCTTTCTCTACCTCTCCTACAACATGAAAACAGAATCAGATTGTAGGTCAAACATGGTGTATTTTGGGGCTTGTATTGTACAGAAGTTAGCAGAATGGTTTTAGAAAATGATCTGAAATTTAATAACCATCCAAAAAAAGCATCAAATAGGGGTGGTGCCAAGATGGTGGAGTGGAAGGACTGTAGAAGTTCCCCCCCAGAGCCCACAAAATACCTGTAAAAATGACTCTAAAAAGATTCTAGAGCAGCAGAAACTACAAAACGACAGAGTGAAAGAGTTTTCCAGCCCAAGGCAGCCTGGAAGACCAACAGGAAAGGTCTATTGCACAGGGAGCAGAGAGGAGCCTGGTCTTGGTCGTGTGGCAGGGACAGGTCAGGAACAGACCTCAGGATGTCCAGAATCCCTGGCAACAGCTGAGGTTCCCACATCCCTCAATCCACAAACACCAAAGGCAACTTCAAAGGTCAGTGAGAAAGCTCTTTCACCTGCGTGAGAAGGGAAGGTGGTCTGGTGCCAGGGCAGTAGTGACACAGTGTCCATTTTAGGAGCCCTTTGCCCAAAGACCTTGGGGGTATTGCATGGTTGATCTGGATCTCTGCCCTGCGTGGTGGCCCTTGGGTGAGGAGGAGCTCTGGCTGGTCTGGGGGAGCTGATGAGGGCTCTAGAGGGGGAATTCTACTCACAGATGAGGGGCAGAAAAGAGTACTTGTGGTTGCCTGTAGACCAGAGCACAGGCCAGGAGAGGAGTAAGCTCCTCTCCTTTGACTGAGTCACCTTGGAGGAACTGAGATCTTACAGATCCCTAGTGTATACCTTCCACTTGACAAAGGACTCAAAAGTCAAGTAACTGACTGGGAAAATGCCCGAAAAAGGGAAAAAAAATAAGCCTATAGAAGGCCACTTTCTTGGTGAAGAGGTATTTTCTTCCATCCTTATGGATGAGGAAGAACAATACATATCATCAGAGGAAGACATCAAAGTCAAGGTTTCTACATCCCAAACCTCCAAAATAAATATGCAATGGTCTCAGACATGGAAGAGCTCAAAAAGGATTTTGAAAATCAGGTAAGAGAGATGGAGGAAAGATTGGTTAGAGAAATGAGAAGAGCGCAAGAAAATAATGAAAAGCAAGTCAACAGCTTGCTAAAGGAGACCCCCCCCCAAAAATGCTGAAGAAAATAACACCTTTAAAAATAGGCTAACTCAACTGGCAAAGGAGGTCCAAAAACTCAATGAGGAGAAGAATGCTTTAAAAAGCAGCATTAGCCAAATGAAAAAGGAGGCTCAAAAGCTCACTGAAGAAAATACTTCTTTAAAAATTAGAATGGAGCAGATGGAAGCTAATGACTTTATGAGAAACCAAGAAATCACAAAATAAAACCAAAAGAATGAAAAAATGGAAGATAATGTGAAATACTTCACTGGAAAAACAACTTACCTGGAAAATAGAGACAATTTAAAAATTATGGGACTACCTGAAAGTCATGATCAAAAAAAGAGCCTAGAAATTATCTTTCATGAAATTATCAAGGAAAACTGTCCTGATATCCTAGAACCAGAGGGTAAAGTAAATATTGAAAGAATTCACTGATCACTTCCTGAAAGAGATCTGAAGAGAGAAACTCCTAGGAATATTGTAGCAAAATCCCAGAGTTCCCAGGTCAAGGAGAAAATATTGCAAGCAGCTAGAAAGGAACAATTAGAGTACTGTGGAAATACAATCAGGATAACACAAGACTTAGTAACTTCTACATTAAGGGATTGCAGGGCTTGGAATATGCTATTCCAGAAGTCAAAGGAACTAGGATGAAAACCAAGAATCACCTACCCAGCAAAACTGAGTATAATATTTCAGGGGAAAAAAATTGTCATTCAGTGAAATAGAGGACTTTCAAGCATTCATGATGAAAAGACCACAGCTGAACAGAAAATCTGACTTTCAAACACAAGAATCAAGAGAAGCATGAAAAGGTTAACAGGAAAGAGAAATCATAAGGGACTTACTAAAGTTGAACAACTTACATTCCTACATGGAAAGATATTTGTAACTCTTGAAACTTTTCTCAGTATTTGGGTAATTGGAGGGATTATATACATATATATAGCCAGAGAGGACAAGGTATCTTGAATAGGAAGGGATGATATCTAAAAAAAATAAAAGTAAGGTGTGAAAGAGTAATATATTGGGAGGAGAAAGGGAGAAATGGAAGGGGGCAAATTATAAAAGAGGCAAGAAAAAGCTTTTTTAATGGAGAAGAAAAGGGGAGAGGTGAGAGGGAAAAAGTGAAGATTATTCTCATCATATTTGGCTTAAGGAGGGAATAACATGCACACTCAATTTGGTATGAAAATCTATTTTACACTACAGGAAAGTAGAGGACAAGGGGAAAAGTGAGGTTGGGGATGATAGAAGGGAGGGCAAATGGAATGAGGGAGTAATCAGAAGTAAACACTTTTGGGGATGGACAAGGTCAAAAGAGAGAACAGAATAAATGGAGAGCAGGATAGGATGAAGGGAAATATAGTTAGTCTTACACAACATGATTATTATGGAAGTCTTTTACAAAGCCTATATTGAATATATAGCCTATATTGAATTGCTTGCCTTCTTAGTGGGGATGGAGGAAGGGAGAGAAGTTGAAACTCAAAGTTTTAAAGGTGAATGTTGAGAACTGTTTTTGCATGCAACTGAGAAATAAAGGTAATGGGGTACAGAAATCCATCCTGCTCTACAAGAAAAAAGAGAAAATGAGGATAAGGGAAGAGAGGGCTGTGATAGAAGGGAGGGCAGATTGGGGAAAGGGTAATCAGAATGCATAGCGTTTTGGGGTGGGGGGAGGGGAGAGATGGGGAGAAAATTTGGTACTCAAAATTTTGTGGAAATGCATGTTGAAAACTAAAAATAAATAAGTAAACATTAAAAAAAAGTCATCAAATAAACATTTAGAAACAACACTTAGCTTTTATAAAGGCAAAACTGAACAAATTCTCAAACAACAGAAGACAATAGTTAGCTGAGTATCTATGATGGCCCTGACCTTGAGTAGCAAGATGGCAGCATTTGGTAACTATTTTTCATTTTTTCTGCCTCTTTTCTAGGGAATGGGTAAAATAATGGGAATGTTTTCACACTATTAATTCCCATTTCCAGTAAATCTGTAAATTTTCTCTATTTGTATTCAAATGACCCAGACTTTAGGGAAGACAAAGGATTATCTTAATTTCCTTAATTCTTTGTTTGAATTCAAACCCGCCTGCAAGTAGGTCTAAATTTCAGAAAGAAATCATAGTGCAAAAATGATTTTGAAGATTTGACAAAATGTGTATGTGAAAGTAATTTTACCAAATCAATCAACTAACATTTATTATGTGTCTATGTGTTAGGTACTATGCTAGGCTATGTGCAAATACAAATAACGAATCAATCCTAGAAATTATTTTATCTCTTTCAGCTCTGTATCTGTGACCCTGGAATTACAATGAGAAAGCACCAGATTTATCATTCTATGATGAACTGTAAAAGCACCATTAACAGATCAAAATTATTTGGTAAAACAAATCTGGGTTTTTATCAAGTTAATCCAAAAACAAAAACTCTGAAATCTAACTACTTGAAATCTAGAGGATACTTAATATCAAACAAAGCAGTAGTCTAACACTTAATCTATTTTCTCTACCTCTCTTGTCCTCTCTTCTTTCCTTCCCCTAATTTCTTTCATAAAATAAACTTCAAGGATGAGTGTGGGTGCTTCCTCTGGCAATGCAGAGAGCAGCACCTCTATAACCCTAGAATGGTTTCAATCATTAACTTGTCCTGAGGTCAACCTAATGATGAACATCTCCAACAGCAGACATAAAGTCTTAGCACCACAAGGCCTGTACTGAAAAACATTCTAGTCTGGTAGGACTTAGAAGATTGTGAACTTTGCTAACTCAGGGCTACCTCCATGATATGAGGAGGCATCAGAATAGGGCTTTAGAAGTAGTTCTTATAGCTCAACAATCAAAAGTACAGCTTTCCTTACTTTTTAGATATGTATTATTAGATAGGAAAATAACAAATAATAATAGCATTTTATAGCACTTTAAGGTTTGCAAAAATGGTTTTACAAATTAATTAAAATAAAAAAATTAACTTTAGGTAGAAATTAATTTTATTATTTTAATACCTGTAATGTGACTTAACAATTAAAAATGCCTGAAAAAGGTTTTTAATTTAAGCTAAATTAGTTAAGAGGTGTGGTTCTAAGGAAAAAGTATTAGAATTGGAAGAACTAAAGTTTTTATCTTCTGAGGCCATCAACATGCTCAGTTTGAATTCCTTTATCTTAAAGTTTCTCACATATAGCTCAGCATGATAATGATGAGAATATTTGCTATAAAGTAATTTGAAGGCCCACAATGAAGATATTTTTAATTTACAAAGTCATTTGATCCTGATGAGCTACTCTGTTGTTAAAAAAAAATAAGGGTTTAGCCAACCAGACATTTCTTATTATTTGCCCAGAGTCAAACTCACCCATTTCATAATTGGTGCCCAGAAAAACACAGTTCTAGGACCTAAAAAGAAAGGGAAAAAAAGTAAGACATAAAAACCATTATTTTATATAAAATAAACATCATACCTATCATACCACATATACACTTCCAAGGACCAAAGTCAAATATTTGTGAATCCATTTCTCAACTTCTATTAACTTATAAAATTTATCACCAACTAAGAACTAAGTTTCCTTTGATTTTTGTATCCTTTACTATACTTTTTGAAATTTTTATAAATTTTTTCCTTACAACAACCCATTGAGCAAATATTACCCAAATTTTACAGATGAAGAAACTAAAATTAGGCTGAACATGTAACTTGTCTAAGGTTACAGAGGCAGTGACTGAGGTCTTTGGTTTCTCAGACTTTTGCTTTTATTACTACACTAAGCTGCCGGCCTCTATAAATACTAAAAGTGTTTATCCCTATTATAAATATGCTAAAATTGTCACTTGAATGCCAATTAACAACTAGGTTATCATCTTGATCCATTTAAGTCAATCGTCTGACTTCTCCTAAGTTTTTCTTTTTTTTTTTTAATTTTATTTTTCATTTTTAACAGTTTATAACAGATAAAACAATTCAAACTTTTGGTCAGATGATACTTCTTTTTAAAGCATTTACAATATGGACCACAATTTTTTTTTTAAAACATTATCCCACTGAGACACAAATAATATTTATGTTGCTAACCTCACAAACTCTTGACCTAATTGTCTCCACAGAATTACTAAGAATTAAAGGACCCTAACTTATTGTTGTTGGTCTAAAGTCCTACGCCTAATAGTTTAATTTTAGACTTAACCTCGGATGTTCCCCTACCCATAATCTATAATTGAATAGATCTGGTATTAAGCTTACAAACCTTCTGACTATAGGAAATTGCCACCAAGATTAGGGACATTGCAGGGATAAAATATCTCCCCAACTTCATGTCAATTCCAGGCAGGATTAATTGTTCACTTGCATTCAGTCAGGCTTAAAGTCTGCAAGGTGTCAGTGGGGAAATTGAGTTAGGAGAATCCTAACTCAGCCCAGGCTGAACAGCTGCTCTCCCACCCTACCCGAGAGATCACCTTTTGCAAATCATTCCAGTATTTCACTAGCTTACTGGCATCCTGGATTGGAGGCTCGGATCACCTTTCTTGCTACCCATACCTGGAGTCAGACTCAGAAGAACAGTCACTTAATAGAACCATAGAATCTAAAAATAGCAAATTCCAATAACCAGGTTTCAAATATGATTATAATTTCACTGTGGCTAAGGAACATCTTTTAAGGCAAGTCTTAAGTGGCTTACATGCCTTTCTATACATGTTCTAGTTCCTGATTAAACAGCAATCATAAAAATCAAATTTACCATTAAAACATTAACTTTTCCATCAATACCAAATTTTACCAGACTAAGTTTTTTTAAAATATATTTTTATCGATCTTTTTTCTACATTGCCTAGACTTCTTGTATCTTCCCACTCTTTCCCCTCACTCTTCTAGTCATTTCTTCTCTTAAATTATTAAAGGTTAACCACAGTACAGTGGAAGCAATCTTGGTTAAAAAATACAAGTATGATTGATTATCCTTTACTTAATTAATACTCTTTTTGTAGTATCATATTAATATGATAGTATACCCTAGTTTAGCAAGAAATTACAAATTATACAATTCAGTAAAGTGATCTTCTGCAGCAATTTCTTAGAAATCAAATAACTTTACATTTTCAAAGGACAATGTAATATCAGTTTACTTGAAGTAAATAAATGAAAATTGGTTGATTCCTAAACAAAAAGCAATTGATGACAAATGATACTTGTGTATTTTGACTTCCTAGAGGTATAATAAGACAAATGAAAGGAACTTCATCAATTAGGATTTAAAATTTGACTGGCATATTAACACATAACATCACACTTGCGGCTTTGTATATTTGTGCATATATTCCAAATCAAGTAGACATATTCCTTAGTAAGTAAAAATGAGGACATGACTTAATAAACTTTATTAAGCATCTCAGAATAGGGCACTGAGTTAATCAGAAGTGAATAAAGTGAAAACAGAAGTGGCTTACCAAACATCTGGGATTAGGAGCAAGGGTGGGATCTATGATTTCAAAGACACAAAGTAACTCCCAGATGAGGACACTTCTCTATCAAGGCATGCTGTCACCTTCTCTGCAACTCATCTCCTTAAATTTAACCAGGGCACTGATAATTTAGAAAACTTGACTTGCCCCGGGTCATACAGGCAGACAGGCCAAAGGTGGTATTCGAACCCAGGTCTTCTTATTCATCATTCCACATTTGCCTCTCAGCAAACATTTAAGTTCCCCCAATTCTAAATTCTGTTATAATGTAGAATAATTTGCTCATAAGGATTGTTCATCCACAAAATCTCAATGTCCAAAACAGTATCAACTATAATACATTTTCCCTCTGTATAATAAGCTGCAGTGTGGCTCAATGGATGATAAGACACAGCCTTATAATCAATCAGCAACACTCATAAATCTAAGTTTCTAAATTGAATAGCAAGTGCTGATCTTCATTAGTAGTGAAGTCCCTTACTAGGTAATCCCTAGAGTGATAGAATGCAGTTTTCAAAAAAAGTTAGGTAAAAAGAGTATTATGTCCTTTCTTGACTACTCCTAAATAATATTTCATAGTAGCACCAACAGTTAAAGATATTTTTAACCGTTTTTACAAGTGGTAAACACTCACATACACACTGGGTGGTTTTAATGAGGCTCACATATCTATGCTTACATAACCCCACAATAGCCTTTTAAGTGAAGAATGTCAAACTTTTTATCTGGCATTTGAAATAAAGAGAGAAAACATTATTTTAACCACTTTTGTGTTAAGAGACACAAAAAGGCTCATTTGGGAAGCACAAAGTAATATAGTTTGATGGATTATAGCAAAGTGAAAAAGGGGTGAGGGATCCCAGCAGCCTGTGGTAGGCCATGAACTTAATGGCCAAGGCTAGGGATTCATCTCTACCAGGAAAGCAAGAGGGAGCTATCTAACTGCTACAGAATATTTCCTTAAGAAGGTAAATAGAAGTTAACCAATAATATGTATGTGAAATATGGGTGAGCAAACAAATGCTCTGTAAAGTCTGAGGGAGGAAAGGTCATTTATTACTGACTTAGAGGGGAGGAACTGTATCTTGTCACTGGACCCAAATGGCTCTGGAGGAGAAAGTGAGGCTGGTGACTTTGCACAGCCCTGCCTCACTTAATTCCAATTCATCTGCATGTCATGGCATCACCTCTCTGATGTCATGGTCCTCTTTGAGACTGAAGGACAAACAACAAGAAGAGAGGAAAGAAATGTGAGAAAACTTCCCAGAGGACATGACATTTGAGTCATACTTTAAACAACTGTGTTTTTGGATCGACATATCACAGTATTTAACTTACAATTAAGTTCTCTGAAGACTGACAAAAGGAAACATATAAGTTATGGGCAAAAGAAATTAGTTTGGAGAATGTGTGTATATATATGTGTGTGTATGTATACATATATACACACACACTCACATAAATGTGTATAAGTAGTGGGGAGTTATCAGAATGCTACTGATCAACTCATTTTCCCCTAGCCTAGATGAGATTATGAAATTACACTCTATAATGGGCACAGGAATATAACGTGTTAAAGTCTAAGATCAAAAACTATCATTTTATTACCCATTTACAAGGTTTGAAGATATTCTTCAGTCAAGTCTGATGACATCAGAAGGCAGCTAGCCATTGGCTGGTCAAATAATCTGCCAGGCTTCTGGTGTTCCTTTAAAAGACAACACTCATTCTGCTGCCAAAATCATGTTATGCCACTTCCCTTGCTCAATAAACTCCAGAGGTGTCCTATAACTTTTAGGATAAAATGCAAATTATTCTGTTTCACATTTAACATTTCACAACGGGGCCCTTCTGATCTCTCAAATCTCCTTATGGTTATCATCCCCTTCACACAGTCCTTTCTCCAGGCTCATTCACCAGTCCTTACACATAGCACTAGCAGTTCCTATGCCTCAAATGCTCTTCCTCTTAGACTGCACTTTTTGGAGTCCTGGACTCCTCTCAAGGCTTAGCTCAGTATAGTGTTCTGCAGGCCTCTGCCTGTCCCCTGAACTACTATGGCCTTGTATGTTTCTTATGAATTCTTCTATATGTACATGTTAACTCTCCAAAGGGACTGAGGACAGGAAATGCTTCACTTCTTTCTTTGTATTCCCAGTGTCTAGCACGGTACCTGGCACACACCAGGGGCTTCATAAATACTTGTTGACTGGCTGAAGGCGGCATTTATTTGCTATAACTTAGCCTATGTATTTTAGAGCTGAAGTCTAAAGTCCTTTTCCTGTCAACCTTATGTTCAGTCATAAAGACATGATGTTAAACCTAAGAGGAATAAATAAAAATGGGCAACAATTTATTAAGTAAAAGTATTTCATAGAATAGTTTTTGTTTCTGCCATTTTCATAAAGTATCATCTACATGTAAGTGCCCAATAATTATACTGTGCAGCAAAACCAAGAACACACGTTATTTGATTATGAGGAAAGTTTCTACATTTAACAAAAACTGCTGGTAACCCAGAAATGGTCTGCCGTAAATGAAGTTTAAACAGTATCTTTCGCCATATGCCACAAAATAAACTCCAAATAAATAAACTAATATAAAACGTTTAAATGCTTTAATGACTTTCTCTGGTAACCTATTATTAGCCTTCCCTGTTCCCTGTCATTGAGAAAAAAAAATAGAAATACAGCTCTTGGGACAAACATGCATAGTTGGGCAAAAATAATTCCCATATTGGCCAAGCCTAAAAACGCATATCTCATTCTTTACAGAGTCCATCACCCTTCTCAGTCAGGAGGCAGGGTAGCATGCTTCATCATTAGTCCGCTGGCAGGTCACTGCACTGAACAAAGTTAAGTCTTTCAAGGTTGTTATAACTATAAAAGTTATTCTTCAGGTTCTGCTCACTTTGTACTGCACCACTAGTTTCATACAAATCTTTCAAGGTTTCTCTGCAACCACCCCTTCCATAATTTCTTATGGTGCAATAATATTTGATCACAAACCATTACTTAGCTATTCTCCAATTGACAGGCAACCCCTTAAAGTGAGTGTAGTCCTTTGCCGCTACGGCAAAAATTGCTATAAATGTTTTTGTACATCTGGATCTTTTCATTCTGTGTTGACCTAGTAGTGATATTGCTAGGTCAGAGAGTATACACAGTTTTGTGCCTTGTGGGGCATAGTTCCAAATTGCCTTCCAGAATGGTTGAACCAACAGTGCCTTAGTGTGCAGCCTCCTCCCTCATGTTTGTCATTTTCACCAATCTGGTATGTGTGAGGTAGAACCTCAGAGTTGTTTTATTATACATTTCTATAACTACTAATGATTCCAACAATTTTCTAAATGGCTGCTGATAGCTGGGAATTCTTCCTTTGAAAACTTTCTGTTCATATCACATTACCATTTATCTGCTGCGGACAGGCTTTTGTTCTTCAGATATTTGAATGAGCTCCCTGAACAGCTTGCTGCAAAGACATCCCTCTCACCCAAAGTTAACCATCTAAATGCAACTGCATTGGTTTCATCTGTTGTTGATGAAAGACCTCCAAGTGTGTCATTTTTGTTCCAGTATCAAACTTGTACAATCAGAGGATTGGCATGAAGCAGGTCCAGAAAACATTTCCATTCTCATTTCTAGCATTACACCATTTTCTTGATTCATTTCAATTTTGCTGATGATAAAAGGCCATTAGGAAATCACTAAAATGTGTTGATAGTACATGTAATATTTATTCCCTCCACTTTTAAACACTTTTCTGAACTTGACACATTCACATACATGCATGTTATATGTAATATAATATTATATTGTAATATTATATTACACAATCTTGTCTTTAAAGCAAAACTTTATAGAATATACTTAAGAGTCCAATTATCTCATTAATCTCTAATGATAAATTTTAAAAAATCTAAATATTTGGCTAATTCTTAAGAAAAAATTTTGTTGGTGTTTCTTCATTGTTTTTCTTTTATTCTTTAAAATTCTTCATTTGGCACAAGTGAGACAGCTTTTCTTGGAAGAACTGATCCTGCTGTTGAAAGAACTGAGGGTTTGCAGACCCCCAGAACTAGCTCTGAAAAATGCACCTGGTAGGAATACAGTATCTCTTGGAGAAGGGTGCGGGAGATGAGGCTAGAGATATGTTCTGCTTCCCTTGCAGCCACTCTCAACTGCAGCTTCCTGCCACATTCCTTTTCTCCCCTTGGGGCGCCATATCCTTACATGTGAGGGCTCTTCCAAGGGAATATAATTTTTGTTTGCTTATATTTTCCAAGATATTTTGGGGTTGGGGTGGAGGGCTGGATATTCTTGTAAAAGCTGGGACAATTTACTTTTGGTTCTGTGCAGTTTTCATCAATGTTTTCTTGAAATAAAGTCAGAAAAAGAAGCTTAAAAAAATAATGGTTTCAAAGATGAGTGATTCTCAGGAACAGACCAGTGTTTCAAACGCAGGTACTTGACTAGACCTTTAAATCCAAATCACTTGGGCTTTCATTGAATGGTCAGGCTTCGAGGGTTCATGGTTTACATTCTGATGGCTTGTAAGGAGTGTAAATACCAATTGTTTTCTGCTCAGGCCAGAGACCCAGACCTACGCTTTTGTAATGGTCCATTAAGTCTTTTGTTTCAATTCTTTTGTTTCAATTCTTACCTAGCTCTTGGTTACTGAACAGAGTTGCCTCTGAGACAACCTCTGAGACCTGGAAAAGACCTTAATTTAATTTAGAGAGACCAAGGTCACCCACTGCATCCTGGACCATCAGTAATCATCCAGACTTTTATCTTGCTACTGTACTTTGATGACTGGAGGAGGGAGGCTGATGACCTTTTGAAGCTCTGCCTCACTTAAACCCACTGGTCCTCTTCAGAAAGAGCTGAACACCGACAATCAGGATGAGGTAATAAGAAATATCACTAGAATAGTGGGGGCAGTGGGAATAGAGAAATGGGGCAAATATGAGAAATTAAATTCAATAAAACATTTTATTAAGGCCTACTATGAAGGCCTAGAACAAATGAGGCATTAAAACTGCCTTGTGCCCCACTCCAAAAACAATAATCAAGTTTCTTGGAAAAGAAGATGTAAATGTCACTCCACAGAAGCTATTCATAGGAAGGGCAGGTTTTGGGGTAGAGGGGAATTAGGAGGTAAATGGCTACCCTCTACCTCCTGGAATACTTTACATTTATGAATCACTTTCAGGTTTACAAAGAACTTTACTCACAACAATTCTGGAAGGTAGAGAGTTCAAATATTTTTACAGATGATGAAACAGAATCAGCAAGGATCAGTTACAAAATAAGTTCATAAAACTAGGTTGTTTCCAAGTTCTGTGTTCTTCCTGGTATGTTACAACTTCACGGATATATGTATGACTTGTTATTCATGTATGAAATAAACTTGCTGGAATCTTCATTATTTTAAAGCAATAAAGTCCAAAAGACTGTTGTGGAGAATATTGAATCAAATCAAGAACATAGATAAAATTCACTTTCCCAATTTAATGAAATTTTTCATCTGAAAATAAGATCTTGAACAACATAGTTCCAAAATAATCATGGATGACATAAAGTGGGAAAAGAATATATTCAGCCTGAAACATTTTAGTTTGACTTAAAAACAAAATTCATAAAAGTGCTGTTAGTCAAAAGTGGGTACCAACTCCCTTATGTTACAGAGTAGACCTCTATTTCATCTCCTGAGATGGAACAAAATGGTGACTACAGGTCACAAAGCACAGCAAGCTTAGAATATAGTAAAACTTGTCCACAGAACTTAAGATCAAAATCTAGAACTGGATGAGACCTCTGAATCCATCTGGTTCAAATCCCTCAGCTTTACAGAGGAAGAAAGGGAGGAGGTTTGTTAAATGACTTGTCCAGGGGGCACACGCTGAGTAAATGTGAGATCTGAACTCACATCTTATGACAGTAGAGCTAATGTTTTCCCATTGACCTTGAAGCTACATTTTAAAGTTTTATAGTGAATCCCAGATTAACTGTTACTATTAATCACATCAGTCAGTTAAGTTGCTATTAAATATTAATGAACTACAGTATATTCCCCTTAGGTCTCAAGTCATTTACTTTGTCCTAATCTAGATCTGTAATTTCATTGGTGTAAGGCAGAGACAGCACGCTTGCAAAAGTTTTGAACGCAGTGGGAACCTGATTAAAATGTAATTGGAAAATAAATAAAAATGCAATTCAATAGAGATAACGTTAATTTGCGGTTTCCAAAGTAAATATCCAGTCAGAAGGGATTCCACACCACTGGGCTAACAAACTCTGGTTAGGGAAACCATCTCTACTTGTGCACAAAGCAGTTGAAGCAAGTTACCAGCTTGGGTAATGGGGAGGTTGGTAATGAAGCCAGAGGGTGGTTCAGGCAGAGCTTTAAAACCAGCTCTGTCCCCTACTAAACTATGCTGCTTTTTCCACACCATAAAAATTGGGCATCAGACCCAATCTGGTTCCCACATTAGACACATTTCACTGCTGTAGTTTCTTCACAAGGTTGCTGAGAAGGTCTTTAAGGCTGGCACAAAACTCAAAACAACAGAGAAGGAAATAACCATTTATATATCCCTATCTACATCTATATATAGATATAGATGGATAGATAGGAAAATAGACAGACAGACAGACAAAGATGGCCAGCATAGCTGCCTACAACGCCAGGGACCGTGCCAAGCACTTTTTACAAACATCTCACCGGATCCCGGTACCAACTAGCGGCTTCTAACACTTCCCCCATTTTACAGTGGAGGAAGCTGCAGCTGCGTGACTGGCCGAGAGTGACCCGCCACGCTGAGGGCAGCTGAGGCAGCACGGCCCGCACTTCCAGCGACACTAAGTGGGCAGAACCGCGGCTCCGCAGCTCGCTTGGGGCGTCCAGGCCTTTCAGCTGCACTAGCGGACGCGCCCAGTCACACAGAGGGTGAGCGGGCGGCCTCCGAGGCCCGGCGGACAAGGCGCCCGGGACTCCGAGCCACGTTCGGCGGATTTAAACCACCCCCCGAGCCCCTCGCGCGGGCCGAGGCCGTGGCTGCGCGGGCCGGCGGAGCCCACATCGTTGCAGCCGCCGCCGGGCCCCGCTCGCTCCTGCCGGGGGGGACGTCTCCTCGGCCGCAGTGACAGCCCGGCGGCGGCCCTCCCCGCATCCCCTGCCCCGGCCAGGGTCAAGGCAACACGCAGCCACCCGACCTTACAGTCCCATTTCGGGGCGGGGAGGCGAGACGAGGTCGGGGAAGCGGACCACGACGACGGCTGCAGGGGGACGCGGGGGGCAAAGCTGGAGTCACCACCTGGGACGTCTGCGGGACGGGGCCAGACTTTTCCTGGGGGGGAAGCCTGAGTTCCGCAAGAGAGGCCAAGGTGGGCCGCTTAGGTCCGCGGGAGGCAGGGGAGGCGGAGGCGACGAGCGGCCGTTACCTGCCGGGTGGTTGTAGAGGGGCCTCAGCTTTGGGGGCAGCATCAGCTCCACCTTGTCGAGCATGCGGTGGTAGGTGGCCCGCAGGCCTCGGACTCCGTGGGCGGCCATCCTCACCGCCCAGACGCGGGGCGCCCGCTCCCCAGGCCGATCAAGGGCAGCCCGTAACCTTCCCTGCCTCAATCGGCGGCTTCCTCCGCTCCCCCAGGGTGCCCTTCTCGCCGAATGGCACCGCCCCTCCTACCGCGGTGTAGGAGGGGCCCCAGGGCGGAGAGGAGGCCGAGGGGGCGGGGGCTCCGCCTTGGCCCACCCCGGGCCCACCCCCTGCCCGTGGGCGGAGGGGCCGGGGAGGAGAAGGAGGAGGAGTCATGGCAACAGGCACAGAAGTATCGTTTCATCGCCACGCCCAGGATAGATACCTCCGCCGGCACTTCTCTTACGTCATGCCACGCCCTTCTCCGCGATTGGTCTCCTTGGGGGGAAGGGCAGGTTCCCCGGGAAAGAAGCCACCGGTCATTTCAGTCTTCCGGCTTCAGAGTCCATGTTGGAGAAGGGCAAAAGAAGCTACGCCCTCTTCCCGACTTCCTTTTTCCCTGGATTTGGGACTAAATTCACGTTCAGGATGGGGCCTTGGTGGCTTCCCTGTCCGAAATAAACCCAACTGTTCCCCTAGTCTTCTGAAATGGAACTGTGTGAGGAGAAGGAATACCGGTCCTGCCTCCACCATCCCCTCGCCCCACCCTTTGTGGTCCACGGAGAGCAAGACTTGAGCTAGAGCGGCCGGAAGCAGGCGATGCTGCGTGCGAGGCGCTCTGCCCCCTGTCGCTCGGGCGCGGTAGTAGTCATCTCGCGAGAAGCTGGGGGAGGGGAACGTGCCGGAGGGGGCGGAGGAGGAGGTGGAGCTGCCTGCCTTCTCCTCCTCCTCCTCCTCCTCCTCCTGGAAGGGGCTGAGGGAGGAGAGCAGCCGCCTTGCTCTGGGCGAGAGCATGAGACCATTTCTGGGCGATACGTAGCCCGGGCATCGTGTCGGAGGGAGCCCGGGCACCGCAGCCGGACTCGGCGCGCGCGCCTCGGAGCGGAGCCTCCTCGTGCACGCCCCCTTCTTCCCCCCCCGCCTCCCTCTCTTCTCCCCCCTCCCTTTTCTCCACCCCTCCCCCCACCCCGGGGTCTCCCCGCCTCCCTCCGCGCCATGTCTCGGGGTGGCTGCTGCCCACACCTGCTGTGGGACGTGAGGAAGCGGTCCTTGGGGCTGGAGGACCCGTCCCGCCTTCGGAGCCGCTACCTGGGTGAGTGAGAGGCCCGGGGAGGGGTCTCCGGGCGGCTCCGGCCGGGGGGGCGGGGGGGGCGGTGGCGGCGTGTGGGGGAGGGGGCGGCTGTTGGGCCGGGGACGCCTGAGGGGGTCCCGCGGGTGGCGGAGCGCCCCCGCCCTGCAGCCGCGGTCCTCTCCGACTGAGCGGGAGGCGGCCCAGGTGGGATCTGGGGAGGGGGGGGTCCCTCTGCACGGCTGCATACGCCTCCCCCCACCCCGAGTGCGAGCGGCCGTATTGGGCGGAAAAGTTGGCTCTCTTCTCCTCCCCGCCCCCGAACTAGCCACAGTGTCTATTCCCGCCCCCACCCCTGTGCCCGGGCTCGGGACCGAGCCGGCCCTCGGGGGCTTCCTGGGGAGCGGACGGGGTCGGCCCTAACTCCCGGGAGGCGAAGAGCAAGTCCGAAAGTGACAGCTGAACTCGCCCCCTCCCCTCCCCCTCCGGACACGCCGCGGTTCTCGTCCTTTTGACAGCTTTAAGCTGGAGGTGCCTTGGCCCGCTCCTTATCTGCCCCCTTTGTGGAACCTCCGAAATGGATCCCTTCCCCCTAAGCGGGGCGGGAGCGAGCTTAAAGAGCCCTGGCCACCCCCCGTTGGTGCCCCTGGGTCCTGGGGTTCTCGGGGCTGCTCAGGCCTCGTGTGTGGTTCAGCTGTCGAGGTAGACCTTAAGGATTGTACAGCTCCTTCAAAGTTCAGACATGGATCCTGCCGGATTATTTTTACCGAGGACTTGTAGTATTTTTTGAAAATATCATAAGCCAACCAGTGGTATTTGTGATAAAGTTCTTCGCCTCCACCTCCGCCCTGGCCAGCCGAGTTACAGGTTATTGTCACATTAGCCCAAACTTCGAAGTAAATATATTGGGGTTAGTAGAATCGAGGAACCAGAGATTATTCTAGTGGCTAGGGTTAATAGTTTGAGTAAAATTAATGATTTTTAAATAGTACTTCTTGCGGTGCTTTTAAATTAATGTTCAGTTACTGAGACTGTTGACCTAAATAAGTATAATGTAGGAATCAGCTTTAAATTTAGCTTAATAAAATTTGTTTTCAACTCTGTATACTTATACATGTGATTTGTTTAGCGTTTTATATGTTATATACATGTATGTGTGTGTTTCGTGAAAATGTTTTCCAATAAACTTTTATAATTATTTCTGTTTCTGTTTCCCAGGATTGTAAAAGGGAGAGGGAAGGGAGGAGGGGAAAAAAGTCAATTTGAGTTGTAGGATACTTTAATAGAAGTACTTTGATTAATTTTTATGTAGTGTTAGAAGGTTGCTCTTAGAGATGCTCTAGTCCAGCTTCCTATTCTGAAGAGTGAACTGAGCCCAGATGTTATAAACTCTTAGTTTATAACAAGTTTATATTAAATTATAAACTTTTAAGTTTGTGTTAGGTAAAAGTAATCTTCAGTTTACATATTCATTAGCTAACCACAACTTAGGTTTGCAAAATGGTTTCATACTCAATAAGCTAACAATCTTTTTTTAAAAGTCTGAATTACTATAACTTTAGAACAGTGGTCTAAGTTGGCAAGATGAAATTTGTTAGACTTAATTATTTTTAAGTACAAGTAATTATGTTAGTTCATCGATTTGGTAACCTAGTATTAGTAGGCTCATAGATCTGGAGTTGGAAGGGGCCGAAGAAGCCACTTAATCCACTCTCCTCATTTTATTGGTGTAAGGAAACCACAGGTAGGTAAAGGCTTGTGATCAAAGTAGAGGTAGTAACCATCTGAAGTGGGATTTGGACCAAAGACAGTTAACTGCTTCTTCCTCTGGACCTGATAACTGAAAGTAATGCTCACACCCTCTTTCCTTCAAATTCTCAGAGCATTTATTTGGGCCTCGAGAATAAATATTAACACTCATATGTTATCATGTAATATGAGTTGGAAAACTGTAGATACAATGAAACCATTTGTGCCAGTCTTAAGATTCAGTGCTCAGGCTGATGTATTCTCCTACTCCCTTTAGCTGAGATTCTTAGGTTGCCATCCAGGATTCTAGTTCTGTCTCCGGAGACATACTCAGCTTTTGATTGAAGGGGTCTGAAGAACAAGAAAAACCCAGACCCATGGCTGCTCGCTGAATGGCTTCATTGGTCTGTTGGAAAGATGTGTTCTTACACTCTTGGAAGCTACAACAACATTCACCATTTAAAACATTGGCCATTATCAATTTGTTGACATTGTTCATGCTATTTAGTGGTTATTTTCTAGCTGCTAAATATTTTAATTTTAATAAGATAAGTAGGTACTGTTTTTGCTATCCCTTCTTATTTGTTTGTTGGCATTATATGACTCTGGTTCTAGACATCTCTTTAAGTAGTTCTTCATCTGAGTTCTCATTTTTTTTTGACTCTTTGAGAGCCATGTGTGTTATCCAAAGGTCTGTCTTTCATTCTCTTTATTTACTAATGCTGCTCTTCAGCTGTAACCCTTATGCAGACAACTTCTGAATCTTGAAGTTTTACATTGCTCCTTTCTGGAGCTACAAGACTCACATCTTACTGCTTGCAGGGTACTTCTACCAGGATATTCCAGTGACTAAACATGTTAAACCAAGCTTATCTTTCTTTCTTCCTAAAATCTGTTCTTTCTGACTTGGCTAATCCTGTCACCAGTCATCCAATCTGCCATGTTTGACATCTTTGTATTACTCTTTTTCTTTCCTCTGATATGTAGCCAGTCATGAATGAGATACTGTCACTTTTATCTACACATCTCTCACATCCACACGTCATTATTAAATAAATGCTTTTTAATTTGTTACATTGAAAAATTGTCATTTTTTTATTACAGTTTTTCCCAGTTTTCCTCCTGTATTCCCTTCCTTTCTAAATGACTCCACATTGCCACATAATTCCTTCTGCAAAAAACTGGTCACGTCATTGCTCTTTTCAAGAATATTTTGCTTATTGAGTAAAGTTCATATTCCTTTGCCTAGCTTTCAATGCCATCTGTAATCTGGTACCACCTTGCCTTTCTAGGCTTATCTCTGTCACTTTCATGTTCTTCAGGATCTAAGCCAAATTGAACTGCTTATTACTTGAAAATACCCTTCATTTTCCTCGTTGTGTCTTTGGTCATCCCCTTCCCTAAGGAATGTCTTTTCTTTGCTTACTGAATTCCTACTCCATTTTCAAAAGGCTACAAAATACTACCTCCTCCAGTCTTTCTAGTTGTTAAATGATCTTTGCTCCTTCAGACTGTACATAGAGCATTATGGTGCATCTCTCTAATATGCTTACTGTGTATGAGTTATTTGTATGTTTCTATACCCAGTCTCCCTTAGCCCCCAAACCACCTTGACTGTTAGCTACCTTAGATAGGGACCATGGTTTTTTGAAACCTTGTATCAGCAAGGGCTCTCAACACAGTTGCTGTGTTTGTCCTTCGTTCTGGAAGAGGACCATGATGTAAGGGCATTGATTTTGATTTGAGTGAGGGAGTGCTGTGCAAGATCACCAGCCTCATTTTCTCTTCCAGAGCCATCTGAGTCCAGTAGCCAGATATATTCATCAGGATGACTAGAGATGGCCCTCGATGCAATGGGATATCATGCATGACCCTTTTAGGCTATGTATGATCTTTTCAGGTTCTTACTTTGAGTGAGGTTAAATCTATTCAGTGAATAGGTGTCTTTAAGTAGTTGCTCAAGGGATGGTCCCTTTAATCCAAAAAAAAAAAAAAATCAAACCAGGAGGGGAGTCTAGACCCTCAGGGTTCCCAGCCAAAAGAGAAACAGTTAACTGTTTCACCACAGTAAGCACTTAATAAATGTTTACAAAATTGAGTAATTATAATTACATTAGTTGAAAATATTCTCTTTACTTTTCACATCCATGGTATCTCTGTGAAATAATAGACCTTGTTTAGCTTCTTTAAAAAAGCTGTATAAATTGAATTCAATTCAGACAGTTATTAAATGTCTGTTATTTGTTGAGCATATTCTAGCAAAGTTGGAGATGGAATGTTTACATAAAATGTGGTTTCTGCTCTCATGGGGTTTACATTCTGGTTGGTGGGGAAGATACATACAACTAGTCATAATACAGAAATAAATTAGACTGACAACAGAATGCTATATGTGATATGAGATTGAAGGGTGAATTCAAGAAGGAGGTAACATTTCAGCTGGGATTTAGGGTGACTAGAAATTCAACACACACATGAAGAAAAAGCCAGGCAATTAACATTAACGTGCCTACTGTGTGCCAGGCACTGTGCTAAGTGCTGGAGATACAAGGAAAGGTAAAAGTTCCTCTGAGCAGCTTACAGTCTCAAGGGGGAGATAACATGCAAATAACATTCTACAGAGAAAAGGTAAGCAAAGGCACAGAGATAGGAAACTATCAGTCAAGTTAGAGGAGTTGTGGTCTACATTGCTAAAGGAAGCACTCACCCTAAAGTAATAGATTTTCATGAACCGTGCAAGTTACTGAACTGAGTTTGGGACAATAAAAGAAATACACAGAATAGTGAAAGAGAGCTCATAGGATAATAAATTTCAGACTGGACTTGGTCAAGACACTGGGGTTTGACTCTCTTTCCTTTAGATAGTTACTTAGCAATGGGATAATGGACCAGTTACCCTTATAAAGCCTCACCATAAAATAAAATAATAATAAATAAAAATATCAGTAATATGAGGCTACTGCTTTTACTTCCAGTCTCATTTGGTTTCATGGTGTTACAATCCAGATATACTTGCTCTTTTTGCTTTCTCCTTCCTTGAAACACTTCGTGTTCACTGATAAGTACATACAAGATGTCTGTCAGTTACCATCAATGTGGTTTACTGTCTGCTCATTAGGTTTTACTGGGGTGTGGCTGCTGCCTATGCCACAGCTTTTTGGAGCCATAGGTAAAAGTTGAGTGCTTGGTGGACATCAGATGTGATTAAGCATCCCTAAAAAGGCCTTAGTAAGCCTCACACCAGAGGTGCGAGTCCTTCTTGAATATACTATACACAGTGCTCCCTCATCATTCCACCTCCAGGCTTCCCTGACTTCTTTTTTTTTTTTTTTTAATTTTCAACATTCATTTCTCCAAAATTTTGAGTTCCAAATTTTCTCCCCGTTTCTCTCCTTCCCCAACTCCAAAATGCCTTACATTCTGATTACTCCTTCTGCCATTCTGCCCTCCCTTCTAACACCCCCTCCTTTCCCTTATCCCCATCTCTCGTGTTCTGTAGGGTAAGATAAATTTCCATACCCCATTACCTGTATTTCTTATTTCCCATTTGTATGCAAAAACAATTCTCAACCTTTGTTCCTAAACTTTGAGTTACAACCTCTTTTCCTTCCTTCCTCCCCATTCGTCCCCTTTGAGAAGGCAAGCAATTCAATGTAGACTATATATGTGTAGTTTTGCAAAAGACTTCCATAATAATCATGTTTTGTAAGACTAACTATATTTCCCTCCATGCTATCCTGACTCCCATTTATTCTATTCTCTCTTTTGACCTTGTCCCTCCCCATGAGTGTTTCCTTCTAATTACTCCCTTCTCCCATTTGCCCTTCCTTCCATCATCCCCCACCTCACTTTTCCCCTTCTCCCCTACTTTCCTGTAGTGTAAAATAGATTTTCATACCAAATTGAGTGTGCATGTTATTCCCTCCTTAAGCCACATATGATGAGAATAATCTTCACTTTTTCCCTCTCATCTCTCCCCTTTTCTTCTCCATTAAAAAAGCTTTTTCTTGCCTCTTTTATGAGAGATAATTTGCCCCATTACATTTCTCACTTTCTCCTCCCAATATATTCCTCTCTCACCCATTCATTTTATTTTTTTTAGATATGATCCCATCCTATTCAACTCACCCTGTGCTCTCTGCCTCTATGTGTGTGTGTGTGTGTGTGTGTGTGTGTGTGTGTGTGTGTGTGTGTGTAAGTAATCCCTCCAACTACCCAGATACTGAGAAAAGTTTCAAATATTATTTTTCCATGTAAGAATGTCCACAGTTCAACTTTAGTAAGTTCCTTGTGATTTCTCTTTCCTGTTTACTTTTTCATGCTTCTCTTGATTCTTGTGTTTGAAAGTCAGATTTTCTTTTCAGCTCTGATCTTTTCATCAAGAATGCTTGACAGTCCTCTATTTCACTGAATGACAATTTTTTTCCCCTGAAGTATTATACTCAGTTTTGCTGGGTAGGGGATTCTTGGTGTTAATCCTAGTACCTTTGACTTCTGGAATATCATATTCTAAGCCCTTTGATCCCTTAATGTAGAAGATGCTAGATCTTGTGTTATCTTGATTGTATTTCCACAGTACTCCAATTGTTTCTTTCTAGATGCTTGCAATATTTTCTTCTTGACCTGGGAACTCTGGAATTTGGCTACAATATCCCTAGGAGTTTCTCTTTTCAGATCTCTTTCAGGAGGCGATTGGTGGATTCTTTCAATATTTATTTTACCCTCTGGTTCTAGAATATCAGGCTAGTTTTCCTTCATAATTTTATGAAAGATGATATGTAGGCTGTTTTTTTGATCATGGCTTTCAGGCAGTCCCATAATTTTTAACTTGTCTCTCTTGGCTCTATTTCAAAGTCAGTTGATTTTCCAGTGAGATATTTCACTTTGTCCTCTATTTTTTCATTCTTTTGGTTTTATTTTGTAAATTCTTGGTTTCTCATAAAGTTATTAGCTTCCATCTGCTCCATTCTAACTTTTAAAGAAGTATTTTCTTCAGTGAGCTTTTAAACCTCCTTTTTCATTTGGCTAATTCTGCTTTTTAAAGCATTCTTCTCCTCATTGGGTTTTTGGACCTCTTTTGCCAATTGAGTTAGTCTATTTTCAAAGGTGTTATTTTCTTCAGCATTTTTATGGAGTCTCCTTTAGCAAGCTGTTTATTCATGATTTTGTTACATTGCTCTCATTTCTCTTCCCAATTTTTCCTTCACCTCTCTAACTTGATTTTCAAAATCCTTTTTGAGCTCTTCAATGGCCTGAAACCATTGCATATTTATTTTGAAGGTTTTGGATGCAGAAGCCTTGACTTTGATGTCTTCTTCTAATGGTATGCATTGTTCTTCCTCATCCAGAAGGACAGGAGAAAATACCTGTTCACCAAGAAAGTAACCTTGGGTATTTTCCCAACAAGTTACTTGACTTTTTGGGTACTTTGTCAAAAGTAGGGTATACTCTGGGCATCTGTAAGTTCTTAATTCCTCCAAGGGGGCACAAGCAAGGGAGAGGAGTTTATTCCCAGGCTAGGCTCTTGGCAGAGATCAGATCAGCTTCTCAGTTCCCCCAGGGGCTTTAAGCTGAGTGCTTCAACAGTGCTGGTCTACCTGCCCCTACAGTGCAAAAAGCCTATGGTTGAGAAGTAAAGAGCAGTTTATGGTAGAGTGTATGGAAGAGAGTCAAGAAGATTGGAAAAGGACAAAATGTTCATAATGTGAAGGGCTATAAATTACGGAAGATTTTGTATTTGATCCTGGAGAAAATAGGGAGCTAATGGAGTTTGTTGAGTACAGAGGTAATGTGGTCAGTTGGAGCTATGCTTTAGGAAGACCACTTTATCAGCTGAGTGGAGGTTCAACTATAGAGAGATTTGAGGCTGGGAGACCAACCAGAATAATTTTGCATTAAGTCCATTTGTGAAGTGATGAGGGCTTATACTAGGATTGTGGCCGTGTTAGTGGAGAGGTGGTGACATATATGAGAGAAGTTGCAATGGTAAAAAGAATAGGATTGAAAACATATAGATTACATAGAATTAGTGAGAGTGGAGTTTAGGATGACCCTGAGATTGTAAGCTTTAGTGACAGGTTTGGGTTAGTACAGAAATGAGAAGAGAGGGGGTGGTTTGGGACAAAAAGAATGAGTTATGACATAATGGGTTTGAGATGCATTCTGTGTGCTTTGGTACCTCTCAAATAGAGCCTAGCTGGTTCATGTGTAATCATAAGATAATAGTCTGGCTTTGATGGGAACTGTAGCCAAAGAATGACAGCAGTAAAAGTTGTTGATGAATGGAAAACCCCAAAAGGATAAGAGAAATGAGGAGCCAGAGGATAACTGTGTACTGAGTGAGTTTTTAAGTAAAGATTCAGCTCCCCCAAATCCTTTTTTGTTTAGTTTGAGAAAATTAAAACTGTATGTTATTCTCATCCTCCTAGCTACAAAAAGGAGGGCTCTCATCACCCAGACTCTCCCATACTATTCGGAGTCATTTACCCCTTTCTCTTTGATTTAATTCTCCTATCCACTGCTGCATTCGTTGTGTTGTTTTGGTTGAAGTATATGAAGAAAACCCATCCTCACACAGATATGCAATTGGAAAAGGAAGGAGTATTTAAAAAGGCCATGTATTAGTAATAGTTTTTGACCTCTTGGACACCCTGAAAGAGTCCTGTGAACAGACCAGGACCGCACTTAGAACTGCTGATCTGACTTTTTGGGTTTCACTTCCATAGGCTTGCTCTTTGCTCTTCTACAGACTTCGTTTCTCTGAGTTGTAGGCCTGGAGAGCCTGCAGGCTAATTGAGCTTAGAGCAAAGAAAATTAACTGAACATAGCTTGAATTCATAAGAAGCAAATTAGAATGTGCAACAGATACAGGTACATGAGATGGAGCAGCCATGTGGATGAGTCATAGAGCTTTTTTTAACATGTGACATTTTAAACTTTAGCTGTACATAACATCAGTCACAGTAAAATAAAACCTCTTGGTTATTTGTGTGTTGTGATGGAGAAAGGTGCTGGGTTTTCAGTAAGAGGAAATGTTGATTCTGTTGACTTTGCCAGTTTTGTATGTGACATTAGACTGTAGCTTTGTTCAAGACTGGGCTTATGTACCATCTCATAGGACCTTTTCTAATTACCCTAACTAGTATTATTTTTTGCTCATTTATTACCTCCTAGCTTCAAACTCCTTGAAAACAGCTACTAACTTTCATTTCTGCCTTTATATCCCCTACTCAGTGCTGTGTTTTCATTACACATCCTTCATAAAGGTTCTCTCCAATATGCTCCAGCATATTTTTTTATTGTCTCTAGGGTACCAGAATATCACTTTGGCTACCCATCTGTTTCTCATTCTTTCTACATGTCTCTTCCAACATTAATTCACTTCTAGCATGCAAGGCATTATACTATAGCATTCTGTGCCATCCTTGAACCCACCAAGTGTTTTTTTCATTGCACTTTGGTCATTTAAATTTTAACTTTCAAATTATAGCTATACAGTATCACCAAGAGAATATTGTAGTGACTTAGGGAATCAATCTTCTTAACCTTATAAAAATAGCTTGTCTATGGAGAACCATAAAAAATATTCATTAGTAACCATGTTAAAAGTCCAGGCACATCCCACATACTTGGGAAAAGGAGGGTGATTTTCACAAAATCATTCTTTTATTTTGATAATTTGTTGGGAAATTCTTTTTAGTGATTGAGTGGTACTTAGCTTTTCTTGAAGAAGATACTGGTAAAATGAAGAAGATGAATAGGTTTTTACAAATTTTGATAAGCTTATACTTTTGGGTTCCCATGCATGGTAACACTATCAAGATAAGAGAAAGAGCCTCTCAGAGTAATTGTTCTTTTTTTCAGCAGCATAGGAGAAAGGTGAATAGGGAATGAAAAGAATATTGTCACCACAGTAATAATTTTTCTTGTCTTTTGTATAGGAAAATGATGCCCTTAATAAAATGCCCACTGAGTTGATTTTTAAGTTGTACTAAGGGATTTTACCACCATTCAGTATTTATTAACTGCCTACAAAGTTTCCTTTGCCAAGCTCTAGATCCCAAACAAGAGCAAAGTGCCGGGCACTGTGATTGGTTCTGGGGATATAGATGTAATGATTATAAGATGGTTGAGTAGTTACAGTGCAGCTTGGAATGGGAACTAGATTGTTTTTCCTTTGACATTTATGGTTTTTGAAAGATCTTGGTGATGGGATGAAAATTCAACTGAATTTTGAATACATGGCAATGTCTATCAAATAATGTAAAATCTCTAGTAATAAAGTTGCATTTTGGGGGGCTCTGTTAAACTATAAGCATCTTTAATTCTATTTCAGATAATGACCAATATTTATAAAGAAACCTATAATCAGTAATTTTTTTCTTCAAAATATGTTTGTTGTATTTTTGGTGAAAACAGAATAAGGCTAGTATTTTTAGTCAAATTCAGTTTAATCTGTTGCTGTTGTTAATTAGATCCCAATTAAATGGTCATTAGCTGTCCAAAAGGAGCTTTTGATAGTGTTTCAGGAATGTTTGTGGTAGAAAATCAAATTCCCATGTTAAATAGTATTAATTAGATACTTGATTCATCTTTTCTGTCTCTGTTAAGTTTCATACTACCAGCTGATTACAGTGACCTCATCCCCTTGTCTTTGTGTTTATTCCTGCAACCCTTGTTATATTGCTACCAAGGTCCACTTATAATGGATAAAGTTCAGTGAACATTCCAGGCCTAAAGTCTTACCACAGCTTCCCAGGTCTGTCGAGAGAGCAACAGGTGTGCCCTATGGCTCCATTAGTCTTGATTTGTCTTAAGAAGATTACTGCCGTCTCCTTGTCCTAATTCTGAGTTGTTAGTCAAAAAATAGTCACTTTGTTAGTGAATGCTTTTGACTAGGTGCCAAGCATCAATACCACTTTAAATCTCTGTAAACTTCCTATATTATATGGTGCTGTAGTCCTTGAGGGATTCCACGATGTTGCATTTTTTAAAAATTACAAGAAATCCTAAGGTTTTGCAGAAACCAGTGGTCACACAGTGAGTGTCTGGTGAGATTTGAACTTGAAGCATGGTTACCCTATCTGTACTGGCTCTCTAAACAGAGAGTAGATCTTTAATGTTATTTAGACTTAAGTGAAAGACATTGTGGGACAGTGGATTGAGAATCAGCCTTAGTTAAGTCAGGACTACTGGACTGTGGTCTAATAATCTCTTAATTGCTCAACACCTTAGGCCACTCTCTAAAATTATATATTGAGAAGAAGATAGAGGAAGTTTCCAGTAGTTTTCTAATAGTTCTCTACAATTGCAGAATCATGGGTCCTGTCAGAATTTGGAATTTGAGGCTTGGACACCCCTCTTAGTTGGTATAGTAAATATTTCTTAATTGATTTGGATCCCAGCATGCCTTTGTACTCATTTTGGACCTGGAATCTATCAAAGATAGGTTGCTCTTACTAACAAATAGTTATTTTATAAGTAAGCAGAACCAGGAGAACATTTATGCAATTAAAACAGTAATATAAGGGAATCAACACTGGTCGATATTAATCCTGATGATACAGTGACTTTGGAGGACCAATAGTGAAGCATGCTCCCTTTTTGGTAGAGAGACAGTAGACTCCCTAATGTAGTGTGTCCATGCATTTCTGAACATGCCCAGTATTTTAATGGGTTTTGCTTAATTGCTTATTTGTTCCAGCTAAGGACTTTCTTTGTGGAGTGGGAGACAGAGTTGTTGAGAAGTAACAGTGACATAGAAAGGGAAGTGAACCTCAATAACAAAAAATGTTAGTCCTCTGCAGATAACCTCTTCTGGTTGGATTTCCACATTTCCCTCCCTGTGTGCTAATTTAGTGTTCATGAAATCAGAATATAATTTTAACAGCTTGATCTGGTTTTTAAACAAAAGTTGGTGATTCTTAATCAGAAGACTGTGAGATCAGTTTATGTTCAAATTCCAGAATAAACACATTCTACATTGTACTACACTTCAAAAATTAAGAAACAGCCCCAGCCCCATCTGAGGTTATTTTGGGTGTGGCAGCTCCCTTCTTTGTGCAGAAAAGACGCCTTCTTTCTAACTTTTAGTTTACCTAGGGTTTGGAGTTTTTTAAAAATATAAAACTTTTCTGGTACCCAAGAAGGAGCAATAAGTTGTTTCCAAAGGCACACTGATTATAGAGTACAGAATTAAAGAGTGATAGAACATGAGGCTCTAAACCCCAAATATCTCTTTTATAGCTATGTGACTAGTATAGCTTTCTGGGTTTTTGCAAGACCCTCTGAGGGGGGGGGTCTTCAAGTTCAAAACTATTTTCATGATAATACTAAGACATTTTCATTACTAATAAGTAAATATTGATAAATATAATCTGCATAAACAAAAGTTCTTTGGGGAGTCTGCAGTAATACTTTATAGTGTGAAAGGGTCCTGAGACCAAAAAGTTTGAGAACCACTGATTTAGGGTAACATGGGACAGAACTTAAGATCAATTTCTTTGTGTGTGTGTGTGTGTGAACACATTCATTTTGGGCAATGAGAACTTCAGAGAAGAGCAGATACAATTTGAATATAGCTCTCTTGTGCATTAGTTTGTTTATCTTGATTGCCTGACGCGAGAGGCAAAAATCTTAATGGGTTTGAAAGCCCCTACATGCTTTAAAAAATTTGGGCAAAGGATTTTTCCTAAGAACACAAGTAGGTCAGTAGCTGTACTAGGTAAATTGGTCCATATATGAGCAGATGTCTAAATATGAGCTTTTCCCTTATGTTTTCTTTGAAAAGAATGAAATATATATATGTATGTATATATATATACATATATATATACATATATATGTATATATATATACATACATATATATACATAATGATACAGTAATGATTCCTGTATTCACTTGTCCATTTTGACAACTGTATGTTCAGGCAATTAAGGTTAAGGACCTTTCCTTCAAACCAAAGGTACTAGGGCCAAGCAAAGAGCCTTGGGAGTTCTGCTGGCTGTGGTAAGAACTCTCAGAAAATTCATGAAATTATAGTTGGTAAGGAGAAAAAGAGATGCTTTGGTGGCTCCCTACTCCTGATTCCAAAGTTGCTCCCTATCTTTTACCACAGGAGGCTGGAGGACAGGAGGCAAAGCTAGATAGGATACAATTACAGACCTCACTGATGTTCTGTAAAAAAACAATTTTAACAGGGTCTCAGATAAGATTGCCAGAATGAAAACTAAAAACAGCCTAAAAATAGCCAAGCTCTGGCTAATTTAATCAGTAAGAGTGCCTTCTACGTCATCAGTATCATGCTACCTCTTCCTATACCATCCCTCAGTCATTCAATAAGTGTTTATTAAGACACTGCTATGTGCCATGTACTATGCTAGGTACTGGGGGTTTAATCAGGGAGAGATAGCTAATTCCTTTTCAGTTTGTCACATTGTCAGGTGATGTTATAAATAACCTAAATGACATTACACTTCAATGAACAAAATGTTAATAGGACTAAATAATACTATTGATAATATTTTGCTGTGACTACAATATAGAGAATGCTTTTAAAATAATATTTAAATTCATTTATTAAAAAAAAAAGAAGCTAAAACTGCTATTAAAATTTGGACTGCTAAAACTTTGTATGTAAAACTTGAAAATATGTAAACTAAATAAAGTATAGGATTATTATTAAATCATAAAGATAAATATGTTAAAATTTTATTTAAAGGAGATTGTACTTAGTTTAAAAAAAGGTAAAACAAAGGGCTCTCCTACAAAATCACAAACTTGGCATGAATAGTATTTGTTAAAGAACACATAGTAAGGAACTGAGTATAATATTCTCAGTAAATAATAAAGATAGTAGAAATAAAGTTGTATTGAAACAGCAACAACCTATTTAAGGAAATCTCAGTTTACCATGAATTATGTGTCTCGGCTTGCCCCAGGAGTGCTATGCTTTTTTTTCTTCCTTTGTCTTCTTGAACTTAGTCCTTAGTGCCTTTGATGTGGCTTTTTGTTCTGGCAACGATTCAGAGTCTTAACGTTGGAATTGGGGTAGCGATTAGTGTCACTGATACCACATTGACAATCAAGTTCACAGACTTGAATTGACCCTGTTACCTTTAAAAGGATAAAGAACTTTATTCAGTGAATACAGGAATTATACAAGAATAACCCCTTTTCCTACTGTTACCTGACAATAGGTATAAAAGTGCTAGTGATAATAACATGACAAAAGAAATTTAAGGTGTAATAAACATTGATATTCTCGAGATAAAATTAATACTTAGAAAATCACAGAGAAAGAGATCAACGAAATGAATTGTGAAAATAATGTCAGGAAAGTAACAGTAGAAAATAAATCAACAAAAATCAACAGCATTTCCGCAGATGCAGCAAGAACAAAATTCACAAAGAAGTAGAAAGGGAAGTTCTAGAATAACTGAATAATGCAAAAAACATTTAGGACTTAGTCCAAGGCAAAATTTAAATAATTGGAGGCATGTCAATTTCTGATGCTTAGGCCATACCATTATATCAAAAATAGTCATACTTCCTAAATTATTTTACAGATTTAGTACCATACTAATCAAATTACTGAAGGGGAGGTGCTTTATGACAAGCTAACCCTAGTTAGACAAAATAATTCATCTTGAAGAATAAAAGATTTGATGAGGAAAAAAAATGAAAAGGAGCAATAAAAAGGGAATAGTACTTCACCTTTTTCAATTAAAATTTTTTATTTAGTATTTCATTTTTCCCCATTTACATGTAAAAACAATTTTTAGAATACATTTAAAAAATTTTTGAGTTCCAGATTCTCTCCCTTCCTTGCTTCCCACCCCTCTTCGTTGAGAGGACAGTAACAGTTTGATACAGGTTATACATGTGTAGTCATGCAAAACATAGTCATGTTATGAAAGAACAGATAAAAAAACCCTCAAGAAAAATAAAGTAAAAAAATGTATGCTTCAATCTGTATTTGGACACCATCAATTCTTTCTCTGGGGGATGGATAGCAGTTTTCACCATAAGTCCTTCAGAGTTGTCTTGGATCATTGTATTGATGCGAATAACTAAGTCATTAATAGCTGATCATCCTACAATATTGCTGTTGCTTTGTATACAGTACATTTCACTTTGCATTTGCCCATGCAAGTCTTCCCAGGTTTTTCTGAGAGTATCCTGCTCACCATTTCTTAGAGTACAGTAGTACTCCATCATAATCACATACCACAACTTGTTCAGCCATTCTCCAGTTGATGGACATCCCTTCAATTTCTAATTCTTTGCTCCCAGAAAAGAGGTACTATACATATTTTTGGCCATACAGGTCCCTTTCTTTTTGACTTTTTTCTCTTTTGGCATACAGACCTAGTAATGGTTCTGCTAAGTCATTGGGTATGCATGGTTTTATAGACCTTTGGGCATAGTTCCAAATTGTTCTACAGAATGGTTGAATCAGTTCACAACACCACCAACAGTGCATTAATGTCTCATTTTTCCCATATCTCCTCCAACATTTGTCATTTACTTTTTCTGCCCTATTAGCCAATCTAAGAGGTATGAGATAGTACCTCAGAATTATTTTAATTTTCATTTTTTAAATTATTAGTGAGTCAGGGTATTTTTCATATGGCTATATGTAGTTTTGATTACTTCATTTAAAAACTTATCTTTTGATTTATCAATTGGGAAATGGCTCTTAATTTCATATATTTGACTCAGTTTTTTTTGAGAAGAGACCTTCATCAGAGAAACCTGCTTCAAAATTTTTCACAGTTACTATTGTTAATTGTACTTGCTTCCATTCTATTCCCCCCCATTTATTTTATTCTTGCTCTCCTTTCCCCATGTGCCTCCTCAACAGTGTTTTGCTTCTGACTACTTGCTCCCCCGATCTACCCTCCCTCCTATCACTCTCCCCCTTCTCTTATTACCTTCCCCTTTTATTTTCCTGTAGGGTTTCTGCCATTTCTGATGAGAGTAAGGTTCATCCACTCCATCACTTCCTCCCTCTTTCTCTCCTTTGTAAAAGCTTTTTCTTACCTCTTTTATGTGAAATAATTTAACTTATTCTACTTCTCCCTTTTTCTTTCTCCTAGTACATTCCTCTCTCATCCCTTGATTTTATTTTTTAGATAGTCCCTTTATATTCAACTGACACTTGTACCCTCTGACTATGTGCGTGTGTGTGTGTGTGTGTGTGTGTGTGTGTGTGTGTGTGTGTATACACTCTTTCTAACTATCCTAATCATGAGAAAGTTCTTATGAGTTACAAATATCATGTTCCCATGTAGGAATATAAACAGTTTAACCTTAATAAGTTCCTTATGATTTCCCTTTTCTGTTTACCTTTTTATGCTACTCTTCAGTCTTGTATTTGAAAGCCAGATTTTCTGTTCAGCTCTGGTCTTTTCATCAAGAATGCTTGGAAGTCCTCTTATCTCAATGAATATCCATTTTCTTCCTCTGAAGCATGTATATTCAGTTTTGCGGAAAAGGTAATTCTTGGTTGTAATCCTAGCTCCTTTGCCCTCTGAGAATATCATGGTCCAAGCCCTCTGATCCTTTCATGTAGAAACTGCTAAACTTTGTGTTATCCTGACTGTGGCTGCATGATATTTGAATTGTTTCTTTTTGGCTGCTTGCAATATTTTCTCCTTGACCTGGAAACTGGAATTTGGCTATGATATTCCTGAGAGTTTTTATTTTGGGATCTCTTTCAGGAGGTGATTGGTGGAGTCTTTGAATTTCTGTTTTGCCCTCTGGTTCTAGAATATCAGGACAGTTTTCCTTGATAATTTCTTGTCTAGGCTCTTTTTTTGATCATGGCTTTCAGGCAGTCCAGTAATTTTTAAATTGTCTCTCCTGGATCTGTTTTCCAGGTCAATTCTTTACCCAATGAGATATTTCACATTGTCTCTTATTTTTCATTCTTTTGGTTTTATTTTATTCTTTCTTGATTTCTTATAAAGTTATTGACTTCCATTTCCTCCATTCTAATTTTTAAGGAATTAATTTCTTCATTGAGCTTTTGGACCTCCTTTTCCATTTGGTCTCTTGTGTTTTTTAAGGCATACTTCTCCTCATTGGCTTTTTGGATCTTTTTTTTTTTTTAGCCATTTGGCCTAATTGTTTTTTAAGGTGTTATTGTCTTCAGTATTTTTTTGTGTGTCTCCTTTACCAAGCTGTTGACTCATTTTTCATGATTTCTTGCTTCACTCTCATTTCTCTTCCCAATTTTTTCTCTACCTCTCTTACTTGATTTTCAAAATCCTTTTTGAGCTCCTCCAAGTTCTGAGACCAATTCATATCTTTCTTGGAGGCTTTGGATGTAGGAGTTTTGACTTCGTTGTCTTCGTCTGAGTATGGGTTTTTATCTTCCGTGTCACTATAGTAACTTTCTATAGCGAGAATTTTTTTTTCTGTTGTTTTCTAATTTTCCCAGTCTATTACTTGACTTTTAACTCTTTGTTAAAGTAGGGTTATGCTTCCGGGTGGAGGGTACACTGTCCCAGGCTTTAGAGGTTTTGTGCAGCTGTTTTCAGAGATACTTCTAGGGACCTGTAAGTTTTCAGTTCCTCCAAGGTGTTATGATCTAAGGAGAGCTGTTTACTGCTCCTCTGGCCTGTGTTCTGGTCTGTGAGTGACCACCAGTATTCTTTTCTACCCTGGAACTGTGTGGAAGGTTCCCCCTCCCCCTGCACCGTGGTGCCAGGCTCTGCTATGCTAGTACTCCTCCTTACCCTGGGACTGCCACCCAGAACTGTGACCCAGATTTGAGTATGGGCAAGGCAACGGAGTCTTGCATCAGTACCAGCAAAAATAGCCCCTGTAATCTCCTGACCAGTTATTTGACCCCCTTACTGCCTTATTGGCAGTAAGCTTCAGAGCTTCAGAATCAGCTGCTGCTGCTGCTAATTCAGTCACTCCCAAGGCCTGCTCCTGGTTTGGTGTGGCTGTGATGGTGTGTCCTGCATACCACTCTGATCGAGGTTTGATAAACTTTCCTGCTCACCTTCTAAATTGTCTTTGGTGTCTGTGGGCTAAGAGGTCTGGAAACCACCACTGCTGCCAGTGATTCAGTTACCTAGAGGCCTGCTCCTGGTTTTCTAGGGCCTGATCTCTGAACACGTACTGGACTTTCCTCCTCTCTCACCCTGGTGCAACAGACCTTTCCTGCCAACCTTCCAGATTGTCTTGGGCTGCTAATTGCTTCACTCTGGTACTTCATTTTATATTGTAAATTAGTAATCATAAAAATTATCTGGTACTTGTTAAGAAATAGAAGCACAATGGAACAGACCAGCTAAGGAAAAATCAGAAATAGTTGAACTATTTAATAACAATGACAGTAACATAAACCAAGAACAGTTTGGCAGAAATATGGTTCAGATCATTATCTTATGTCATATAATACCATAAGCTGAAAATGCATATGTGACCTGAGTATGAAAGATCACACCACACACAGAGAAAAGCTAGAATATAAATCAGGCATCTCGTAATTCTGGGAAGGAGAGATTTCTCAAGCAAACACATAATAGAGGCAGTCACGAAATATAAAATGCCTCATTTTGGTTACATGAACTTGGATAATATTTGCATGAATAAAATCGATGCAACTGGTGTAAGAAGGGAAGTTGTCAGTTTAGGGAAAAGTGAATGCATCTGATAAGCACCTGATGTATCTTAGATATATAGGGAACTAATGCAAATACATAAGAGGACCACATCTATTCCTTAGTGATCACTTCAGTTTAATTCAGTAAACATTAAGTTTTTTAAAATTTGGTTTTATCATGGCCCATTTGATTTTACTTCACATCCAACAAATTGGCAAGGATGAAAAAGGTAGAAGTAGTTATTGTCAGAGGAACTGTAGAAATATGGGCACACTGATACCCTGTAGAGGTTGAGGCAGCCACTTGGAAAACAGTTTGCAGCTGTGTTATGAAAGTGACTAAAAAAATTCATTCCCTTTGACCCAGAGATCCCACTGCTAGGTGTATATCCCTAGGAAATCAAAGGCAGAAATAAAGACTCCATATACAGTACACTAAAGTGATTATAACGATATTTTCATAGCAAAGAATCAGAAACAAAGTAGGTGTCTTATCGATTGGGAAATGTTAACGTGAATGTATTGAAATGAGAGGATTCTGGGAAGATGGTAGAATAGGTCAGAAAACTTTCTGCTCTCTAAATTTTCTCCACAAAAAAAGACAGAACATCACCTGAAATAAACACAGGGTAAAGCAGTTGTCCTCCTAAGACAATTTGAGAAGACCCCAGGAAAGAACTAACCTCCAGTGGTTGAGGTTCAGCCTGAGTGAAGAATACTTCTAGGCTGACTCCGTAGAATCAGCAAACAACAAGCCTTGGGGCCAGCTGGGTTGACAGGCAGCCTCAGCCTTAGAAACTTTGATTTTGCAGACAGTTGGGGTATCTGAGGGCTGAGTAGGAAAAGATTGAAAGATCTTCTCTTGTTGAGAGACATCCAGCACAACTGTGCTTACCAAAAGTGTCCTGGGCTATGGCTGCATGGAGAAGCTAGCATGCATCTGGTGAGTGCAGTGGTGAGGAGCAGGGACCCTATTGGCTGTGGGCACTTTTAGGAGAGCAGAGTCCTTGATTTAATTTCTGTGGCAGTGAAGACAGTAGTTTGAAGCCACCGTAGGGAGCAAGATCATTTTGTGGGACAGTGTGACTGAGGGCCCTAGCAGTAGTTTAGGAGAGGAGAGGAGAGCCCCAGGTTGGGCCCTGAGACAGACCTGAGAAGATAACAGTAAGAAAGACCTGAGGCTTTGGTGCATCATTCCCCATACTTAAGGACTGCAACATGATTACAACAATAGTACCTGCTCAAAACAAAATAAAAACAAATAAGTAAAAATGAATACACAAATAAGAAAGAACCCAACCATAGATAATTTCTATGGGAATAGAGAAGACCTGGGGTCATATCAGAGGAAGATAATGGAGCTAAAAAATCCACTCCTTTTTCAATGAATAATGTCAAATGGTACCAGGGACAAAAAGAGTTCATAGAAGAACTTTAAAAATCAAATAGGAGAGATCAAGTAAAAATTAGAAAAAGTGAAGCAATCTAAGAAAATCAAGAAAATTATGAAAAGAAAGTCAATCAATTGGAAATAGAGAATGAAAAACTTAGGAAAATAATTCCTTGAAAACTAGAATTGGACATGGGGAAGCTAATGATGTTCCAAGACACTAGGGAACTCATAAAACCAAAAAAATGAAAAAATAGAAGAAAAAGTAAAATATCTCATTAGAAAAACAACTGATCTGGAGAAGAGATTGAAGAAAAAATAATGTAACAGTAGTCAGACTACCTGAAAATTATGATAAAAAAATCCTAATACAATATTATAGAAAAATTAACAAGGAAAATACCCCGAACTTCTAGAACAAGAAGGCACAGTAGAAATAGGGGGAAAAAATACACTGATCACCACCTGAAAGAGATCTCAGGAGTGTAATCTAATAGATAAGACTTAAAGACTTTTTCCTGGTCATTAATAGGACTCAGGTGGAGCCCATTAAGGGAACTTAGATTAGGGGAGGCTTGTTTTGTAGGAAGGCGAGCACACGCACGCGCATATGCACACGCACGCACACACACACACACACTCTCTCTCTCTCCCCCCCTCCCCCTCTCTCCTCTCTCCTCTCTTCTCTCCCTCTCTCCCTCTCTCTCTCTCTCTCTCTCTCTCTCTCTCTCTTTCTCTCTCTTTCTCTCTCTCTTTCTCTCTCTCTTTCTCTCTGTTTTGTTTTGCAGACTTTCTTTTTGGAGGAAGGTTCCTGTGCCAGATAAGACTCAGGGTAGCCTTGCCCTTTCCCCCTTCTCCTTGGAAAACCCAGATGTTGATGTTTCTCTCTCTGTGGCAACTATGTATGTATGTAATAGTCAGACAGTTAGATCTGTCTGTTGATCTGTGCTGTATGTATTGCTTATGGTCAGACAGTTAGAAGCCCTGTCTGTTAGCTTTTATTTCTCTGCTTGTATTTTCTCTGTTGGTATATCTGATTAAAGAAGATAGTTGACTTCTCAAAAGTGGTTTTCCTTGTAAAAAAGCAGTTCTAAGAACCTGTGCTAGCAGGCCATCCTAGATGTGTCAGGGTGCTTGCTGCTACAAGGAGGAAAATTTACAGGATTTTCATAGTCGAGTTTCAGAGCTCCCAGGTTAAGGAGAAAATATTAGAGGCAATGAAGAAAAAAAACAATTTAAATATCACAGAGTTACAATAAGGTTAGCACAAGATCTAGCAGCTACTACAATGAAGGATTGTAAGTCTTGGAATATTATATTCTGTAGAGCAAAAGAGCTGGGATTATGACCAAGGGTAATTTACCCAGCAAAGTTAAGCATAATCTTGAATGAAAAAAAAAAAACGTGGATGTTTAATGAACTCAAAGACTTATAGATTTTTGTGATTAAAACCCCCAGAACTTAAAGGGAAATTTGACATCTAACATCCAAGAGAAATATGAGGTAAATATAAGGAAAACATTAAAGACCAATTATAAGGGCCTCAAAAAGTTTGAATTGTTTACTTTGTATATGTGAAAATATTAGCAGTATTCTTATTGTTATTGTTTGAGTATTTTGAAAGAAAGGCATGGGGTGATTCTAAAAAAATAAAACTGTAGGGAGAGATAAAAAGGAGGAATTATCTCATACAAATGAGGCAAAAAAGGAAAATTTGATACAAAAGAAGCTAGTAGTAGGGAGGGTGGGTAGTGCTGGAATGGTACTATCATCGGGATTGGGTTAAAGAGGAAATACATCTAGAACGGTATAAAAGTCTTCTAAATTCAGAAAGAGATGAGGGCAACAGGATAGGGTGGGGAGAGAGGATAAGGAAAGGACTCTTAAGAGGAGTGGGTAGGTTAAGGAATAGTAGGGCAAGGTAGCAGGTAGAAGTAAAGCAGAAGGGTGAGGGAGAAATAGGGTAAATAGAGTGAGAAAAATAGTGAGGAAAAATAGGAAGGAGGAAAATACACAAGTAATTGTAGTTTAGAATGTCAGTGGGATGAATGTACCCATTAAACAAAATGAGAGCGGATTAAAAATTTGAATTCAACAATATGTTGCTTTCAGGAAACATTATAAAAATGAGAGGTTTACACAAAGATAAAATGGAAGGTGGAATATATATGTATGTAATTTAATATGTAAAATTTGAATTTAGTATATAAAAATTTAGAAATGTATATATAATATGTAAAAAAAAACAGATAATTATGATCTCAGACAAAGTTAAAGTTAAAATAGACTTAAAAGTGAAAAATAGAGAAACTATACTGTCAGCAATATTATTCATTATTGTTTTAGACCATTTAAAATACCTAGATGGTATAAAATACCTGAGTATATACCTGTCAGAACAAATATAGGAACGATATGAACATAAACACAAAACTTTTTACACAGATAAACTCAGATCTAAATAATTTGAAGTAATATTTATAGTTCATAGGTAGGTAAAGCCAATATAATTTTGTAATGACACTTTTACCTAACTACTCTATTTATTCAATGTCATCCCAATTAAATTACTAAGAAATTATTTTATCAAGTTCTTTTGTGACTTCTCTTTCCTGTTTACCTTTTCATGCTTCTCTTAATTTTTGTATTATAAAGTCAAATTTTCTATACAGATCTGGTCTTTTCCTCAATATGAATGATTGAAAGTCCTCTATATCATTGAATGACTATTTATTCCCTTGAAGTATTATACTCAGATATGCTGGGTAGGTGATTCTTGGTTTTAGTCCCAGTTCTTTGACCTCTGGAATATCCTATTCCAAGCCCTGCACCTTAATGTTGAAGTTGCCACATCCTGTGTTATCCTGATTGTTTTTCCACAATACTCAGCTTGTTTCTTTCTAGCTGCTTGCAATATTTTCTCCTTGATCTGGGAACTCTGAAATTTGGCCACAATGTTCCTAGGAGCTTCTCTTTTCGGGTCTCTCTCAGGAGGTGATCAGTGGATTATTTCAGCATTTGTTTTGCCCTCTGGTTCTAGAATATTAAGGCAGTTTTCCTTGATAATTTCATGGAAGACAATGTCTAGGCTCTTTTTTTTGATTGGCTTTCAGGTAGTCCCACAATTTTTAAATTGTCTTTCCTCCATCTATTTTCCAGGTCAGTTGTTTTTCCAATGAGATGTTTCACATTATCTTCTATTTTTTTCAAACTTTTGGTTTTGTTTACTATCTGCATGGTTTATCTCATAGTCTTTCATTTCCCTGAACTCAATTCTCTTTCAACGAATTATTTTGTTCAGTGAGCTTTTGAACATTCTCCTCCATTTGGCTAATTCTGCTTTTTAAAGCCTCCTTCTCCTCATTGACTTTTTGGACCTCTTTTTGCAATTGAGTTAGCCTCTTTTTAAAGCTGTTATTTTCTTCATCATTTTTTTGGTTCTCCTTTAAAAAGGTACTAACTTGTTTTTAAGGTCTATTCCCTGAGCCCAGTTTAAGTTCCCTTTGGAGCCTTGCAGGCAGAGTCTTTGACTTCCTCTGACAGTATGCCTTGTTCTTCCTCATCCAAAAGGATGGGGGAGACACCTGTTCCCCAAGAAAGTAACCTTCCATAGTCTTATTTTTTTCCCCTTTTTTGGGCATTTTCCCAGCCAGTTACTTGACTTCTGAGTTTCCTCTCCACAACCACCTTGCCTCTAGTTCCAACAAGCCAGCATTGGGGGCTCAGATTCAGATGAGCTGCTCCAATCCCTAAGGGGCTTTAGGAGGGGCAGAGCTGCTATTCAGTATGAAATTAAGATCAGCTGCTCAGGTGGGGACAGGGCCACCTGCCACCCAGGGTTCAGTTCCCTCAGGGGCTTTATGATGAGACTTTCAACAATGGATTTGGGCTACTGCCTGCTTTGGGAGCCTCCATCATCTTCTGCCTCCACTGCTGCCACCTGAGGAGGCCTGAGTTATGGGTTCACCCTGCTTCTCGGACAGCTGAAAAAACCCTTTCACTGACCTTTGGCGCCTGTGGGTTGAGGGAGCTTTGCTACTGCTGGAATTTCTTTCCCTGAAGCCAGCTTGGTTCTGCTCATCCCGGTGTCATGTGGCCAAGGCTGGACTGGGCTCTGCTTTGTGTTCAGTGCAACAGACCTTTCCCGTCGGTCTTTCAGGTCACTCTGGGCTAGAAATCTTCTCTACTCCATTGTTCTGTGGCTTCTGCTGCTCTAGAATTTGTTGAAAGTTCTTCTTTACAAGTATTTTATGGGCTGTGGAGTAAAAGCTAGTGTATGTGAGTCTTTCTACTCCACTATCTTCTCTCTGCCTCTCTATAGGTTTTCTTGAAATGGAAATTTTTTGTTTTATATTGAATCCTCTCATGGTCCACAGTGTATATGGCAAATGTATTGTTATTTTTTTCTTTCCTCATTTTGCATTTAAGTTTAAAACAAAAGAAAATTTAAAAAAGATATGAACTTATAGAAGCATTAGAAGATTTTAGTTGATGCCAAGTGAATTAAAGCCAAGCCATGAAAACAACAATTTAAATACAGAGAATAATTTTTTAAAAAAATGAAACACTCTAAATAGAATGAAAAGAATTTTGCTGAAGAAAGGGATCTCTAAGTGCAAAATGTTGCACATATGATGTTAGACTTGTGTTGGTTTTACTGAACTGCTTCCTCCCTTTCCCATTCTTCCCATTTTATTGTATTACAAGGGATAGTTTGCTACATAGGGTAGAGAAAAGGAATATATTTTTAATAATGAAGGAATATTAACAACAATGAGAAACAACAAAAAAATGGACAATTTACCAGAAAATTGGGTAGAGGAAAGATGCTACACACAGGTTTGGACTTGGTTTTCCAGAGAGAAGCTTGAACATCCATGTTCAACTTCTGCCAGGTGGCAGTGCAAAATGAAATCAAACAGAATTCAGACACCTGGAGGTAGGGCAAGAGCTGTGATTAGGAAGTGTTACTTACAGAGCTTATCTATCTTATCTACTGCTACAAACAGCTTCTTCAATTCGAGGGCTCTGGATTCCCTTGGAGACTTGCGTTTTTACTTTTGGGGGAAGCTCCACTCAGGGTAGTACTCTGGTTGTGGTCTACTGACCCCTAGGATAAGCCTTTTCTTTCCTTAATGACTTTAGTGCTTGCCTCTTCATCTTTTCTCATTCTCTCTCATCTCCCCCCCAATCCCTGCATCTGATCTATTGCCAAGGCCTGTTGTTTCACTCCTGCAACATCTCTTATATACACCCCCTTCTCTCTGACACTGCCACCTCTAGTACAGGCCCTCAGCACCTCACACCTGGACTATTTCAATAGCCTGCTGCTGGTGGTAGGTATGCCTGCCTCCAATCTCCAATCTAGTCCATCCTCCATTTGGCCACTTAAGTGATTTTCCTAAAGTGCATTGCCTCCAGGATCAAATATAAAATGCTTTGGCATTTAAAGCCCTTTATAACCTAACCTCCTCTTATCTTCCCATTCTTATTATATCTTACTCCCCACATGTATTCTTCAGTCTATTCCACAAGCAAGACACTCCATCTCCCAGCTCCAGGCATTTTCTGACTTGTCTTCCATGCCTTGAACACTCTCTCCCTCCTCCTATCTGACTAGTGACTTACCTGACTTCTTTTTAAGTCCCAATTCAAACATACTTTTTATAGGAAACCTTTCCCAGCCCCTCTTAATTCTGGAGCCTTCCTTCTGTTAATTATTTTCTATTTATCCAGTATATAGTTTGCTTTGCATATACATACACACATGTTGTCTCCTCCATTTGATTACTAGCTAATTGAGGACAGAGACTACCTTTTGCCTCTTTTTGCATCCTCAGCATTTAGCTTAGTACCTGGCACATTGGCAATTAATAAATGTCTATTGATTGATTAGTCTGGAAGGGTAGAATAGGTCCCAGAGGAATGCAGAGGACTATGGGAAAGCAAAATGGAGCGGTTTTAGATGTTTTGTTAGCCTAAGTTCTTGCATGGAAGTTTAGAGTCATTAGATCCTGGTGAAATTCTGTTACCAGTGGAAATCCTAGGCTGGGGTATGAACCAAAAAACAATTCATCTTTGAAAAGCCTCCAAGATTGAATCCAGTCCCTCTGGGCTCAGGGCTTTGTTCATAAGCCATAAGTTGTACTTATTTTTGATAGTGTTTTGTAAACAAAGAGGTTTCTTCCCTAATATTGCCAAGGTATGAAAAAAAGCCCTATTATTAAAAATTGAAAATGAGCATAGTATGGTGGACCAATTATTGGCCGTGGGGTTAGGAAGACAAGGGTTAAAATACTTTGCAGACACATACTAACAATGTTACTGGGGGCAAATCATTTAACCCCTCAGTGTCTAGGTATTTTAAATTAAAATCTTGATCTGGATTGTGGAGTTTCCACACCAGAATGTTTATATATTTATATTTTGTGGTGGCAAAAAATTGAAAGCTAAGAGGGATGTCCATCAGTGGAGGGATGGCTGAACAAATTGTGGTATGTCAATACAATGGAATGCTATTGTGCTATAATAAGTGATGAAAAAGAACATTTCAGAGAGACATAGAAAGACCTAAATTAACTGATAAAGAGGGAAGTAAGTAGGATTAGAACAATTTATACTTGAACACTGGTATTGTAAAAACTAGAAGTTCTGAAAGACTCAAGGACTTTGATCAAGATCAGCCACGATTCCAGGAGATTGATAAAAGAATTCTGCCTGCCTGACAGAAAGATGTTAGACTGATATGCAGAATAAGAAATATTTTTGGATGTGACCATTGTGGGAAGTTATTTTGCTGACCAAGTTTATGTAATGCAGAGGTGTAGTATTTCAACCAAAAAATGAGTGCTTGATAATGGCAGAGGGGAGTTTTAAAATAAAGAAATTTTAGGTTTAGTCCAAACATTGGGTGTGGGTATGCATTTGTTAATGGTAATCCTACCATTCATTGAGTCATAAACAGCTCTAAAGTCATCTAATTGAAACCCCAAATGAGGAAACTGAGACTCTAAGGGGTGATACCTTTTATCATCATATTGGCAGTAAGTGCTGTGATTTCAACCTAAGTCCTATGACTCCAAAACCTTTCCTTTTCCTTTTGCTCTATACTGCCTTTTAAAATGTGTGCAGTCATTAACTTCTAAAGAATCACTGAATTACAAAGATTAAATTTCCCCCAAAATTACTATAAAAAAATATATTTGAACTTGGTTTTTACAGATTTAAGCAGATTGTTCAATTTAGACTGAGTACTTTAGATTGGTTTTTGTATGCTTCTCATGCATTTTATGATGGATCACTTTGATATACTGCTAACATTTAGATACATAAAAAACTAATAAAATTGTTTTACACATGTATATGTTCATAAAAAGTGCTAGCTGTTTATCCTGTTATAATTCTTGACTAGCATCTGGCTTCTCTGATTGCATGCTGGCCTGGTTGATGATCTCAGACACTTGTGATTTTCTGACAACCATCTGTCTTTATTTCTGACTCTATACTCCCCAGTCTAAGTAGGTTACATGACCTGTTTGTATGTACAGACCATGGACTGACCATGTCCAAGAAATCTATTCATTAATTTCTCTGCAGCAAGAAAGACATCGGACTTTGGTGTCTATTTTTTGTTTTTTTTTAATTCAATTTCACAAACATCTACTAAATGCCTTCTTATGTATAATGAACTGTTAGGCTCCTGGAATATAAAAACAAAACCAAAAACCTAACACCTCAGTTAACAAAGCACTAACCTCTAGAACAGGTAGGTAGGGAACCTGTGACCTCAAGGCCACATGTGGCCCTCTAGGTCCTCAAGTGTGATCCTTTGAACCCATACGTCACAGAACAAATCCCCTTAAAAAAGGATTTATTCTATAAAACTTGGACTCAGCCAAAAAGTTGCACCCAAGGACCTAGAAGGCCACATGTTGCCTTGAGACTACAGATTCTCCACCTCTGCTCTAGAAGCTTATACTAGGAGGATATAATATGCATACTGAGTTGTTAGGAAGTTGAAGAGACTCTTATGTAATGAAAATAGAATTATCTTTAACAATCTTAAAAAATAAAAGATGTACATTTTTTTCTGTAATGAGAATGACAGATTACCAATTCATCTGTCCTAGGCCTAGGAGGGCCTACCTTGATGTGAGACCAAACAGATTTCCAGGAGGGAACAGAGAAGGAAAAGGAAAGAAAAACACTAGTTGTCACTCTCCATTCTCCCTAAATCATTGCACATCAATGTATCTCCACCCACAGAAAAGTTGAGTAGCCACAAGGTTCTCTACTACTTCATCTTCTAGAAGACAAGAGAGGCCCTTATTAGCTGGAGATCACTACTCTTGTAGTCAACAAACAAGAAGGAGATGGAGCAAAGTCCTGAGGGAGCCCTTGAATTGAAATCCCACCCATGACTGCTCATCCAGTCAGGTCACTTGTTTCTAGTCATGTATTTTGTTGCTGGAATGCAAGCATACTCCTCAGCTCCTTCTCTGAGGGCAAAACAATATTTTATCTGCTAACTTGTGCTAGGTTAGTGGAAATGGTGTTCTTTTTCCAAAGAAAGAGTCATTTTAGAATCAAGAGGCTTGAAGCATCTGCTGGATCCAAAGGGGTGGTTTCCCTTTTCCAGGAGAGTCAATTTAGAATCATAAAAACTGGCTATTCATAATAGCTACTTTAACAATCCTTGACTGCTTGGGGACCATTTGAAGCCAGGTGAGGAAGGCATAGTTTATTCTGTAGACTTCTCTCAATTCAAACAACAGGAAGTGATTTGTTGTTTACTGTTATGTTCATAACAGCGGTGGAACTGAAGAAAGCTGGTAACAGTTGTCCACTTATTGATAGGTTGATGATAGCCATCATCATTCTTATCTTATCAAGACAGGTTGAGAAATTTCTAACATGGTCACCAGGTTCTCTTTAGTATTTGGGACAGGAGTAAACACCACTAAACTTCACTCACTAAGATGGCACCTGAGTTGAGCCCGAAGGCATAGGGGTGAGAAAGAACATGTTGAATTTGGAAACAGCTTACTAATTCTTTAATTCTTTTTAAAATGGAATGTAGTGTCTGTGAGGGAAGGTAATGTGAAATACAGCTGAAAAGGTAGTCTGAAACCAGATTGTGTAATGATCTAATAGTACATCTTCTGCTCCATTTTGAATTCCGATTTTTGTATGCTTCTTGGGTCCAAGCCATTCTCTTGAAATCTGATTCTGTACTCTAATATCTAGCCTTTCGTTTTTTTTTTAAACTTCTTTTTAACTTTTGGTCTTAGCTCCTCAGTCCACATCCATCTACAAATTGTCAGTGTCTCTGTCCTTACTGCTTCTGTTCCTCTCCCTAGTCTACCCGATCAGAAACTTTCTACCCTTCCAATGTTCTTAATGATATTAATCTAGGTGACTGAGGAAAATCCTGTCATAAGCAAAACCTACAAATTTAAGTACCAAAAGATACAATGTCAGTTGAAAGAAATTGTTTTCCTCCCCTCCCTAGAATTTACAAAATAGCAGCGTATTTTGATTTTTAATTTGATTTCTTTTTTTAAACAGGAAGAAGAGAATTCATCCAAAGATTAAAACTTGAAGCAACACTGAATGTGCATGATGGCTGTGTAAGTGTTAACTTGATATCATATCTAAAAATTCAAATTTAGTTTTTGGAAAGTAAGATAAAATGCTTTCGTCCCTAAAAGATGAGGCACTATAGTTAATTTAAACATATAATAGAAGAAGAGAGGAACAGGACACAAAGCTATTCGAGTTAAAATATAAATTTAGACTCTTCAGGTCTTCATGAAATGTAGGGGAAATTTACAGCAGTTTCTTTTAAATGTCTATATTTTTAAAATGTACTAAAGCCATAAAAAGAGATATGTAATGGAAACTAGGACTTTGGTGGAGCAGCAGGGAAACTATCTGTCACCTTGTACGTAGAGAATGGATGATGCCCAGAATGACACAGAATAGAACAAAAAGGTAATGGTGAAGTTAGTATCTTCTAGGATAAGAACAGGAACAGAAGCTGACTTGATTAAAGGTAGTCATCATACAGAAACCAAAAGAGGGGCCTTGGGGATCTGAGAGAACCTTCTTCCCCTAGAGATGAAGAAGGCTCTAAAAATGGTGACTGGGATTAAAGGAATGGATAATCATAGCTCACATTTATATAGTACTTTTAGTCTTGCAAAACACCTAACATATTATATCATTTGATCCTTTTGTGAGTTTAGTGTTATCTGCATTTAGAGATAAGGAAAAAGAGACTTAGATTAAGTGATTGCTGCTGATCACCCAGCTAGGTAATGTTACAGGGATGATTTGAACCCAAGTTTCCTCTGCCTCTTAAATCCAGGTCTCTTTTTACTATACAATTAAGTAGACTAGAAGCAGCTAGATGACTCAGTTGGTAGAGCATTGGGCCCACCGTCAGGAAGACCTGAGTTTAAATAATGCCTCAGACACTTACTTGCAGTGTGAGCCTCAGCAGATCACTTAACTCTGTTTGCCTTAATCCAGTGGAGAAATAAATGGCAAACTTCTTTAGTATCTTTGCCAAGAAAACCCCAAATGGGGTCACAATGACTTAGACGTGACTGAATGACTGAACAGCAACAAAAGTAAGATAAACTGGCCAAAGAGTCTAGATTTGGATACATGCTGTGAGATCAAATCCTGATTCTGATACTAACTTCTCCAAGGCTCAGTTTACTCATCTGTAAATTAAAAAGGATTGGACGATGTGACATTTTAAGTCCCTTTCCAGCTGTAAATCCTGTGATCTAACAGGCAGTTGGTGATGTGAGAGAGTAGGTCATGAGGGTTTATACCCTGTTACCCAAAACCTGAAGTTCAAGAGCTTAGATGCCAAGGCTGATCGACTAAAGGTGTTGAAGATGGTGACAGTTGCAAAGGGACACACTAGTGCTTTGAGACCTTAGCACCAAACTTGCCCTGGGAACAGTGACCTGGAATGTTTCAAATCTCAGTTTAGCTGACACAACAGTGTAAAAGTGACTTGAGATATTTCATGTCTATAGATTTATCTGGAAATGTTGCTAATGTCATAATATTTAAATGACATTTTTCCATTTTTTTTTGTCCAAACATGATGATGTTGATGTGTGGGTACTCACTCCACTAAGAACATTTGGTTCATTATTTGTGAACCTAAAATGTGACCATATGTTAAAACAGTAGATGGGGGCAGGGGTAGGAGGCACTGCTGAGGATGGGGGTACGGGGTTTGAGGAAGACTCCCAGGAGCTAGAGTCAAAAGGGACACTAGAGATCCCAGAACTGGAAAGGTCTTTACAGTCATTTCACGTATGACACTAAGAGGAGTTAATTGACTTGGCTAAAGTCATAGTGGTAATTAGTAGGACAACTGGATTCCAATGGAAGTCTTCTGACTCACCATTGGTAGATTGATGGTTGCTTTGGGGTCCTGGACACCTGAAGTATGTATTTAAGACTTGCATTCTCAGCATGTCAAGGCTTGTGACCCTGGGCAAATCACTTAACCTCTCTGCATCTCTTTTAAGTTTTCTTATCTGTTAAATGGAGTTAATAATACTTGTAGACCTCCTTCACAGGGTTATTGTGAGGAAATTGGTTAAGTACTTAATGGTATTTTAATATATAATGAAATACACACTTGGATAGTAGGAAGTTAAGTTTACATTTTTGAAGTTCCATCGTCTCAACCTCTCCTTGGAATTACAGATACAGACGTATTCCAAGGAAACTTACCATGCCATAATGACATAAGTTTTAACCACACTCACTGTAATAGTCACACCCTCTCTTCGACTTGTCTCAGCCTTGTCATGCACTTCTTGTTTGTGTTTTTCACTCCTCAGTCCTTGGTTTGATGAGTGCTCTCTCTCACAGTCCTGGGGAAAGGTCCCCTACTTCTTGTTCCTCAAGTGGCTCGTCTTCCTGCTCCTGCAAAGTTCCTTGGCCAAACAAAAGCCCCCTTTCTTTCTGCTGTAACTGCTTTGTCGTCACACAAGTTGCCATTCTATAGATAACTGGGCAAAGCCAGTACTGTGGGTTGTTAAAAATTTCAAAGAGATGTGGAGTGCTTACCTAAAGCAACCAGCAAGTGGTAGCAAGACTGTCAACTTTAGCTTCTTTAAAGCAGCCCTGTTTACAGCTGAGGTGTTAGGTTGACATACCACTTGCCTGCTTCCTAGAGAACACAGGAAAAGAGACAAATATGTGCATATAAACAACTTTTCAGTAGAGGTCATTGATTTATTGATTCCTGAGCTTAGCTTATCTTCTTGAAAATTCAGAGCTATTGTCTCATTGATTTCTAGTCTGTTGAAGACGGTAGAGAAGATTTGACTCCCGAAATCCCCAGCCCCTGTTATGATTAATTGCCTTTACCCTTTTACTTGTTGCACTAGGACTCAGCAGTCTTCCATTGATCTTAGAAGATGGATTGTGCATTTTCCAGATTTGTATAAGAATTTTTGAGAAACAATGTCCATACTTAACCAAGGCATCTTTCTGCCCTGCCCCCAATCTCAGACTGGAGATTGCCATTCTTAAAGAAGAAAAAATTATCTATACTTAACTCTTCATCTGCCATTATCACTTTTCTTTTTACCCAAACTTGTGATTTCTTCACTCAGAGTATCATAGGATCTATGAGATTTGCAAAAGATATTAGAGGCCATCAAGTCTGAACTCTTCATGAGGAATTTGAGGTACATAGTGGTTATGTGACTTCCTAGGGTCACACAGCTAATGTTTGAGGTGGGATTTAAACCATGGTGTTCTTTACTCCAAGTCCAGTGCTGTATCCACTGGGCTATCGTACCTGTAGGAAACTTCCCCTGGGAAATGCTGCAAGTGCAAGATTGGGAGCTATTCTTAGCTTAGTCTCGGCAAAGGTTCCTTTCTCCAAATCTCCCCTGTTCATATTTGATGATTGATTCTTCTTGCTGTGGCCCCTCATTGTTCCCTCCTCTCTTCTTCCCACTTCAAGTTAAATTGACAGTTCTGTTCTGTTGGAAGTCAACTAGCAGCAAAACTCGGGTATTTTTCTTGAGACTTGGGGTATTCAGCCCTCTCACTATATGTCCAAGTTGCTCAGTTCCAAACAATTTCAAATATCTTTAAGAAGAAATTTCTTTTTTAAGCCTTGATAATTTTGTTGCCACAAGCATGGTTCTTCCCTGTGAATAGTGATTTCTTTTTTAAGCCTTGATAATTTTGTTGCCACAAGCATGGTTCTTCCCTGTGAATAGTGATCTAACCAAACTGCTTTGCAGTCTTCACTCTCTCTGATGTATTTCTGGCTACCCTCCCAAATCCAAATGTGGTATGGTAGCATCACTCTTCTTGATGGTGAAAAAAAGTATATGATAAAGAATCTTTGCAGATAACAAAGTCATTACTGCTAGGATGAAAAGAGAAATGGTTGATTGGGGGGAAAAATCTTTGCAGCAGATGTTGCTGATAAGGGTCTGAAATGCAAGATATAGTGAGAAGTAATACAAAAAGTTGAGAGTAAAATCCATTTCTCAATGTATAAGTAGCCATGAACAAACATTTCTGAAAAGAAAACTTTCCAATTGTTAACCATAAGAAAGATTTTACTAAATTATTAATAAGATAAATGCAAATCCCTCTTTTGATACTTAATACCTGTTTGACCTTAGGCAGATCACTTCAGATCTATGGGCCTTAGTCTTATCTGTAAAAAAAATGAGGGAATTGGAGCCTTGGAGATCACTTTGGGCTCTGGATATATAAATTCTGAAGTTTCTTCTCACACCCAGCAAATTGGCAGAGTTGGTGCACTAATACACCATTGGTGGAGTTGTGAATTTATTCAACTACTCTGGAGAGCTGTTTGGAATTAGGGTGAAAAGGGAATGGAGCCAAGACAGCAGAGTAACAGCATGGACTTTCTAGAGCACTCCTGCCAAGCCCAGCCAAATACCTGTAAAAAATGGCTCTAAACAAATTCTGGAACTGCAGAATCCACAGAATGATGGAGTGAAGCAAATTTCCAACCTGAGCCAGCCTGAAAGGTCACCATGAAATGTCTGTTGCGCCACACTGGGAGTGGAGCACAATCCAGTGTGGGCCACAAGTGGACAGAGGGGACCTGAGCAGACCTTGGGGAGACTGAATCTCTCACACCTGTGGTAGTTTCCAAACTTCCTGACCCTAAAATGCTGAGGACAAATTGGAAGGTCAGTGGAAAAAGCCTGTGGGACCAGTGTGGGAGAGTGAAATGGTCCAGCCCCAGCCAGGGGGCGGAGAAACCCTCATCAGCCACTGTTTCTGGAACTCTAGGCCCACAGATTGTGCTAGGATCAAGTGAGTGATAGTACACTCCCCACCCCCACTGGAAGCAGAGAAGAACTACCTTGACAAAGAGCTCAAAAGTCAAGTAAATGGCTGGGAAATGAGCACAAACTGGAAAAAGAATCAGACTGTAGAATCATACTTTGGTGACAAGGAAGACCAAAGCATGCAAACAGAAGAAAACAGTCAAAGCTCCTCTATCCAAAGCCTCTAAGGAAAATATGAATTGGTCTCAGGCCATGGAAGAACTCAAAAAAGATTTTGAAAATCAAGTAAGAGAGTAGAGCAAAAAATGGGAAGAAAAATGAGAATGATGCCAGAAAATCATGAAAAATAAGTCAACTGCTTAATAAAGGAGACCCTCAGAAAATAACACTTTAAAAAAATAGACTAACCCAGATGGCAAAAGAGATCCAGAAAATCAGTGAGGAGAAGAATGCCCTAAAAAGCAGAATTGGCCTGATGGAAAAGGCAATCCAAAAGTTCACTGAAGAAAATAATTCCTTAAAGATTAGGATGGAGCAGATGGAGCTAATGACTATGAAAAATCAAGAAATTATAAAACAAAACCAAAAGAATGAAAAAATTAAAGACAATGTGAAATATCTCATTGGAAAAACAACTGACCTGGAAAATAGATCCAGGAGACACAATTTAAAAATTATGGGACTACCTGAAAACCTTAATCAAAAAAACAGGCTAGACATCATCTTTCATGAAATCATCAAGGAAAACTGCCCTGATATTCTAGAACCAGATGGTAAAACACATGTTGAAAGAATCCACCAATCACCTTCTGAAAGAGATCCAAAGGAAAAGCTTCTAGGAATATTGTTGGCAAATTCCAGAGTTCCCTGGTCAAGGAGAAAATAATGCAAGCAGCTAGAAAGAAACAGTTCAAGTATTATGGAAATACAATCAGGATAATACAAGATCTAGCAGCTTCTACATTAAGGGATTGCAGGGCTTGGAATATGATATTCCAGAAGTCAAAGGAACTAGGACTAAAACCAAGAATCATCTACCCAGCAAAACTGAGTATGATACTTCAGGGGAAAATATGGTTATTCAGTGAAATAGAGGTCTTTCAAGCATTCTTTATGAAAAGATCAGAGCTGAATAGAAAGTTTGACTTTCAAACACAAGTCCAAAGAAGCATGAAAAGGGTAAACAGGAAAGAGAAATCCTAAGGGACTTACTAAAGTTGAACTGTTTACATTCCTACATAGAAAGATAACATTTGTAACTCTTGAGACTTTTCTCAGTATTTGGGTAGTTGGAGGGATTTTATTTTTATATATATATACATATATATATATATATATATATATATATATATATATGTATATATGCATAGACAGAGGTCACAGGGTGAGTTGAGTAGGAAGGATGATATCTAAAAAGATAAAATTTAGGGGTGAGACAGGAATATATTAATTGGGAGGAGAAAGGGAGAAACGTAATGGGGCAAATTATCTCTCATAAAAGAGGCAAGAGAAAGCTTTTTCAGTGGAGGTGAGAGGGAAAAAGTAAAGTTTACTGTCATCACATGTGGCTTAAGAAGGAAATAACATGCACACTCAATTTGGTATGAAAATCTATCTTACACTACAGGAAAGTAGGGGAGAAGGGGATCAATGGGGTATGGGGGGATGATAGAAGGGAAGGCAAATGGGAGGATGGGTAATAGAAATAAAAACTTTTGGGGAGGGACAAGGTCAAAAGAGAGAATAGAATAAATAGGGAGCAGTATAGGATGGAGGGAAATATAGCTAGTCTTTCACAACATGACTTTTATAGAAGTCTTTTGCATAACTACACATGTACAGCCTATATTGAATTGCACCTTCTCAGTGGGGATGGTTGGGGAGGAAGGGAGAAAGTTAGAACTCAAAATTTTAAAAGTGAATGTGAAGAATTGTTTATGCAATTGGGAAATAAATACAGGTAATGGGGGTATAGAAATCTATCTTGCTACAAGATAATAGAGGAGATTGGTGTGATAGAAAGGAGGGCAGTTTGGGGGAAGTGGTAATCAGAATGCATGGTGTCTTGGAGTGAGGGGACGGGAGAGATGGGAAGAAAATTTGGAACTCAAAATCTTGTGAAAATAAATGAATTTTAAAAAATTAAAAAATGGAACTGAAGAGTTCATGCCCTTTGACATAGAAATCATACTCTTAAATATATTATCCCGAGGAGATCAAAGACTTTTTATCTCTTGACAAGAAACTCTAATGTCCAAATATTCATAATAGTACTCTTTTGTGGTAGTAAAGGATTGGAAATAAAGTAAATGTCCATTGATTGGAGAATGGCTAAAAAAAAGTTATTCATGAATACAATGAAATATTATTACTGTAAGAGGTGACAAATGTAAAGAATTGGAAGCCCAAGAAGATTCATATGAACTATTTCAGAACAAAGTGAGCAGAACCAGGAAAATAACATACACAATGACTACAACAGTATTGGAAAAAAACAATAAAAATGAAATGGAAGGCAGTGTATTTATAAAGATTACTCTGGCCTCAGAAGTTGGGATCTGTGGGTCAAGTTGTAAAACTCCTGCAACATTCCCCAAGTGCTGTCTGAATGAAATTAAAATGTGATTGGGTAATGTTTAACAAAATAAAAATACCACATAATATAGATAGTGTTAATTTATGATTTTCTAAGTCAGTATATGGCCCACAGGGATTGTTTCTATTTATGTTTGACACCATTGGTCTATCAAGTTTTTGATCTCTCCTGTCTTATTCCTAATTCATGTTTTCTTAGTGTTGTGTTTCCATTTCAGAATTAAAAACACAGGAGTATCAAAATATATGTTGATTTAATTTGAAGGGTCTTAACCAAGTTCTTGGTATAAATTTTCTACCTCTTCATCCTCTGCTACAAATGTTGAGGTATAACTTGTAATTATTTTCCTGGTTTTCTTTTTGCAAATACTGAGCTGTAGCTACTTTAATACTAGATGACTATCACTTGAAGTGATGATTCTTGTTCACATTGGGTGCATGATAAAACCAAGCTCCACCTGCTCATTTTTTCCCCTCTAAAAGAGCATGTGGGTCTTAGATTTTTCTGCACCTTCCTTCTATTTTCTTTTATAGAAAGAATATGAAGTGATAGGATTCAGTTCCTTCAGTAGCATCCCTTGAAAATGACCTTGAAAAGGTCATGAAAGTTTATAGATGATCTAAAGACTGTGTGATTCTTAGCTTCCTGTATGTCCCTTTCTTCCACTGACCCGCCATCAGTACAGAAGTGGAAAGTGGACATGTAAGTCTGAGGGCTTTTTTGTATTTTTGTTCGTTTCCTGGGTTGCTAGAGCCAAATATTCATTGCCACAAGATTAGCCAGTCTGTCTGTACTTAGGCTGATCCTTAGAAACTACTGTAGGGGTCACACTCAACTCTTTCCTAACCTGGTAAAACCTTCCACAGCTTGAGCACTGGGCTTCAGGGACAAGGGCCACTTCTTTGCCATGATCGAAGAATCAGGGTAGGACTCTCTGGAAATTAACATACAAGGATTAAAGCTAGGAAGGGGGGATCTGGAGTCAGAGACCATTTGCAGGGTCATAGGGGCAAGAGAATTGATAGAAGATGGAGGGTCAGCATCAGGTGGAGAGGAGAGGGGATTCAGGGTCTGGGGTCAGTCACAGTGGAAGGGAATGTAGACTCTATCTAGCTTTATGGGTAAAAGAAAAATATGGAGGTTCAGGGCAGAGGAGGAAGGCATAGATGTTCAGAGAGAGAGAAAAGTATATGAGAGCTATAGCCAGAAGCATGTGGGTTGGGAATTGACAAAAGGATATGGTATAGATATAGAAATTGGTCCTAGCGTCCTTCAGGGCTTAGAAGAATTTGTGAGGGAGAATTGAATTCTTTGTCAGAGTTTGTTGGGTGGGGTAGGTGCAGTACAATGTAGGGTCCTCCAGCAAGTGATCGCAATCTCCTTAGTGCGTGTGTTCCGTTGTGTGTCTCGGATGACCTTCAGCTCCCTCACCAGGAGCCTCATCTCTTTTTTTAAATTTATTTTTAAAAAATAATTATTTTATTTGTTTTCAGTGTTCTATAATCACTTCCATATATCTTAGATTTCCCCCTCCCTCTTTCTCCTTTCCCCCTCTCTTCCCACTCCCTCCCTGAGACAGTTTGCAATCTTATATAGGTTCTATACATACGATCCTGTTAAATACAATTTTACTGTAGTCATGTTGAATAGAGGAATTAAAATGAATGGGACAAACGATAAAATGTAACAAAGCATAACATAAAGAAAATGGTCTGCTTCATTCTGCAATCCAGTTCCATAGTTCTTTCTCTAGATGTGGAAGGTGTTTTGCCTCAAAAGTCCATTGGGAATTTTTTAGGTTCTTGCATTGCTATGAAGGACTAAGTGTACCAGAAAAATTCCTCACACACTGGGCTTGTTGCTGTGTACGAAGTTCTGATTTTGCTCCTTTCACTCAGCATCAGTTCATATAAGTCTTCCCAAGTCCCTCTGAAGTCTTCCTATTCATCATTTCTCATAGCACAATAGTATTCCATTACATTCATATACCACTTGTTCAGCCATTCCCCAACTGATGGGTATTCCCTTGATTTCCAGTTTTTGACTACCACAAAGAGGTCTTATAAATATTTTTGTACATATGGGACCCTTTCCCATTTTTATGATCTCTTTGCAATATAGTCCTAGAAATGATATTGCTGGGTCAAAGGGTATGCACATTTTTGTAACCCTTTGGGTATAGTTCCAAATTGCTGTCCAGAATAGTTGAATCAGCTCACAGCTCCACCAACAATGAATTAGTGTTCCAACTCTCCCACATCTTCTCCAACATTTATCATCTTCCTGTTTTGTCATGTTAGCCAATCTGATAGGTGTGATGTGGTGCCTCAGAGTTGTTTTGATTGCATCTCTAATCAATAGTGATTTAGAGCATTTTCTCATAGGACTATAGATAGCTTTAATTTCTTCCTCTGAAAACCAGCAGCCTCATCTCTTTACAAAGTGCATTCTCCTAGAGAATATCTGCCAGCTTCCACTGCCTATGCTTCTCACCCACAATACAGCTCAGCTCCTTTAGCTGACCCTTAATTTCCAAGGAGCCAGTGACTAAGACTGTGGATTGGAAGGCTTGCTTGTGATTGGATTGCGCAGGAAACACAGAGAAGGTTCTAGGTAGAGGAAGTGAGGGGAAGAAAGGAGAGAAGCGGGGGAAAGTGTGGGACACTTTATGCCTAGTAAATTTCATTTTATTAGATTTGACCCAGCATTCTGACTGATTATAATTGGATGGAATTTAGTCTTTCTGTAAATACTGTAGTCTCCTGAGGGTCAGTTGAAGGAACTGGGAACACTTGAGCCTGTGTAAGCAAGACAGCTGTTTGCAGGTTTTTCCACGGGCAGTCATGGGGAAGGAGGATTGAACTTGTTTCTCTTGTCTCCCACAGAGAAGAAGTCTCGTTGCAGAGTCAGATTTAGATTTGATTCAGGGAAAAGCTTCCTAACAAAACAGAACTTCTCAGAAGTGGAGTGGCCTGCTTGGAGCCTTCACGCAGGAGCGTAGAGTCCCATTTGTAGGCAGAATTTTTGATCAGATTTAGTTAGATCAGAGACCTGCAAGGTCTTTTCAGTGATGTTAGGACCATGGTTCATAGGATTTATTTTTAGCATTGCAAATTTGAAATCCATAGAACAAGTCCATTTTTCATTTAGAAAAACATCTGTGGCATGACGGGGAGAGATTTTTGAATGTATTTTTAGGCTTCTTATTGAATCTTAATTGTATTATAAAATGTACATTTTCAAAATTATAAGGTAAAGATTAGCTAACTTTTTTCTTTAAATGTCACTGTTTTAAAAACAATTCTGTTTGCTCTTATAGGTTAATACAATCTGTTGGAATGACACTGGAGAATATATTTTATCTGGTTCAGATGACACTAATCTAGTAATCAGTAATCCCTACAGCCGAAAAGTAAGTATTTTTCTAAAAATCATACAAATTTATGGGGAATAGTTGGCTAAAAAAAGCAATCAGTAATATGATGTGTAGTATCTTTTTTCCATGTGTATTTTTCTATCAGAGTACATATTTCACTCACTTTCTTCTTAGCCCTATTTACTACTGAGGTTATATATTTGAAAGTTTCCCTTTTTAGGTTTCCAGTTAAATTTTTCAGGTCTCCCTCTCACCTTTCTTCCATACGTGAACAAGGATGATTATATAGATATGTTTGAATTATTTTCTTCTGACATTTCCTTTTCTTTGGCCATGGCATCCTGGGTGTGATGTGCAGTCATCCTGAAGTTAACTTGTGGGCAAACAGCCCAGGGCCCTGGAACGATGTGGCTGTCCACGGCTTCCCAACTCTCCGGTGTCCTCCGAGTGTAAACACTCGGCCGTCTACATGGTCTCGGTTACTTTGTGCTGCCTCGGCTGCTTTCTTCTCTTCTTAAGCTATGTGGCATCACTGCTGGATCCTCTGTTCTGGGAATTCCTGTTTACTTTGCTCTGCTTCACTCCAAACACTTTGCCCCCTGAGTGCCAGCTTTTCAGGCATAGCTTCACTTTCTTAATTCACATTCCCTTTGAAAATCCTGCTGGGTGGTTGTCAGAACCTCTTGGTTATTTGACTTCAAAAGAGGATTGTTTTCCTTCACAAATTCCATCTGGTAATTAAATAACATTGTCAGCATTTCTTCTGTTTTCTTTTCCTCGTTGGACAATTAAGTTTTTGCCATCATTTTAATAGTTTTTCTTTGTTCAAAGAAAGAAGCTCTGACAGAACTGTAAGTTAATCATTTTGCTATGCAGCTGTTTCTTAATATCAGCTTTTGAAATATTGCTGTTCCAAAGGCCAGAATTTCCTCAAATTTTGAAATTATGAGTCTATTCTTATAAAATAATTAGTGATTACCTCTCTGAACTTTCAGCTTTCATTAACTGATTGTAACATTCTCTATATGTGATTCTTAATCCTAACTAAGAACACTGAATTAGAGTTCTAAGGTGTATATCCCCAGTCATCTTCCTTCCTAAGTCATCCAGGTTTCTCACTTCAGATTTATCCTTGATTATTCTCTTTCTCCAGGTCCCATATACATTGTTCAATTGCCAAGTCTTGTCAGGTTTGCTTCTACAGTATCTTTTGTGTCCGTTCTTTACTCTCTATTCTATTTATTTGTAGTATTTTAGATTTGAAATCCGCAAAAACAAGCCCATTTTTTAGTTAAAAAAAAATCTTTGCGTAGTGGTAAAAGAATTATGAGTAAATTTTTTAAACTTCTAATTGAATTCTAACTTTATCATAAATGTTCATTTAGAGCTAGAAAGCTCCCCCCTCATCAAGGCCTTCAAAATCTCACGTACAAACTGTTTTTGCAGCTTCCTAATTCACAGCCTCCAAACTTTTCCTCTCTTTTTCTACCACTGCACAAACCTGATCCACCTTTCTAGCACAAATCTGACCAAGTCCTTGCCCTACTCCAACACTTGCTATGATTCCCTCATTGTCTCTAGCATAAACTATAGAGTCCTCAGCCTGACTTGAGCCTACTTGTCCAGCTTTATTTCCCCTGACTGTCCTTTCTGAGATGTGCACTCTGGTCAGACTGGGCTGGCCAAACCATTCATGCCTCACCTCCAGTGCATAAGCCATCTCCCACACCTCAAATACACAGGCTCCTCTGCTCTGTCTCTGAATTTTTATTTTCTTTCAAACCTTACCTCGGGTACCACCTCTTGGGTAAGATTTTTTTGATCCCTCCCTTTAGTTATTAGTGCTCACTAATTTCTGAAATTCTATTATCCATGTTGCATCCCCAGGTTATAGTGTAGGACAGGAATCTTCACTGTTACATCTCCTCCCTATCCTCTTTCTCCTTACAAGTTTAGAATCTGGCTTTCGTTACCATTTTCCTGGAACATCTCTCTCCCAAGTTAATCATGGAATCGTCGTAGTCTCACTCTTTATCTTTTTTGACCTTCCATCTTTATTTGATACTGTCAACCGCTCTAAATCATGTCGATTCTTTTCTTCTTTGACTTCCGTGACTGCTTTCTCCTGGTTCTCCTCCCTATTGGAGTCTCCTTCTTGGGTCTCTATTAACTTACCTTCCTTCCCCTCTGACTCCTAATAGTTCACACTGTCCAAGGCCCTGTCTTCAGCAGCCTTCAGATCTCTAGGTACCCTCGCCTTATTATTTAAATTTAAATTTTCATCCATTTGGTTCTTTCTAAGTGAGTTTTTAGGCTGGTCTCTTTTGAGCAGTCATGAGTCTTGTTATGAAGATCCCGTAATGTTCTGAGGCTTGATGCAATCTGCACACGGTGTCATCCATGCCCCAGCAGAAATCTTCATTGATTCCTTAGGATCAAATGCAGATTCCTGTGCCCAGCATCTAAAGTTCTTCACAGTCTGCTTCTAGACTTATTTCACATTCTTCCCTTGACACATTCTACCTTTCAGCCAAACTGACCTACTTGCTGTTTCCCAAACTTATTCTTCCCCGCTTGCCTCTGTTGCCTCTGTTCTGTAGAAACTGTCCGTCACCCCTCAAATGACTTGCCTCTTCACCTCTCACTGTCTTAACATGTATATGAGAGAATACATGCTGTGAGGGAGACTTCAAGATTGTAGCTTACTCTGGAGATACTGTAAGTGTTTCTGGATTTTTATTCATTTTATATTTTTGGTATTCAACAGCCGTAAGCATAGTTAGGTTTGGGTTCATTATATCTTCCATTAAAATTTGTGACTGAAGATGTTTCGTTATAAAAACTGTCTGAGAAAGTTGACTTGTTCCCTTTTCATATTATCATCAATACATGTGGAGGTATTTGGACAATCCTGGTGTCCAAAATGTTAACCAAGTACATTTTTATATATATAGCTAGGGCACTCCCTGCAAGTGTAAGATGGGCTGGACCAGAAGCAAACAGGAGACAGAGAATTGTTTGGATTGTTTTTGGGAAATTGCGTGGTACTCTCAACAATTCCAAGTTCCTTCCTGACAGAGAAATCCTTTTTTTTTTTTTTTAACACCAATGTTAAAAGTCTGTGGCATTATATGGTCAAACAACATGGATGATCACAGTGTCTGAAAATCAGAATTGGGGGAAACTCAATAGAGCAATGCCAGTTCTGTGTAGGTAAACTGCATGCAAAAAATGATGTATGATATTATTCAAGAAATGAAAGATCAGAAAAAAAGGGAGCAAGAGTAAGGAAAGCAGTAGAGCATAAGATGTGGTAATGCGATTTTAGGCTGCATTAACAAAGGAATAGTATCCAACCCCAAGGAGGTGATAGTTTTTTGGTTTTCGTTTTTTGTTTTTGTTTTTTTTTTTGTCTCTGCCATGGTCAGACAATATCTGGAGTATCATGTTCAATTCTGGGCACCCTATTTTCAGAACACTGACAGTCTAGAGACCATCCAGCAACAGATGAACCAGAGGAAAAGTTGTATGAGATTTGATGGAGGGAACTGGGGATATTTGGCTCAGAGAAGAAGAGAAAAGAGGGAGTATTAGAAGGGCTGTACTGTGGAACCAGAGTGAGATTTGTTCTCAGCTCCAATGGGCAGAACTAAATAAAAGCCATGGGTAGCAGTTGTAGTGTGCTTTCTAGCAATTTGAGCCATCCCAAAGTGACATGTGCACCCGTAGGTGTTGGTGGTGGTCTCCTCTCTCACTAGAGGTCATTGGACTTAATGTCTAGCAAGAAGATGTTGTAGAGGAGATTCTTATTCAGATATGGGTTGTGCTAGATGGCCTCAGAGACGCCCTTCTAATTCTGATATTTCTATGACTCTGTACCACCCATATATTGTTATGGTTCCTGTGAAAGATTAAAATAGAGGATGAAAAGGAATTGATGGACAGCTGTCTGCATCAATTAAGAACACTTAACATCAGTGAAATCATAGATCCATTGAAAGGTAACCAAATGTCTCCTAAATCAATTTATCTAGCCTTCACCTCTTCCTTCTTTTCCACTTTCCCATATATCTACATTTGAGTATTCTCCTGCCCCCAACACTGTCCTTCCTCTCACATTATACATTCTGGTGGATTTTGGTGCCATCTTTGAAGTCACCTTTGATTCTTCCCTCTCTTTTACCCTCCAACATAAAATTATTTACCAAGTCTTAGTGTTTTTACCTTTGCAGTCTCTTTAACACTGACTTCTCCTTTTTCACTTTGACCACTCTCTTTCCAGGTATATTTGGCTCTTCTGAATCATTGTAGTAGCCTATTCAGCCCCCTCTCCTCTTCTTCCTTCCTCATATACCCTTCCCTTCCCCCCATACCCTCTATAATATCTGATAAACACAGCTAAAAATATCAGTCCTGCTCCAAAACATAAACTGTCTCCTGACTGCTTATAGGATGAAACGTATACTCCTCATCCTGATAACACACAGTTTTTAAATTCGAGCCTACAAACTTTTTTTTTATACTTGGATAGTTTTCAATATAATTGGTCTCCTTTGTAACCCTATATATTTTATGCATTTAAAAAGACAATTCTGGAGAAATGTCTATCATTCACAGAAGGGTAAAGCCCTGTTGTACAAATGCGTGCCTTCTATGTTTCCAACTTGCCTTTATAGCCTTATTTCACTCTCTTTTCTTCACATATTCTCAACAGTTTACTGTCAATTCCTCAGTTTTAAACTGACCTCTCTAGCCTTAGTGTATTTGTGTTGATTGTCTTCCCCCTTACCCCACTTCATATTTCTGCCTCTTTGAATCCATTCCTTACATCAGAGATTCTCAACCTGGGTCCAGTGGATAGATTTAAAAAGGTCTACGAACTTGGGATGAAGAAAAAAATGACATCTTTGTTATACTAACCTTTGATTTTCTTTGTAATCCTATGTACTTAGTTTTATACCTTTTAAAACAATATTCTGAGAAGGAGCCCAGAGTCTTCACCAGACTTCCAGAGTGATTTGGGATACAAAAAAATGTTAAAACCATCTGCCTTAGGTCAAGTCTGTTTCAGATGCCTCTTCCTTCATTAAGCCTTTCCACACAGGTGAAAGTAATAGATATCCCCTACCTTAGATCTTCTTTTTCGTTATCATGTTATACCTTGTATTCTATTTGTATACATATCTTATTCCCTCTATTAAAATTTTTTTCATTATTTCCAGCACCTAGCATAGCACTTTGCATATAGAAAGATCTTAATACATATTTATTTGAGTTGCTGCATTAGCTACATTGGAATTCATTGCACAAGATTTCTTCCTTCAGTCTTTGTTCTCTACAACTAATTGGTGTGTTGGTAGACAAGTCACTTTAGCCGTGAACCTGTTTCCTCATCTATTAAAGAAGAGGTTGAAATAGGTGATTTCTGCGGTTCTTAACATTCTGTGATTCTGTAACTTAGATGAACTCTGAAGTTCCCTTCTGCTTTGACTTTAATATAGTTCTATGATTCTTTTTTCTTTTATCTTTTCATCAAAATGCACTTTTTTCTTTTTAACCTTCCCTTCCTTGGTCAAAATAGAGAAAATCCACCCAAAACTTGAAACCCGGGTAGATTGTTTCTTTATAATCTTATCTTCTGTTTTCTCACTCCCTTAGGTTCTCTCTTTATTTCTAACAAATAGTTAAGACACACAAAGAATTTCTTAAAAAGCACACTCTACATTTTATAGCTTCTACCTGCTTCCAGCAGCAGTTTCAAAGCAAAATTTCTTAATAGTTGCTTTTTTTAAGGGTGTAAACTTTCTTTCTACTAAGTATGTAAATGTAACTTAAACATTTAAAAGTGTTTCCTCATATTTTATGTTCAAGTGTGTTTACTATTTCCTTCTAAAGTTGAATTACTTACATTAATGTACTACTTAATCCACATCTACCAGTTAAATTAGATGAAAGTTATTTTAAAGATTCCTCTAACTCAAAAAGGCAACACTTTGAAATGATAAAGGAGTTAGCTTTTAAGTTTGTAGCATGAATCTTTAAGAAAAAAAATTATCTAATTTGATTTTTTAACCTGAATACTTTTTTAACTTATGAAAGTTTCAAAGTGCCTGCACATCATAGTAACTAATTTTATAGCATTTTCTATATACCAAAAACTTTGGAACTATTTTACACATTTGATCCCACCTATAGCTTTCTCCTTTTCATTATTCTGAAGAAGCATCCTGCCCCTCTTATTCCCAATACAATATAGTCATTTGGACAAAGCCTGGTGTTATTTTTAACCTAGAAGAAAGATAGGATTCATAAGATTCCAGATTCCCACTCCTTAAAACATGAGTCCCTATCACTACACTCCTGGCAAGTGGTCATCTGGCTACTGCTTTGATAGCTCCCAGGATGCAGAGCTCACTGACTCCCAGTGCAGCCCATTCTGAGTTGGTTTAAACCTGAATACTAACTATTCCTAAAATCAGATAAGTAAGTGTCACATGGGTAAGTGTCATTGGTGACCATTGCCTTTGTTTTCCACCTGCCCCAGGACTTGGTGCCACTCTGGTCTACAGGGAAGGAGCAGAGCTGTCAGATTGGCTGCAGCCCTGTACACCTTACTCACAGACCTCTTCTGTCCTAAACTTTTGCCTGCTGTCCTCCTCAATAGGGGGAGAACTATATGGGTGAGTCACAGCGCAGTTTTAAAATTTTAATTTCTAAGGCATTATTTAAACCACAGTGCCTTTTCAAACCTTGAAACATTCACACATTTTGTGAATGTTTTAAGCACTCATTTAAACTCAAGCTGTAGAAATTCATATCCATTTTCTTTTAAGTTTGGTTCTTCATGAAAACAAAGAATTATGGCATGCATTTAAAGGTGATAATCCCAACTTTGTTTTCTTTTATAGATGTAAGGGACTGATGGAGCAGTATTTCCTAAAATAGCTTGAAGTTATGAGAAAGTAAAAGTATTTAATGAAAAGCTTAGATAATTCTTTATATTTTTTTTAGCTGACTAGTGATATCTCTTATAGTGCTCTAAAGTAGTACAAAAAAGTTAATATCTTTTATACTGGTCAGGCACAGTTCCAAAATAATATAATAATGTATATGTGGTATATTATAAATTGTCATTATTTGTATTTTTAAAAAGTAGCATAATTACAGTTGTTTACATGGTATCTGCTCTATCAGCAGGACTTCCCATTTAATTTATGATGTTGTGTCTTATATACTACCAGCTATACTTTTGCCACTTTGACCGTTGACAAATAAATAGCATTTCTGATTTATCCTAAAGAAAGAGAAACTTGTTTCACTCTTTTTTTGAATGTGAGTGAATGAATCATTTTTAACAAAGTATTTTGCATAGCTGACCACATGTGAAAGTAAGACTTCAATGAGCAAAAATATCAATTTCATGTGTATGTGTACATGTATTTGATGTTATATTTCCTTTTTCTAAAAATTATAAGCGATTTCAGTTATCAAGATGATCATAGGTAAGGAAAACTTCCAGATTCAGTCGTTGGTTCAGTTTAAAGGCAGTTAGTTGATTCAGTGAATGGAGCTTCTTCAAGTCAGGAAAACCTGAGTTCTGCCTCAAACGCTTTCTGGCTTTGTGATCCTGAGACAAGTCAAGTAACTTCTTTCAGTCTTAATTTCTGAATCTGTAAAATAGGAATAATAACAATGCCTCCTATGGTTGTTCTGGGGATCAAATGAGATGATATTTGTAAAGTGCTTTGCAAATCTTAAAGCTGCTATGATTTTTTCCTGTAACTGGTTTTTTGAAATTTCATTTCTAGAAATAAATCTTTTAATTATATTTAGTTAAGATTTTTCCGAAATACAAGTAGCCTGGTGATGAATAGCAATGAAAGTTGCTCTCAAAAAATAAGAAATTAACAGTTTGGTGTATTGAGCTTGAAGTCAAAAAAATTCTATTTAAATTGACCTTACTACGTGCTAGCCTTTTGATCTTGACAATTTACCTAGTCTTTCTCATCCTCAGTTAACTTGCCTGGAAAATATAAGTAGTAGTCCTTGTACTACCTACCTTAAAGATTCATTGTGAGAAAAATACTTTGGAATCTTTAAAGTAATAAGTAAGTATATTATTGGCGATTGTAGTCATACTGATATATAATTGATACTTTAGTGAATGACAATAATTAGCCTGTCTGACATTAAAATCATCTTGTCTGAAGAAAATAATTTTATAAACACATCAAACTACTAAGATCTTGTGAAAAATCTTTTTCTGACCTTTGAAATTCTATTTAATAGCTTCAGATAATGCTCTGCCATAGGAAAAAATTAATTAGAATATTTGAATATGGAAGAATGTAAAACTATGAATCTAATTTCTGATACATTGCCAATGAGAATGAAGGAAAACACACATAGCATGTCTTTGAAATTTTAGTAGGTTCTTAGAAGGACAAATACATAAGTGATTTAGAAATAATGACTGTGTCTTTAGCATGTTCATTTTGCCAAGAAGTGTTTTCTTAGAAAAAGTGAAATAAAGAACTGAACTATTTGAAATCAATGAATGTTCCTTATTATCTGATTACAGGAATACTTATTATTGAGGGTCATGCCAATTTAGAATAGACTGGAAGTTAGTAAGTCATCCGTCCTTAGAGTATTCATGTAGTAGTTGGGTGACCATTTGTTAGATATACTCTGGTGAGCAGTTGTGGATCTGTAGAGGAGTTGGAGTAGATGAGCTCCATGTTCCTCTAAATCTAGGACTTTATGAATCCTGACTTGGATGTAGGCCAGAGGTAGAGCCTGATTTGCTCTCCTGTTCTCTGATGAAGTTTACCTTTGTAGTGACCAGAGCGGTTGTCTCTGGCAAATGTCTCGTTTTCTTTTGTGTAGCACTTGATCAGCCATGGTAAGTCATTGTTCTCATGTTCTTTTTTCTCTCTACTTCATGAGCACCACCCCCTTTCTGTTTAGATTTGTCTGGTTACATCTGCATTTGCTACACTATCATTCTTCATTTCAGGTGTGTTAATTAATAATTCCAAATTGATAGATTCTTTTTCATTTTAGCTTGATTCTTTTATAATGCCATATACAGAGACCTCAGCCTCATCAGTAAGCCCTCTGTGTGTGTGTGTGTGTGTGTGTGTGTGTGTGTGTGTGTGTGTGTGTGTGTAAATGTAATCTCATGTTTTAGGATTTGGTTACCTCTGTTAAGTTTTTCTACAAACAGCTAATGCCTTCTATCCTGTGTTGGATTCTCAGAGTGGTGGTTCCTGACCTGAGTGATATTCTGTTCCTTACTTTCCCTCTAGATTTTCATCTTAACTTTGGGAACAATTGCCCTTTGTACAGTGCTTAGCGCAATGCGTGGCATGTAGTAGGAGCTTATTGACTGACTAACTCATATTGTTTATCCTGAACTTTCGCCAGTTTATTAAGTCTCTCATGTACCTGTGATAGCAGATGGACATATAAGCTGCTGCATATCCCAGAGAAACATAGGTCATAAAGTTGTATCCTTTTCAGACTAAAATGGCTCATAGCTGATTTTACATTCATTCCAAAGAAGAGAGTGACCAAAAGATCTCTGTGCTATGGTACATAAAAGCTCTTTATGAGAGATTTTTGCTGTAACTCAACGGTGTATACAAACTTTTTCTAAATGTTGGGCTGTGATCCACAACATGAGTAGATTCCAGAAATTGCCATACCCTATAAAACAATCCTTGCCCTGTAATAAACTTAATGTGGAATTTTCTGAATGCCAATTCATCATACACTTAAGGCCTTGTTTACTGTTTATACCCAGGAGCACTTTGACAAAGTTGATGTCATAAAAAATTCAGTGAAGGTACATGAATATTGTGGGAGTATAATAGTTTGGTAATATGTATAAAGGAAAACTCCTTGGATTTATTATTTTTTTTTAACTTACTTAGAGCCATAACTATACGTAGAAATATCCTATATGACTTAGTAGTTTCTGTGAACTATTTCTTAAATGGAGATGATAGAGAATTCCAAATAAATCAGTCCCTTAGGTCTTTGTTAGCCCTCTTCCGAGTAAGACTGGCCCTAGTTTAACATCACTAAATCTAGCAATAAGATTCTTGCCCAGTAGCAATAGTGGCCTCATAGAATTAATTGTTTATGTTTCTTGGTTTTCCAAATTTACGTAATTGGTATATATAAGATAATATTCACCCTTTTTCCTGAACCTGAAAATTTCATATCCAAACTAGTCCCTTTTAATAAAAAGGGGGTAGAATTTTCTTTGTGACAATTTTAATTCAAAATCGCCCTGGCTTAGGAAGTGGAAAATACTTAATATTTTTAAAGGTCTTCATTGTTAAAGTAGCCATTATTAGATAGCAAACCTTATCATTAACAGTTCTGATATATTTCTGATGTGTGAGGACATGCCTGGTGATCAGAATTTTAATGCCTCTGGTATGTATAATGCTATAATTACGTTAATGAAAAAAATTAAAACCTGCAATCTTTCTTTTCTTTTTCTTTTTTTTTTTTTGTTATGTATTTGAGATTGGGTCTCCCTATCTCACCCAGGCTCTAAGTGCAATAGCCAGCCTCTCTTGTTCCATTTATTAGGCCCAGATTGGTTGGCACCACCGTAAGCAGCCTGGTTGACCCTCTGCTCTTGGGGACTTACCATATTAGTGCAGAACTTAGTGTGGACACCTTATTGGCTTGAGCCCAGTTGTAACTCAGGATCCCAGAATTCAAGAGATCTCTCAGTCTCAGCCTTTCTCTGTAGCAGGAACTGAAGGCATGTATCCACATTGCTGATCAGTTTTTCTAAAATCAGTGATCAAGTATGTTACTCAGTTACTTGAGAATTAATTCTCAACACTCTGCATTTTTAGTAGATACCTTTAATTCCTTACCTGAATATGAACAAGGACTTTTTATTTTTTAAAATTTGGCATTATTAAAGTTAAAATAAATTTAAAGGACGTTGCAGAAGTATGAATTAGAAAATACGTTAAACAAAACCCATGACTTGTCACGTCTTTCTGATTTGTTTCCAAATGAGCTTCTGAAGAAAGACCTCATTTTAACATGAAGTGGTCTAAAAATATAGGGAAAATGGTTTCCTTTAGATTTCTACTTTTTCTTAGATGAAATCAAATAGAATAAGTAATCATTCAGTTCATGGAATATTTTGAAACACACTAACACATGATCCAAGGCAAAGGCTTCTCAATTTCTAATTTGAAGACTATGTTTTAATAGCTTAGATTGAAATTCTGGAGTCATCATTGACTTCCAAATAAAAGATTATTTTCTTGCCAGAAAGAAAAAAAAAGACTTGAAGTACTGTTTTGTGAGAATTTAATAGATAGATTTCAGGAAGAAATATTACCATATCAGCAAGAAATACTTTCTATATACATTTGAACTTTTGTCCACTATTTGAAGAGGAATTAAAAGTCAAAGGGATTAAAATCAAATTTTTAATCACAAATGGTTTGTTGCATCCACCCTGCATTCCTGATAAAAATTCAACCTGCTCATGGTATATAATCTTTGTAATTTGTAGCTATAGTCTCTTTGCTGATATTTTATTTAATGTTTTTGCCGTAGGGTTCATTAGGAGTTTTCTTTTTCACAGTTTTTATTCCTCTGGTTTAGTTATCAAGAACATTTTTATCATAAAAGGAATTTGGTAGGACCCCTTCTTTTCCAGTTTTTTCCCAGATAAATTATATAATATTGGAATAATTGTTCTTTGAATATTTAAAGAAAATCCATCTAGAAATCTTTCTGGTTCCAGGGTTGGTTCTTTTCCCCCATCTCTCCCCTCTTTGGTTTCTTCACTGAGTTATTGAAATCTTCTGTTGTGTTAAATCTGGGCACTTTACATTTTTGTATGTATCTCATTTAGGTTATTAGTTTTGTTGGCATAAAATTGAATGAAATAATTTCTAAAAATTTATTTTTCATTTGTTGTGAATATATCTTTTTAATTTTTGATAGTTAATTTGGTTTTCCTTTTCTTTTTCATCAAATTAGCTAACAGCTTATATGTTTTGTAACTCTTAGTTTTATTTATTACTTCTTTTCTGGGTTTTTTTATGCTTTCCATTTTGTTAATCTCTTCGAGTTTCAGAATTTCTGTCTGATATTGAATCAAAGTTTTAAAATTTGTTTGTTTTCTAGTTTTTTTAATTGCATGCCCAAGTTGTTGATCTGTTCTAAAATTTCCTCTAAGGGACTGCTTTGGCTGCATCCCAAATTTGGTATGTTGTCTCATTGTCATTATCTTTAATGGAATTATCTATTGTTTTCATAATTTGTTTTTCGATCCACTCACTTTTTAGGCTTTATTTAGTCTTCTGTTAATTTTAATCATTAAATAAGTAGCCCTTTACTGAATATAAATTTATATTGCATTGTCTTCTGTAAATCGTGATTTTTTACATTTGTGAGGTTTTTAAAGTCCAAATATATGGTCAGGTTTTGTAAACCCAGTGCATCCATGCACAGCTGAGGAATATATTCCTTTTCCCATTCAGTTGTTACCAATACAATTCTCTTTAAGTCTTTAACTTCTTTCTTATTTATTTTTTTTGTCTAGATTTGTTTAGATCTGAAAGGAGTACATTGATCCCCCAATATTATAGTTTTACTATCTATTTTTCCCTATTACTTATTTAACTATTTCTTTAAGTATGTAAAAGCTATGACATTGAGTCTGTGGTTAATTCAGTCTATGATACCTTTCAACATAATATAGCTTCCCTGTTTATTTCTTTTAGTTAAGTCTATATTTATTGTTGCCTTGCCTAAAATTGTAATTGCCACCTCTCCCCTTTTTTACTTTAGCTGAAACATAATAGATTTGGTTCAGGTCCTTATTTTAACTCTGTCACTTTTTTTCAAATATATTTCTTGCAAACTACGTACTATTGGATTCTACTTACTAATATAGTCTTCTGTCCTTTTTCATTTTATGGGTTCATTCATCCCCTTCACAATTATGATTGTTGTTTGTTTCCCTCCATCCTATTCTTCTACAGTTTTTCCTTATGGTTTCTTGACCTGTCTTTACAAAGAAGAAGAATCTGGTGATTGAGGAGATTCTCAATATTTGTGTTCTAGGTTTGAGTCAATCTACCCCTGCTCTCGTGCCCCTCTTTTCTTCACCCAGAGCCCAATCATAGGTTCTTACCTTTTCCTTCCTTCCTTTTAGGTCTCTCTTCATGAGCCACCCTTCATAGTGAGAATTTGCTTTGCTTATAACTAATACTTTCCTGAAACTATGCTCTCATATGTGTATAATTTTTCCCTTAACCAGTTCAGATGAAAGTGAGACTCAAGTGTCTCATATTCCTCTTATCACTTCTTTATTTGCATAATTTTTTACTTGCCATACTCTGATTATATGAGATAATTCCCTCCCACCTTAATGTCTTAGTTCTTTCATTGTTTACTTAATCTTCCAGCCTTAATTCCCAACTTTGTGTTAGGGTCAGACCCTGTGTACTTCTTGAGGAAATAGCTGAGCTGGTCTTGATCCTATTTTGTATTCTCATGAATCCTATTAATATTTTTTCCAGGTCTTAAGTGTTATGTTCTTAAAGGGTATTAGGGGTAACTTAGGTTAGGGCTGGCATCAACAAATTATAGCCCGAGGATCAAATCTAGCCTGCTGCCTGTGTTTGTATGACAATTAGCTAAGGATAGACTTTACCTTTTAAAACATAATAAAACTTTTTTTCAATGCAAAAGCCATTGTGAGCTTACAAAAACAGGCACTCTGTAGTTTGCCTCGCCCTAGGCTAGAGACCTACAAGCTTTTAGCCCACCTAGAGTAGTCTGAGCTTTTCAAGCTCCTGACCTGGGTTTGGGTCTGAGGCACACAGATATGGGGTTTACTTCAGCAGGCTACTTCTGGACCCAGTCCTCACCGTGGAGCTGCAAGACTCTAGGTTCAGAGTGATAGAATTGCGGACTCCTCTTTGAGGTCTAGGCTTCCTTCATACTGGGCTGGGAACTAGATCTGAGACCCTGGACTCAGAGCCACTGTTGTTGCTGTCTCGGCTCTTGCTCTTTGCTTCAAGCCCACAGCTGTTCCTTTCCTCCCTTCCCCTAGTGGATGTAGATTCTCTTCTGAGTCAACTCTGAATCCAAGACTGTGCTCTGGAGTAGAAGTGCCATTTGACCCCTTTTCCTGCTTCCTTCACAGCACCAGACCCCCCTAGTGCTGAAACAAAGGCTTTTTCTTGTCCAGAGCACAATAGCCAACCTTACCGCACGTGCTCCGGGCTACAGACTTCTGTCTCCCTAAAAAGATCTGGGCTACAAAAAAGAAACTGATTTTTCCTGGGATTTCCTGATCAGGATTTAGTCTGGTATAGTTGGGTCTTTGTGCAGCGATAGTAGTAGTGGAGGGAATCATCCTGTACTACTTCCTCCATCCTGTTGTTCCTCTCCACTCGTATGTGATTTTAAAAAGTATTATATAATTTTGGGAGTTAGATTTATCTGCTTAACCGTGAAGCCTAATATATGTTGTCTCCTGTGTTAAGTGAGATATCTTAACGCAGCACAGTACTTTTCACATAGTAAATACTTAATAAATGCATTTTCTCTCATTTATTCCAGTAGCTTCTATAATTCTAATCTTACAATAAGTAGTTGAGGCTCAGAAATGACTTTTCCCCCCTCAGAGTTTTATAACTTTATCCTTATTCAAATTCAAAAGACTTCTATTCTTAAAATAATAAAATCAAAGGATTGCTTATGTTTATACAAAATTTATACATCAGTATGCTGAACTTTTCTTATCCATGACAATGGCAATTGGAGTTATAGCATAAACAGGCAGTTGAAAAGAAATGCTAAAAGAATCATCCTTTCTGAATGTGCCATAGGAGGGATAGTTTGGTAAATATAAGCAGATAACTGGGAAGTGAAACTTGTCAGCTCAGTTGTAATATTACTTCATTCTAATATTGTGAAAGTCACTAAATTTCATAAAACAACCAGTGATGTTAAGTGGGTCAACCTTTTTTTCCATAACACTTGAGGTAATACCCTATGTGCTCCCCATGTTCAGTCTGTTGCTGCATTTTTTTCTTTCTACTCTCACATCTCTTTTATATATCCCCTTCCTTCTGTTCCCTCTTGACTGGCCTCATTTTATTCATTATGTCTGCTAGACATCTCAAACTCACCATATCCAAAACAGAATTCACTGTGTTTCCCAAAAAATTTACCTAATTTCCAACCTTTCTTAGGGGACTGTCAGGATTCTAGTAACCCAGTTCATCAGTAGTTATTTCCTAGTTTAAGTAGAGTCAAGAATCTTCCATTCTTCATTCTCACTCTTCTGGCATATTCAGTCGATTGTATCTTGTTACTTCTGCACATCTCTTGCATCCATCTCCTTTCCACTCACATTGGCACCTCCCTCGTTTTGGTCTTTATCACCTCTGGTCATAATTGAGCAGCTACTTGATTGTCAGAACACCTGAATTCAAATCCTGCTTTAGGCACTTATTGTGTGTCTCTGGACAAATTACTTCACCCCTCAGTCTCAGTTTAGTGGAGGTAAAAATGGCTCCTACCTTATGGGATTATTCTGAGGATGACATGGGGTCAGTGGTCATAAAGCACTTGGCAAACCTTCAGGCATTACATAAATGATAATTCTGTTGACAATCATAGCTTTTATTGTTAGTCTAGATAGGCAGATACCTAAATAAAGCATTTATAAAACATGTACTATGTATCAGGCACACAGGCACTAATGTGATTTTCCTAAAAGTGCCGTCTAAGTGTGTCTTCCCTCTAATGCCATCTCCCAAACTCTCATTCCCGTAAGCTTTACTGACCTCTAGGTTCAAATAGACATTTCTCTGTCAGGCATTTAAAGCTGGCCTCATCCTGCCTTTCCAGTCTTACTGAATGCAGTCCCCTTATGCACTCAAGGTTCAGCTCCACCGACTTCCTGTTGCTAGGCTTTGTCTCTGTTCCCCATGCCTAAAATGTATTCCCTGCCTACCACTCCTTCATAGAACCCTTGATTTTCTTTCAGGTTTATCTCAGGAGCTACATTCTCTTTGAGGCGGTTTCTAATAGTGCTACCCCTCCCCCCAAAGTTAGCGTAATGGTTTTGTACCTGATTTGTATGTCCTTAGATGTATGTGTGCTTGTATAGGCACGTGTTATGTCCCCAGATACAATGTGTATTACTTGAAAACAGGGAGTATTTCTTTTCTCTTTGTATCTCTAAAGTTTGCCATCTCTAGCAAATAGGCTTTTAAAAAAATTCTTGTGGATGAATTCTGTTCTCTGCTTCTACTTTATTGTGATCCTCCCCACAAAAAAACAAACTCAGAACTCCTTGAGGCCAGAAATGGTTTTATTTTTCTTTGTGTCCCCAGGACCTAGCACAGGGCCCAGCGTATATATATAAATTGAATCCTTTATAAGCCTCTCTTTCTGGCCTCCTGTTTTTTTACCTTTCATCTTCCTTCCCTTAGGATATTTTTCTACCAAAGCCATCATCTTATGTCCCATCCCAGTTTTTAGTTGGACATCACTTAAAAATTGGTAATGCAATAATAATTAAGGTTCTAGCTGAAAGTGGCCTAAGGTATTTCCCTTTATGGAATAAAAGGAGCCTGTTAGAGTGGCTAGAGTGCTAGGCCTAGAGTTGGGAAGGCCCAAGTTTAGATCTTGTTTCAGACAGCTACTAGCTGTACAATTTTGGCAAGTTACTAACTTCTCTCAGCCCTTGTTTCAGCAGCAGCAGCAAAATTATCACTTTAGAGTTTACAAAGCATTTTATATGTACTTTCTAATTTTTTTCTCAAAACAGCTCTGTGAGGTAGGTGTATTATTTCCATTTTACAGACGAGAAAATAGAGGCAAACAGAGATTAAATGACTTGCCCAAGGGTAACACAGCTAGTATCTGAGGCTAGATTTGAACTTGGTTCCAGGCCCAGTACTCTGTGCACTACAGTACCATCTAGCCGCTTCTGTGAAGAGAAATTTTTTTTAAAAATACTTTGTAACCCAAAAAGCACTTTACAAAAATTATTTACATGTAAAAGACTAGTTGTAAGGTAGAAATACCTTTAAAACACCTTTGTGAAGTTATAGTGCTAGCTCTAGATATGTTAGGGAATATAGGAAAGGCTTATGACTGGGAGTTTGGATGATCCCTCTTGAGTGTCTCTTTAATCTCTGGGAACTGGGTTGGGAGGGAATCCCATTTTATAAGCCAGGCAGGCTGTAGAAACTCTTGTAGTTTCTTAATGTACTTGTATTATGGGGCAAAGACCTGGGGAATGAATGAATGAGGTCATGTTACACTTCTAAAAGGTTGCCAAACCTCTCTAGTTTAAGAGGGGAGGCAAGTATTTATTGAATCTTTTCTCTATGATAAGCCCTACAATTCAAAGGAAGGCAACACATTCCTTTACCTCTAGGAACTCATATTCTGATGAGAGTCATGGTACAAACAACTAACAAGCAGCGTGCAAGATGTTTACAGTATAAATGGAAGGGTTACTTTGCACTTATTCTTTTTTGACCCTTATAACAACCCTGCGAAGGTGGTATTGTTATCATCCCCATTGGACAGATAAGGAGACAAAGATTGAGAGCGTAAGTGACCTTCCCATGATCACGCTGCTAATCAGTGTCTGAGGCAGGTGCAATGGGAGGTAAGTCGTCCTGCAGGTGGTATTTGAGCCAAACCTTGAAGGAAACTAGGAGGTAGAGGTGAGGAGGGAGGGTATTCCAGGAATGGGGAGTAGCCAGTGAAAAGGAGTATGGGGATTATAGAGAGTGTAGAGGGGAGTAAAGTGCAGGAGTATTGGAAAGGTAGGAAGGGATCAACTTGTGAAGATTTTTAAAAGTCAGAGTGTTTGGAGGTAATAGGGAGCAGCTGAAATGTATTGAGTGGAGGAGAGAGATGACAGGACTGTGCTTTAGTAAAATCATTTTGACAACTGAGTGGAGGATGGGCTGGAGGTGGGGTGGCCAACCAGAAAGCTGTTGGCATAGTTCAGGCATGAGGTGATGGAGCCTGTACCAGGACAGCAACTGGGTGAGTAAGAAAAGGGTATGTGCAATATATGAAAGATGTTGAGGGAAGAAACCAGACTTGGCAGCAGATTTGGGGACTGTTTTCTGTTCAGGGGAAATATATTTTATCTACTTAACATCTCTGGTTTTATGCAGTTATTGTGTTGTCATCAAAATTAAACTCTACTCTCTTAGATATAAAATGTTAATGTGAATTTGGCATGGGAATATTAACCTTAACTCCATCTCACTGTATGAACAGCTAAAAAAAAATTATAAGAAAGGATTTACAGGGAGCCTTTCTTTTTGTGTTCTAGGTCTTGACAACAATTCGCTCAGGACACAGGGCAAATATATTTAGTGCAAAATTCTTACCCTGCACCAATGACAAACAGATTGTATCCTGTTCTGGAGATGGAGTTATTTTTTATACTAATGTCGATCAAGATGCAGAGACTAACAGACAATGCCAATTTACGTGCCATTATGGAACTACCTATGAGGTACGGTAATGTGTTTTGGTTATATGAAAGTACAGATTTAGTCTAATACAGGAAGAAAATAAGCATGGAAAGACCATTGTTGTCTGAGAAATCAGAAACACTGACCAGGTATTCTAGGTTATTCCTCAGTTTTGCATTATTTCCCAAAAGTTATATTTTAGAATTATTTTTTGTTTCAGGCAATTAAAAGCTTAGTAGTTCTTTCCATGCATTCTCCACCCCCAACTAAAGCTGACTGCCTTCTATTCTTCCCAAACATGCCATGGGGTTTGCTGACTGCTTTCTTTACTCACTGTTCCTTGAGCCTGGAATGATTTCCCTCTTCCTCTTTGTTTAATTCCTGGTATTCCTTTCCCATTTCTCCCAGTTGATAATGACCTTTTCCCACTCAAATTTCACACAGTACTTTGTTTTCCAGAGCTTAGCATAGTACCTGGTATAGAATAGGCCCTTAATAAATATATATTGATTGATTTTCATCTCTAATGCATTTAACGTCTATTATTTTGACCTTCTTGTGTTAACTATAACTCTTTTATGCCCCTACAGGATAACCTACTAAGCTCCAGGAGGACAGAGGTTGTCTTTCTTTTTGTAGAGAGGAAGTTGGAGCTTTTTATCTTTTCTGAATTCTGTCATTTGCATATCAATTTTCTGTGATGTTGTAATTCTTTAATATTTATCATTATTGGGTAGAGTGCTAGGCCTGGTATTAGGAAGATGAGTTGAAATCCAGCCTCAGACACTTCTTAGCTCTATGACCCTGGGCAAGTCATTTAACCTTTGTTTGCCTTAATCCATTGGAGAAGGAAATGGCAAATCTCTCCAGTATCTTTGTCAAGAAAGCCCCAAATGGTGTCACAAAGAGTCCCACACAACTGAAATGACTAAATAGCCACAATAATTGGTAAAGTAAATTCGGGATCCTAGTTTAAGTAATTGAGTATTTATACTGTGTTCAAACAAAAGGGTGATTGCATTTCATGATTATAGTTAGGGAGCAAGGGAATTTTGTATTTACAATGAAGTTGGGAAGAAATCACAACTTCTTAACTGTGTAGCTGGGGAAAGCTTTATGGGAAATGTGAGTATGCACAAAGGAAATAAGACACAGGCTCTAGGTATACTCACTTAATAATTTGAGCCAGCTCTGTGAAAATGGGACTTCACATGAAATAATGTTGTAAAACAAAGGTTGAAAACCACAGAGTCCTTAGGAGTAGATACATCCCATATCCTTGTACACCTCAAATTTGTACTCTAAAAGTTTCATCTTATCTTTAGACTAGAAGTTATAATAGGGTTGGAATGGCATACCTCAAATCCCAGTTGTGAAGAGAGCTGACACACACACTTCCCTGGGGACATTTGAGGTTCCCTGCGGTGGGGAAAGTGTGAAGAAATGAGAGCAGGGAGTACCTGCTTTAAGAAAAAGAAGCAGAACCTAACCTCTTCGTGAAACAATAGGCTCTTTACTCTTGATTTTAAAATCTAGCAAGAAATAAAAACTCTTAGATGATTTTGGTTCACTTACAAGAAATATTTATTAAATGCTTTCTAAGTATGTTGTTGTTCAGTCGTTCAGTCATATTCAACTCTACATGACCCCAGGGATTATACTGTTCATGAGGTTTTCTTGGCAAAGATACTGGAGTGGTTTGCTGTTTCCTTCTTCCACTCATTTTACAGATGAGGAAACTGGGTAAACGAGATTAAGTGACTTTCCCAGGGCCACACAGCTATTAAATGTCTGAGGTTAGATTTGAACTCAGGCGCTCTAGCCACTGAACCAATTAGTTGCTTCCCAGTGCTAGGTATAATTAGCAGACCTTCATCTTAGATTCCAGTAGTAGAATTTGTGATGAAGAAATTGATAGTAAAAGATGACTCATCATTCTTCCAGTACATCCATTCTACTTTTAGAAAAGCATTTTGTCATGCTATATCTTATAGGACTTCATTTTGTATAGCTATTATATTCTAGGTATATCTCCTTATTTAGCAATTTTGTATGTGTCCAAGGGCTTAGAACCTTCTTCTCACCTCTGTGCCTCCAAGCTCTGAACTTACTTGGAGAGACTGACTAGAAAAGGTCATTTTTCCCCCCTTTGTCTTGTAAGCTTTTACCAAGATTCTGGAAAAACTTCAAATAGGCTCATATGTAAACTTTCAGAAATGAGGGCACTACTATCTCCAACTCCCATTAGAACTCAAGGTAGTAAGTGCATACCAAGTGGAGGACATCCTATAAATAGATACAGAAAGTACACAAAGACCTCACAAGCACTCATAGTAGCCAGTAACTTCCCTTCAGAAAGGAACCAAAGTTGGGCTTGTCATCAGAGCAACCCTTTGACATTCCCTCTCTCCCACAGGCTTACCAAGTTTGTCCTAGACTTGAAGTTGCCTACATAAGGCAAATGTACTTTGGAGCTACTAGACATGTACCCTCTTCATGATCAGACCCTGCTCTGAGATTAAATTGTTAAAATAACAGGAGGGTAGCAAGGTCATGATATATGCTAGCTTCCTCATGTCAGCTTTTGAGATAGCAGTGACTTTTTAGCAATTAATGATGGGCTTTTTATTGTCTCTCCAAAATCTTAGTTAATGTATCTCACTGGTTATGGAAAGACACAATACAGGTTATGCTTCTGTGATGCATAGAACCAGAAAGATCTCTAGTTAAAGGAGCCATGGAAATGATCTTTCTTCTCAAAGAGATGTGTTCCTCAGGAACTTCCCTTCCCTCTCAAGCAGCCAACTCCCCAGATTCGCAGATTTGGAGTTAACTCAAAAGACAATCGTTGGGGTTAGTGCTGGCTGTAAAAATACCACTTCTTTGCCAAAAAACTCATCTCAGCCTAGAAAGTGAAGATTCCGCCATTCTACAAAGGAGGTTGGGATGCAGGAGCATTGTCCATGAACTCTGTTCTTAGGCCGTGTAATTGTACCTAGTTGTACATCTTAGTTATACTTAGAAAAGAGCACGGGCTTCAGTATCAGAATCTGGGTTCAAATCCTACTTCTAATCATTACTGCCTTTGTGACCCTGAGCAAGTCACTTAACCTCTAAGGACTTCCATTTTCTTATTTGTAAAATGAAATCATTAGACTAGATTGTCTCTGAGAGTTCCCTTTCTATTCCTGTTTTTGCCAAGTGCTTCTGCAAAAACCTTTGATGCTGCTTTAGCTGCTCCTGTGTCTTGATGGTGACATGCACTCTCAGGAATCCTGTCCTTGTATCTTGGCAGGCATGTGTGTGTCTCTGCCGTGTGCTTCTGATCCAAGACGACATTAACTAAACACCCCTCTTTCTCTCAGCTGCAGTCTAGAAAAAAATGAAAGATTGGTCCACCAGCTTTCAGTTAGAGGCTGGCTGTGCATTCTTACGCCTTCAGTAAGAGTTGTGTTGGTCTGCTTAAGAGTTTTAGGCAGCCAGTCATTTTTTTTCTTCCAAATTTATTAATTTATTTGTTTTCAGTTTTCAACAATCACTTCGATAAATTCCAAATTTTCTCCCCCTCCCTTCCCACTCCCTCCTCAAGAAGGCATGCAATCTTATATGGGCACTTCACATACATTCCTGTTAAACACATTTTCACATTAATTATATTGCACAGAAGAATTAAAATGAATGGGAAAAACCATGAGATAATAAAGCGTAACAAAAGAGAAAATAATAGTTTGCTTTATTTTGCGTTCTGACTCCATAGTTCTTTCTCTGGATGTGGATGATGTTTTGCATCATGAGCCCTTTGGTAATGTTTTAGGGTCTTGCATTGCTGTGAAGGGCTTAGTCTATCAAAAACAGTCCTCCCACACTGTGGCTGTTATTTTTTATAATGTTCTTCTGGTTCTGCTTATTTCACTCAGTATCAGTTCATATAAGTCTTTCCAGGTTTTTCTGAAGTCTGCCTGTTCATCATTTCTTATAGCACAATAGTATTCCCTTACATTCCTATACCACAACTTTTTCAGCCATTCTCCAATCGATGGACAGCCCCTCAGTTTCCAGTTCTTGACTGCCCCAAAGAGAGCTGTCATTTTTATGATCTCTTTGGCATACAGCCCTAGATGCAGTATTACTGGGTTAAAGGGTATGCACATTTTTATAGTCCTGTGGGCATAGTTTCAAATTGCTCTCCAGAATGGTTGGATCAGCTCATAGCTCCATGAACAGTGAATTAGTATTCCAACTTTCCCACATCTCCAACATTTATCATTTTCCTGTTTTGTCATGTTAGGCAACCAGTCATTTTAAAGTGGTCACTGCAAACCAATCAACAGTTGTTTTTGTCCTCCTAATAAGTTAAAAGTGGATGTGTCCATACTACATAGATGGAAAGTTATACTTGTCAGATTGATCTGGCAAACTCCCTTGATCAATCTCCCATTCATGTAAAAAGTTAATTGAATTGTTTGATTACTCCTTGTACAAAAATTCTGAGTTCAGATAATTTCAAAGTCTTAACTTTTTATTAGAGCTCTATACATAATGTACATGTCTGTGTATGCATGCACATGTACATACACACATATATTCATGTGTGTGTGTATAAAATTTTTCAGTGAATATTTCAAAATGATAATGGTAGAGAGAGCCTTTCAAGACCTAAACCTGGGGTCCAAACTCTTTCATATTGAGCCTTCTCAGCAACTGGGGAAATAAAACTACTTATTTTTCTATAGAACAAAGAATTCTACTACTGGTCTTAATTACATAATCCCAGAGTTGGAATGCCATCTAATTCAGCCTATACCTAGCCAGCTTTGGCTTGAAGACCTCAAATGAAGGGGAACCAACTACCTTATAAGACAGCTATACCATTTTTGGAGACCTCTTATTGTCAAAAAAGTTATTTGTTTGAGCAAACCTAAATTTGTCTCTGTCAGTTCTATTCATTGTTCTAAGTTCTGTTCTCTTGCACTGAGCAGAACAAGTACAGTATCTCTTCCAAATGACCATCCTTAAAGTACCTGACAACGGAATTCATGGCCTCTAAAATCTTATGTTCTCCAGGACAAGCACACCTAGCTCCTCTATCCCTGGATATTATGCCTTGCTTAAATGCAACTTTCTCTGGTGGTACATTATTACACTGTTGAATAATATCGAGCTTTAAATTGACTAAAACCTCTAGTACTTCTTCAGGTGAATTGATGTCTATCTAACTAAACTTGCTCTATTTTGTACTTCTTGAAATGGATTTTTTAAAAAATAATTTATTCTTATTAAATTTGATCTTACTTAATTTGACCCTGGGTTTGGCCCTATCAAGGTATCTTTGAATCTTAATTTTATTATACAGTGTATTAACTATCCCTGCCAACTTAATGTGACTTAATTCCATCATTTATCAGGGGCCTCCTATGCACTAGGCATATTCAGAGATCACATTCTATGAGACTTAATACAATTAAGTTTAATTCCAACCCTGGGGCCAAGTGGTCCCAGTTGACTAGTCAGTGACTACAAACTCCCACAGACCATTTTATTTTAATGCAGACTATCAGATCATGCTTCCAACCCTCCTTTCTGGCCACTTTCTTGCCATCTTCCCTGCCACCTCCATAAACCATGTGTCCTTGTTCTAGGAAATGAAAACTGAATAAATGCTATCATTGCTGCTGTTTATAAACTCTCCAGTGATGACATTCATCATATTTGTGATTTTGCAGACCAAAGTACTCTTCTTTGACCATTCCAGTATGATGGTAAAAGTTCCTTAAGGATAGTGATATAGTCTTGGTTGTGTAGTTGTAGCCCTAGCACTTGCTAAAGTGCTTGAAATGTATTAAATGTATAATAAATGCTGCCTTCATTCATTCTCCTATAAATCTTCAAATTGAATAATCACGCTGACAGTATCTTATTCCAAGAAACTGATAAAAATGTTAAATAGCACACATCTCTGGGTAACTCCACTGGACCTCTCCTTCCAAGGTGGCAACAAACACTCATTGTTCTTTCAGCCATTCCTAATATATCTAATTGTACTGTCATCTATCTTATCTCTCCATTTTTCTCACAAAAATAGAATGAGGGACTTTATTGAGTGCTTTGTTAAAATCTAGGTGAACTATATCTACAAAATATGCCTAATTTATTTATCTAGTAATTATGCAAAAAGGAAATGAGTTTAATCTGTTGTGAGAGGAATAGAATAAGCATTTATATAATGGCTACTCTGTTCCATGAACAGTGCAAGGACTTTACAATTATATCTTTTGAGCATGTCTTATTAGAAACTTCACATCAACCACAATACAACTCTATTTAATAGCTATTTATATTTAAATTAATTTTGATACTTGAAGTAACATTAAACATTTTCACTTCTTCCCTTTAAATTCCCATTAGAATTCTTTATCCACTTATTTTCATTCATTTTTCCTCACATGATCTGTTCCTGGTGAAGTTGGACTGGTTTTCTGTGAGCACTAATTCCTTTTCTAAGTGTTCTTTAACTATCTTTTAAATAATGTTTTAAAATTTTGCCAGGATTTGAAATAAAGGTCACTTGGCTATTCTGTTCCTGTTCATGAAAACTAGGGCAACATTTGCTCTTCTCAAGTCCTTGCGGTATTTTTTCAGTTCTCTGCCATCTCTTAGAATCTTTGTTTATAGGGAGATAGTACCTCCCTCCTCACCAATTTGGTTTTGTTTTTTCCAATCTAAAGGTCATTTTCTCTCCCAGGGAAAAGAGAAGCAATGTAGGAGTTGAATTGTTGAGCCTTTTCTCCATTGTTAGTCCTTCTTTGATGCTACAATTTTCCTCATCATAGCTGATGAAAAGACCTTTTTATCCATAATTTTTACATCAGCCTTAGTTATAATGAAATCATGTAGTAATAACATTTTGCATCTCTTAAAGCATTCTATAAATTTCAATTAGCATTGAACAGATAATGATGCATTTTTTGGCACTTACGACACAAGAAATCTTGGACAACTGCCTTTAAATCTAGCCCAAGTTGGAGCTCTGACTGGTTCTCCCAAGTCCAAGGTCCTTTATTGCCCATATCTTCAAAGTTACACCTCATAAAATTCCATTTGATGTTGTCTTTATCAAACCAAACAAGGAGACTCATTAATTTAAATAAAGCAAGGAAATCTAATTAAAAGCATACTAGCAAAGAAAATAACAAGGAAAAAGTCTTCCCATATATTCAGGAGTAATCTGGGAAGAGTCAGTTTCTTTTGAGATTTAAAATATGATAAAGATTCATCCGGAATGATTTTAGTAGTAAATCCTCCTACAGGTATGGTAATGAAATCTATTACAAGTGACTATGAATAAATAAATATGTGTGTTCTTTTTAAATTTCAGATTATGACAGTACCAAATGATCCCTATACTTTCCTTTCCTGTGGTGAAGATGGCACTGTTAGGTGGTTTGATACCCGCATCAAGACGAGTTGTACAAAAGAAGATTGCAAAGATGTAAGAATCACATTTAAGTGAAAAGATTACAGAAATAACAGATTTTAAAAATTAATTAACAGACATTGTTTTAAAGAATTGTGGAAATTAGCATTCTTTACTTGTCATTCTTTCCTTAGTTCAGTTCACTGACATAGTTGAGATCTAACAGTTAGAGATGATAAAGCAAGAGCAAGATAATACAGTAGTTTTTAAACACTTAAGAGTCAGATGTTCAAGTAATGTATTGCTCTTGTCAGAAGGGTAGGTCTCTAAAATTATATGTGCTTTATAAGTATGTACCTTATAAAATAAGGCACATGTAATTTTAGAGACCTACCCTTCTGACGCCCACTTTTTACAGATGAGGAAATTGAGACCCAGAGAAGTTAATTGGCTAAACCAAGATCACCTAAATAATTAGTGGCAGCTCAGGACAGTACTTTTAGTTCACTTATCTCTGTTGTGCCACACATGAATTTCTTAATAGCAGAGCATAAGACAGCATTATCTTACTTTTCCTGCATATATTAGGAAGCCTATACCTAAAGCTAGACTCTGACATAAGAGTAACTAAAATCTATCGATTTGGGGAGCACATTTTAAAACTGTGGTTATCTCGGTACAATAGATTCATTGGGAGGGGATGGATAGTGCCTGTCATTTTTAATTAACTTTCCTCTGGCAAATGTGACAGAATAACAAAGGGAATCTTATTTTGAGGACTTTATTTAATACTTTTTAAAGATGTTTTATGGTTCAATAGAATTGATCATTTATATCATAGAACTAGTTTATAGTCAATCTTCAATTATCTGCTTTGTGGATTATATGGAGGAAGGTTCCCTCAACCACCACCTCCTCAGTTGAAGCAAAATCTCCTCTGTCCTGGGGAAGATGGCAAAAAGTTCAGAAAATTCAAAGTTCTTCAGATTTCCTCCACAAACAAGATAAAATAGCTCTTCAGGGTGAAGGTAGAGCAGCAGAAACAAACAAGAGTTGGGGCAGAGCAGTGGGACCAGTGTCTTCTTGGGACAACTGGATAAGATCCAAGGAAAGACTCCAAAATAATGGAGGTATGGGTATGAGTGAAGTGCAGACACCTTGAGGCTTTCTCCCTCTACTAAAATAACAAGCCCTGGGGGCAGTTGTGTTGGGAGGTAGCCCCAGGCTCAGACACAGGAATTCTCACCTCATAGACTGCGTGTGGGGTCAGACATCTGATCAGGGGAAGATTGAAGGACCCCTCTGTTGCTGAAGGATGCCAGGCCCAGCTGTGCTGCCAAGACTGGTCCTGGGCTGTGACTGAAAATGAGAAAGCACTAACACACATCCAGAGAGAGTGGAAGCAGTGGAGCAGGGACGCTGTTGTCTGTGGGCACTTACAGGGGAGCTGAGTTCCTGGTTTCAGTTTTAGGGTAGAGGGGAAAATTGCAGGTTTCAGTCACTGGAGAGTTATCAGAGAGCAAGGGCATAATGTGCCTGGGTGGGCTTAGCTGTGGCTTAGAGGGGGAAAGGAGGGCTGAGTTTGGGCCTCAGATAAATCTCAGAAAATCACAGTAAAAAGGACCTGAGGCCAGAGGTAACCTTCACACCCCCTGAGACTAGAAATAACAAGCTGCTAAAAATAAAAAACAAAACAGAATAAAAATAAGTAAGCAAAGGAGAGATAATTCAACCATAGACAGCTACTATGGGGATAGAGAAGATCTGGGCTCGTTTTTCAGAAGAGAATACAGAAGCAAAAAAAGTCTTTCCTATCCCAAAGAGCAATGTCAAATGGTCATGTGCCCCATAAGAGTTCTTGGAAGAACTTGCAAAGCACTTTAAAAAATAAAATAAGAGAGATTGAGGAAAAATTAGATAAAAATAGGAAGAAGAAAACAAAAAAAATTACGAACAGAAAGTCAGCCAACTGGAAAAAGAGATCCAGAATCTTAAGGAAGAAAACAACGCCTTAAAAATTAGAATTGGGCAAAGGGAAATGAATGGTGTTATAAGATACCAAGAAATAATAAAGCCCAAAAGAATGGAAGAATAAAATGTGAACAACATCTCATAAGAAAAATGACTGATCTGGAGAACAGATCAAGAAGAGAAAATAGAAGAATTGTTGGACTACCTGAAAGCTCTTCCCCAAAGCAAGAAACTTGATACAATATTATAAGAAATAATTAAATAAAATTTCCCTGAAGTGTTAGAAGAAGAGGGGAAAGTAGCAATAGAAAATATTTACCAATCACCACTGAAAGAGATCCCAGGATGAAAATCTATAGAAATATCATAACCAAGTTTCAAAATTCACAGGTTGAGGAGAAAATATTGTAAGTAATAAGAAAAAAATTATTAATTATATCAATAATAAAAGTAACAAAAATAATATGATATTAGTAGGTTCAGAAAAAAGTGTTTGATTAAGTACAACACTTTTTTTTTAATTAAAAACACTTAGAAGCGTAGGGGTAACTAGACTTTTCCTTAAGTCAATAAGAAGCATTGACCTAAAACAATCAGGCATTGTTGGTAATGGGAATCAGCTGGGAGACTCCCAATGAGATTAGGTGTGAAACAAGAATATGATATTCCAGAAGTCAAAGGAACTAGAATGAAAACCAAGAACCACCTACCCAGCAAAACTGAGTAAAAAACTGAGTAGCAAAACTTCAGGGAAAAAAATGGTCATCCAGTGAAATAGATGACTTTCAAGCATTCTTCATAAAAAGACCAGAACTGAGTAGAAAATTTGGCTACACACACACACACACGCACACACACACGTAGACAGAGCACATGGTGAGTTGAATAAGAAGGAAGGGATGATATATAATAAAATTAAGGGGTGAGAGAGAAATATATTGGGAGGAAAAAGGAAGAAATGGAATGGGGCAAATAATCTCATAAAAGAGGCAAGAAAAAGCTTTTTCAATGGAGGAAAAAAGGGAGGAGGTGAGAGGGAAAAAGTGAATCTTACTGTCTTCGCATTTGACTTAAGGAGGGAATAACATGCTCACTAAATTTGGTATGAAAATCTGTCATACTACAGGAAAGTAGGGGAGAAGGGGACAACTGGGATGAGGGGGATGATAGAAGGGAGGGCACATGGGAAGAGGGAGTAATTAAAAGTAAACACTTTTGGGTAGGTGCAAGGTCAAAATAGAGAATAGAATAAATGGAAGACAGGAGAGGATGGAGGGAAATATAGTTAGTCTCATACAACATGACTGTTATGGAAGTCATTTGCACATACATAGCCTATACTGAATTGCTTGCTTTCTCAGTGGGGTTGGGTTGGGAGGGAGGGAGGGAGAGAAGTTGGAACTCAAAGTTCTAGGAATGAATGTTGAGAATTTTTTTGCATACAACTGGGAAATAAGAAATACAGGTAATGGGATATAGAAATCTGTCTTGCCCTATAAGAAAAGAGAGAAGATGGTGATAAGGGAAGGGAGGGGTGAGGTAGAAGGGAGGGCATATTGAGGGAAGGGGTAATCAGAATGCAAGGTTTTATGGAATGGGGGTGGCAGGGAGAGATGGGGAGAATATTTGGAACTCAAAATTTTGTGGAAATGAATGTTGGAAACTAAAAATAAATAGATAAACATTAAAAAAAAAAAGAAACAAGAATGCCCACTGTAATCAATATGATTCAGTACTGTATTGGAAATCCTACCAGTACCAGTAAGAGAAGAAAAAGAAATAGAAGGAACTAGAATAGGGAATGAGATGATAAATTATCTTTTTTGCAGAAGATATGATGATACAGTTGGACAGTTCTAAAGATTAAACTAAAAAGTTAATTGAAGGTCAAGAATATCAAAGAAAGGAGGTTTAGCTGTACCAGATCTTAAATTATTGCATTATCTTATATTTATTATATGTAATTATATAATATAATTATTATATTATAAGGAAGTAATTATCAAAACTTTCTGGTATTGGCTATGAATAGAAAGGTAGATCAGTGGAATTAATATCATAACCTAGTGTTTGACAAATATAAAGACTTAAGTTTTGGGGCTAAGAATTCATTTCTTGGTTAAAAAAAAAATTGGGAAACCTGGAAAGCAATCTGGCAGAAATTGGGCATAGATCAATAACTTACACTATTTACAAACATAATAAGATCATAATGAATATGTGACCTAGATAAAAAGGGAGCTATTACAAGAAAATTTGAAGAACATGGACCATATTACCTATCAGATGTAAGGTGAACAATTTATGAATAAACGAGATGGAGAGCATTGTGAGATGTAAAATGAATAATTTTGATTACATTTAACTAAAAAGTTTTTGTGCAAATAAAACAAATATAACCAAGGTAAGAAGAAAAGTAGAAAACCGGGGAGAGGGGAGGTCGGAATTTATAGACAGTTTCTCAGATAAAGTCTCATATATCAAATAAGTAAAGAACTTTGTCAAATCTATAAGAATGCCAGTGATTCCCCAGTTGACAAATAATCAAAGGATACTAACATGTAGCTTTCCAGTGAATATATCAAAACAATTTGTAGTCATATGGAAAAAGTGATCTAAATCATGGAATAGAGAAAGCAAATTAAAACCGCCTTGAAATACCATTTTGCGTCTATCGAATTGGCTGAAATGATAGCAGGGAAAACTGACAAATATTGGAGGGCATATGGAAATATTGGGACCTTATTTCATTGTTGGTGAATCTGCGAGCTGATTCAACCATTTTGGAGAGAGATTTGGATTTATGCCCAAAGAGTTAATAAACTGCCTGTGAAAAGCGTGTATGTGTTCGTCCTTCGTTGCTGAAGAAGACCATGCCATCAGAGAAATGATGACGTGACTTGCACTTGACTGTTTTTCTGAGTGAGGGAAGGCTGTCCAGGTCACCAGCCTCACTTCTCCTCCAGAGCCATCTGAATCCAGTAATCAGATATTCATCAGGATGACTGGAGATGACCCAGGATGAGGCAGTTGGGTTAAGTGACTTGCCCAAGGTCACACAGCTAGTGAGTATCAAGTGTCTTAGGTGAAGTTTGAACTCAGGTCCTCCTGACTCCTGCACTGGTGCTTTATCCACCACACCACTCAGCTGCCCTTAAACGAACGGCCTGTATACCTTTTGGCACAGCAATACCACTTTTAGGTATGTTTACCAAGATGATTAAGGAAAAAGGAAAAAAAATTTACATGTTCTAAAACATTTCTAGCCGCTCTCTTTGTGGAGGCAAAGAACTAGACATTGCAGGAATGCCCATCACTTGAGGAATGGCTAATCAAATTGTGGCATATGCTCATAATGGAATATTACTCTTTTATAAGAAATTATGAGCTCTTTGATTTTAGAAAAGCATGGAGAGAGACCTCCATGAAATAATGAAGAGTGAGATGAGCAAAGCCAAAAGAACATTCTATATATAAATAGCAGTATTGTTTTAAGAACAACTTTGAGCAACCAAGTCATTCTAACTATAATAAATACCCAAATTAACTTCAAGCATCCTAGGAGAATTCTATCTGAATCTAGAAAAAGAAGACGTGTGTATACGCAAATTTGCTTCCATCAAAGTGGGAGGAGGGGGGGAGGAAGGGAAAATAAAAAGAAAATTACATGACAACTTTTAAATATTTGAAAGGAATAGCAAGTTGTACATAATGGATCTGCAGTTTCAGGTGTAATCCTGTTTTTCTATCCCACTTTGTTATTTCTTAAGTTCAGAATACAATAAAATTTTTTAAAAATCTCTTTTATCTTGCCTACCTGGTTGACTCCATTGCTATCTGCCTTAGCATCTCCTAGTGTCTTATTTTTAATATATGAACAGTTAAAATATTATAAGCACTATTTAAAATGATCAGTATGCTTCATTTGAGGCAACCAAGAACATCTTTTAGGGCAGATTGTTTTATATCTACCCCCATTGTTAGTTTGGTGTTTAGACCATATGTTTTTCTTATAGTTTTTTGCATTATTGACAAGATAATTCAAGACCACTGTCTCTTAAATGATTGTAGGAGAACTATACATGTATGACTAAAGAATGAATGCAACAAGTGCTTGTTGGTAGCAATAACTTTCTTGTGAGCAGTTACTATGGAGAGATTTTAGGATTTCAATCAATTGTAATAAGTAATTTTTTCTTAACTCTGATTCAACACAATCAGCTTAAATTTGAGTGACTTTTTTCTTCCTTTGTCTGCAGAATTCTTTCCTACATCAACACCAAATGTTTAGGTTTTTGTTTTTTTACGTTTTGATCTCATTGTTCTGGGGAGCAAACAGCAACATGCAATAAAGAGCTGGAAGAGCTATGTTGTGTCCTGAATTCCCTTTACCAATAATGTGACTTTAGGCCAAGTCATTTAATTTCTCTGAGGCTTAGTTTTCTCAGTGGTATAGAGACATGATAGTGCCTGCCTTAGGTCACTTACATAATGTACATAAAATACTTTATAACAATAAACTGTCAACTGTTGATAGTTTCTCAGTGCACATTTACTTTTTTCACTTAAATTTACTGTATTAGAAATTATATAAATCATGTTAGTTTTAGTTTGAAATTAGTTTTAGTATGAATGTCAAAAAATTTTAAATAAAATATTCTTTGGAAAAATAAAATATGACAACATAGGAAATAAGCTAAGCAAATGTATATTCCACTGCTGGTTATGAAGGAGTCAGAAGCACTTTGTGACAGTATCAGTTCAGTTCATTTTTAAGGTATCTGAATTGTCCTTTTTTCCTATAATGCTGAATTAAAATGTCTGTGAGAAAGCAAATTTTGTTTCAGGAAGAGGGAATTTTTTTTTAATATAATTTTGTTTCTACTGACAAACATTTTAAAAGTATTTTATTTTGCCTTTTTTTTAAAAGGATATTTTAATTAACTGCCGACGTGCTGCTACTTCTGTAGCTATTTGTCCCCCAATACCATATTATCTTGCTGTTGGCTGTTCTGATAGCTCTGTACGAATATATGATCGGCGAATGCTTGGTACAAGAGCCACAGGTAAGAGATGTAAATTAGATACAGAACAGTAGTTTTGCAACTTTCTTGTTTGTGGTATATTTGAAAAGTTCATGGTCACTTTGGTTTGTAACAAAATTCAATATAGTTGGACTTTCTCCACTGAAGACTTCCTTTAATGCCACAGTGTGGCATGGAGGTGACCCAGTGGAGAGCCAGTTCTTGTAGGTCCCAACATTTTTTTTAAAGATTCAACTCTGATCTTTGGCAGCCCATTTTTGTGGTTCTGTGACCTGAGAGCAAGGTTACTTAAGTTTGGAAGAGCTTCTTGACAGATTCTTCACCACCAGGTTCTGAATAAATAGTCAGAGATTATAGCAACTCATGGAGACTCCCCACTAAGCCTTAGAGTAGTTGTTTTCTAAATATGCTGCCAATGAAAGTTAAAATAAATAAATTGGATTTACTTTAAAGTAGTGACTTGTTCCAAATATTCAGCGAAGGAAGGTTTCTTTCTTTGAGACCCTAAGTCCCTATTTTCCAGTTAAGGCATTATTATAATATGCTAAAAGTTTCTGTTTCCTAACCCAAAAATGTCATAAAACTTTGGTGCTTCATGAGTGTTTGTGATACCCGAGTTTACTCATACCCATATCTCTTTGCCATTTTTTGACCCAGGCTAGTGTATAATGGTAGTATCTATGGTGAATTAACAAACCAACAAGTATTTATTAAATGCCCCCTGTGTTTCAGGCATCATATTAGGGACTGGAAAAAATAAGTCTCTGCTCTCAAAGACTTTATATTCTAACAAGGGATATTCTAAGTACTAGATAGATAATATGAAATAGAAATAAGGATGGAATACATTCTAGGCATGGGAGAGAGTTGCCCTTACAAAGACTTAGAGACAGAAGATGTGCTACCTGAGAGGAACAGAGATAAGGCTGGTTTGGCTGGGTTTCAGAGTGAGGGGATGGGGAGTAGGGGAGAGTAATGTCCAAAGAAGCTGATAGATTCAGGTGAAGTTGTGAAGGGCTTTAAAAACTAAACAGAAGAGTTTACATTTGATCCTAAAGGCAGTAGCAGAGTGACATAGCCAGGTATCTACTTAACGTCTCTTTACCAGCGCTCACCCAGTGTGGGAGCATGTAGAATGAACTAGAGTGGGACAAGAATTGAAATGGGGAAACCACTTAGGAGGCCAGTATAATAGTTTAAGCCCAAGGCACTGAGGGCTCCAACTAAGGTGGTTGAAAGTGAGTATAGAGAAAGGATCAAAAGTTAGGGGTGTTGTGGAGGTAGAAATGGCAAGATTCACAAACTTACCATATCAGTGGACTGAGAGAGAGTAAAGAATTAAGGATAACATTGGAGTTACAAACCTGGGTGTTGAAAGAAAGCCTTCAACACAAGTGCAGAAGTTTAGAACAGAGTTGGGTTTGTGGGAGAAAGGCAGTGGATTCTACTTTGGTCTTTTGAGTTTGAGATGCCTCTTGGATATGTAGTTTGAAATGTTCACTGGGCCTTGGGATGCCAGATAGAAGCTGAAGAGACAGCCTGAGATGACAGGTATAGACCTGTGAGTCACCGACATAAGAGATTCCTGGGAGCTTATGAGGTCACTTATGGAGAGGTGTATCAGGCACTGTGCTAAGTGCTTACAGATACCATTTGATCTGATTTGATGAAGAGAGCCATTTAGGTGGCACAGCAGTGGGAGTGCTGAGCCTAAAGTCTGGAAGATCTGAATTAGAATCTGGTCTCAGATACTTAATAGCTGTGTGACCCTGGGAAAGTCACATAACCTCTGTCTCAATTTCCTCAAATGTAAAATGGAGATCATAATGACACTCCCTCCCAGGGTTGTTGTGAGGATCAAATGGAATGAGCGATTATGTATAGAGAAATGTAGGGGACCTAGTGTAGAGCCTTGGGAAACACACGTGTATGAATGATAAATCGGTGACAGAGACTGGAGCAAAGAGTGGTCAGCAGTATCATGAAATAGGTAACTACTTTCAGTGCTTCAGTTTGTCAAAATGATATATACAGCTCTCATTTTTACTTTTTAAAAATTTAAAAAGCATCGATACTCTAGTACATGATAGTTTCCTTCAGACATAAATCTCATTCAGAGATTTTTTTTCAAAAAATTACTTTGCTTTTGTGTGGGTATCATATTTTATGTTATTCTAATAAAAACCAGCTTTGCCTTATTTATTAAAGGTAAAATGTTTAAAATTTTTTCAGTGTTTAGATGGTGACACCAGTATGATTGAAGAATATATTTGTATGTTTCTGTTATTTAATGTAAAAGATCTTAGTTGAAAAATACTTATAATAAAACTTTTTTTTCAGTTTAAATCTTTTCCCAGTGCTATTAATATTTTGTTAGAGATATTTTAATTCTCTGCAATGTCTTTTCCTGGTTCCAAAGATGATGTGAGAATATTTAACTTAATTTGCCTATTGAATAAAAACTTACTGTGTGAATAGAATGTTATGTTTTAAATTTGTCACTATTAATTTTTATATGGCATTAGGTAGAAATTATTTAAATTGTTGATCAAGGATATAATTCAGACGTTTGTGTTTTTTGTAGCTATTTTTGAAAACACAAATTTTAAGACTTTTTTTTAAATTTAGGGAATTATGCTGGTCGTGGGACTACAGGAATGGTGGCTCGTTTTGTTCCTCCACATCTTAATAACAAATCTTGTCGAGTTACATCTTTGTGTTATAGTGAAGATGGTCAGGAAATCCTTGTGAGTTATTCGTCAGATTACATCTATTTGTTTGACCCTAAAGATGACACAGCACGAGAACTTAAAACCCCTTCTTCTGAGGAGAGGAGAGAAGAGGTAAGAACTGCAATTCTGCTTATGTACCAGGGGTGGTGGGGAGAAAGGGACTGGTAAATAGGGGATCAGCAAAGACTTGGTGTACAAGGCTTCAGATGAATTGAGTTCTGAAGGAAACAGGGAATTCTAAAAAGAAGGCGTATATTCCAGGCATGAGGATAGCCAGTGTATTCGATAGCAAAATGTTTTTGTAAATAAAAATGGGTAGAAATAAAGTTTGTTAGTGTTAAAGTTGATTTTAAAATAATGAAATTGCACACCTAGATACATATACGTAATTTGCAAAGGGACTCGTTTATATGCCTGTCTATCAGTAGAATCAGTTCTTCTGTTCCCATATATCCCATCACAGTTTTTCCTTCTGGTCCAGTCTTACTTCTTTTCAATAATTATGAGGCCATAACCAAATGAATTCCTTTTCCTCCTTCATTCCAAAGTACAGAATCACAGAATTTGAGAGTTGGAAGGGACTTTGGCAATCATCTTGTCCAACTTACACACAAAAAGAATTCCCACTCATAATGTACATGACAGATGGTTATCTAGAAGACCTGTAAGAATGGAAAATCCACTGCTTTCCAGAGACAACCTGTTCCACTTGCAGACGCATTTCAAAGAAGTAACATTGTAGCCACTCTTAATTTAAGGGCCCTAATTAATTAGTCGTTCTCTTCTTTGAGCTTTGTGTCCATTCTGCCTTAAAACTAGGAAACAGTATTACATATGTGTCTGATGAACTACTAAACTACTTTCAGTTTTAAGAATGATCAGGATGAAATAGGTTTGCAGTAAATGTGTTTAGTGTTATCTGAACTAGAGAATAGAAGAACATGAGTATCATTGATGTTGGCAGAAGTTTGGGAGAAGGGTTGGGCAGCAGAAAGAGATAAGGGCTGTCTCAGAATGCCATAGCAGTTGTGGAGGAAATGGCATAGTTGACCAGCCAGTCAGACTACTGGGGGGCACAGAGAGCATTAGGCACTCAGCAGGCAAACCAGCAAAGCAGCCAAATGGCAGAGAGCCATGTTCAGTGACCACTTAGTAAGACCTGCTTCACATCCTTTGTGATTGATTATAGCTGGGAGCAGTTTAAAAGAAAGACATTTCAGGGAGAAGCTAAGTGGGAAATTTTCTAAGAAACAAATGCTTTTGACTGTTTAGTGAATAAAATGGACAAATACAAACAAGGTGTCCATTTGTCAGGAGAATCTTCCTAGATGACATATATTAGAAATAGGGTACAGTGAAAGTTAATGAAACCTTAAAGTTCAACTCACAAATTCTGTAATTCATGTGGGTTAACTCAGAAAAAAAAACTAGTGCTCTGAATGTAATTAGGGCAAAGGCTAGAGATTTTAAATTCTTGCCTAGCCCACTGGTCACGTTTTGCCCCAATCCATGTATATGATGAATAAGATGCTAAGTTCGCTGGTTGAAGATTTTGGTTGAAGCATCTCAGTATGTACTTATTATCACCAGAGTTGTGTGTGCTGCTTTGGGCTTTTCAACTTGGTGTTTCTTCAGTATCCTTTGACACTTGATCAACTCTTCTAACATGTGAGGTTATCAGATACTTATTTGTCCATGAACCATTTTATAATGTTGACATTTAATAAGGGAGCAAACTAGATAATGATTTGAGTTAGTTTGGGATGAAATAAGTAATTTTCCTTTTTATAAGGATTTGAGATTTGTTCAGTGACCTTCTCCTTACCTTCCTAGTTACGACAGCCTCCAGTTAAACGTTTGAGACTTCGTGGTGACTGGTCAGATACTGGACCAAGAGCTCGGCCTGAGAGTGAACGAGAGCGAGATGGTAATTATGCTTTGAGTTTTCAATATCCAATATTTTTTGCATTACAAAGAATAAATGAGAATTTGTCCATATTGAAAAAATAATATCCAGTTTAAGGTAATTGCCATGCAGATCAAGTTGGTTTCTGTGTTCACTACAGTTTTACAATTGATAATGCTTATCCTTTAGTTGTTAATTGGATAGCAAGTGAAATTACTCTAGATATATGTAATTGCTACATGCCATTGGTCTTTGCAACACATTATAATATGTTCATTATATTTTCCTTTCAAGTTTTAATGATATTTAAAACAAGATGTATCCTTTTGTAATTTTTTTTTTGGTCCAAATGTGATTTTTGTAAATACATTTATCTCATTGGAGTATTAAGCAACAATATCCAAGAATTGCAGATTCTTAGACTTAGTCCTTTCAGCCAGTCTTCCCCAGCATTCTTTTCATCCTCACCTACCTTCCAAGTATGACCAAATCAAGGCCCAGTATAGAACCATTAGCTCCTTTGTTCTGGACACAGTGTATTTTTTAAGTCGCTGAGGTGGTAACATCAACTTTTAACTACCACTTAACATTGTTGACTACTTGCAGTTTTTGTTTACTAAAGTACCTGGATCTTTTTCACAAAAACTGTTATCTAGTCATACGTACTCCATCTTGTATTTCTGAAGGTGGTTTTTTTGGGAATCTGTTTGTAGAATTTAACATTTATCTCTGTTAAGTTTCATCTTGCTTGATTTGACCCATCAATTTAACCTCTAGAGATCTGTCATGTGTTATGTTAGCTGGCCCTTCAAGCATTTTGTCAGAAGCACATTTAATAAGGATAGATTTTCCATGCCTTTTACCAAGTCATTGATATTAAACATCACAGAGCCAAGGACCGAGCATTAGGACACTCCTAGAAACCTCCTTCCAAGTGGACAAGAAGCCATTGATTACTGTGGTTTGTGTTCTGTTCTTCAACCAGTTCTGAATCTCCCTCACTGCATCACCATCTAACTCTTGTTTTTCCATTTTGCCCACAAGCCTAGTATGAGAGAATGTTAAATACTTTGCTCTAATATAAGCATACTATTTCACTAGCAGTCCACTAATCAAAAGCCTATCAAAAAAAGAAATAAAGTTAATCTGAGATGACCTGTTCTGGATGAAATTATGTTGGCTTCTAGTAGTCACTGTTTCCATTTCTGAATGCTTAATATAGCATCCTAGAATTCTACCAATGTCAGTCTTACTCATCTGTAGTTAGTAGAATCTACTAACTACAATAGAATCTACCGGCTACAGTAGAATCTACCTTCTATTTCTTGAAGATTCAGACATTTGTCCTTCTGCCAGTCTACAGACTATCTCCCATTCTTTAGGCTCTTTCAGAGATTGATAACAGCAGATCAGCGATTGTAGCTGCCATTTTTTCACTACTCTAAGATGTTTGTTCATCCAGATTTGGTGATTTGAAGCTGCCAGATACCACTTGACCTAATCTTCATGTATCTTGCTTTTCCACTTCCTAATATTGTTCCCTTCCTAATCCAAAAACCATTCTCCTTGGAAGAGAAAACAGAAGCAAAAGAAGAGTTGATTAGCTGTTGACCCTGAGCAGTGTTCTTGTCCTTTGCTTCTCAAATAGCTGAAAAAATAAAAATAACCTTCAGTTGATTTTAGCATTTTTGTCAGCTCCTACTTATTCTGTACTTCAGAAGTCTTATTACTGCTCTGTTGCATTCCTCTATTGCATTCATCCCTAGTCATTTGATCTTGTTTTTTCTCTCTTCTGTAAATGTCCCTGAACTCCCTGTGCCTCCATTTTTGTCTCTTTAGGCAACCCCCTTTTTTCTCACTCATTAGAGTTTCTTCAGAATTTCAGTAATAGCTTTCCATCAAACTTGATCTGACTTACCTGAAAAAAAATTAGATCATTAGATCTTACTCATCCTTACTCTGAAGCCTTTGAAATCAGTTCTCATAAAACTGAGGGTTCATGTTAGCCCAAGACAAGTTTTCTCCTGCTTTTCTCTCATAGGTTCCAAAATAGTATGACGTTCCTTGCCCCAAGTATTTTTCTTGTTTCTACATCAGTAGCCTCTTCCTTTCTGTTGGTAAGAACCATATATAGAATAGTAGTTTCTTTTGTAATTTCTTCTACCTTTGAAAGCATGAGGAGAACTTTGGTGTTCCGTCATATTAATAGTATGGATTCTTAGGGAGAAGAAGCAAAAAAGCATAGCAGAGCACTGAACATATACTAATAAGAAATATAAGCTGTTTTTTCCTTTGCTTTTTTAACTAAAACATTTTTTCATCTGTCGTATAGCAAACCTACAAAGCCAGAATAGTGACAGTGGGATGCTGTTTAGTGATAGACTTTAAAGTGCCAGAGTGTGTTATACTATATGTGTTCATATTTAAAATCACTGCACCATTTTTGTAATACTTATTAACTTGAATGACAGCATTGTATGTAAGATTGCATACATATATATATATACACATATATGTATATGTATATATATGTGTGTATGTATATAAGATGGATTTGGAATTAGAGGATCTGGATTCAAGCCTTCATTGTGCCATTATTTGCCATCTGATTTGGGCAAGTGACTTTATATCTCTGAAAGTTTCTGCATCTGTAATATGAGATACTATGTGTCTCATAGATTTGCAGTAAGTTACTTGCTTTTTAAACAATAAATGGTATGCAAATTTGAACTATGATAAACATAGGTAATACATTATCTCCTAGAACTTTATATTTTAGTCTTTTTTTCAAGTGATAGAGATTAATTAAAACTAGAAAGAAAATCATTTCTGTCCCTGTATTAGGACATTGGACATCTTATTTCTAAGCCCCCAAATTCAGTTGTAAAGAAAAGGAAATAGTAGAACCAGTTCCTTAAGTATTAGCTGATAACTCTGTGGAATTTATATACCTCAAATACAAGAAAAGTTTGGTTACCTCTTACTAAATACTTGTTTTTTATTAGTTATTTTTGTTATGGTACAACTATATTAAAAATATATGTTACTGTTTCACAGATTCTTTAAGTGAAAGCGTGTGTTTTTCTCCATACAATGTATTCATGGTTGTTTCTTTATTTGAAAGTTCCTCTAGGAATTTCCAGTGGTAATTGTGTTGAAAGAATAGATCTTGAATGATTTAGAAATACTTTATTTTTACAGGAGAGCAAAGTCCTAATGTGTCCTTGATGCAGAGGATGTCTGATATGTTATCAAGATGGTTTGAAGAAGCTAGTGAAGTTGCTCAAAGCAACAGAGGACGAGGACGATCTCGGTCTAGAGGTAAATTTTATTTATTACATATTTCAAAAAATTACCTAAGAGAAACTATCAAAGTGAAAAACAATAAAACTTTTTTATAAGTAGAGAGGTAGATTTACAATAACATATTTTTATTGGGACCATGTTGCAGAGCCAATATTCTAATTGGGGAGGAAATGGGATGCCACCTTTTGCTTATTGATTTCTCTAATCCTTTTCTTCTCTTCAAAGTGCAGCAAAAAAAAAAAAGTCTTAGATCACCCAGTTTAAATCCTTTTGTAAAAACAACAAAACTGCAAACAGGCCTTTCTCGTAGTTGTATCTTCCATGACTGATAATTTTTCTTCTTTAGTTATCAAATAAAATTTCAAATTATTCAAATCCTCAAGCAAACAAAAAATCTAGCTTAATTTTATGCTGTTTGTCTTTTAAATAAACTGATCATTTAATTTTTTTGGTGACTATTTTTTTCATTCTTTGTGATAAATTAGTTTAGAAGATGTGTGTACCTGTACTTAATCTTAAACTGGGGAATATTTATGTCACAGTCATTGAGACAGTGTTCAGAATGAGTATTAATCTAAAATTAATTGTTGAAATGTTACTGGTACTCAAGTGCATTTTTGTTATGGAAAAAGTTGGAAAGAGCACTGGATGGGACTTAGAAGAACCTGGTTCTACCACTTAGTACCTGTGTACCTGGATAAGTCACTTCACCTCTATGAGATTCACTTTCTTCATCTGCAAAATTAGAGACTTGGAGTAGATAATTTTCCAGCTCTAGATTCTGTGATTCTGTATAATCTGTGAGCCAACCTTCCTTCTAGATTTTTCCCACCAAATTGAGATTTAGGAAAGCAATGAGACAGCATCCTTTTCAGATTTGTGTTGTTCATATGACTATACATTTTCTTAACCTGTTAATGTTTATTGAGTTGTTAATAGTCTCATCACTTAATTATTCAGTTCTAGAAAATTTGGGACCATGTGTTTGATGCTATTTGGGACTTTTTGGTTACAAAATGTTAACTAATTATAACATCAGACCCGATAGGGAATATGGACATCATTTAGCCATGGGATCATATGTATAGAACTGTAAGGGACCTTGAAGTTTATTTGATCCAACACCCTCATTATACAGATGAGGAGCCTGATGTTCATTGAAGTCAGCTGAGTTGCCCAAGCTTACATAGCTGACTAAGGGCAGAGCAGGATCAGCACCTGTGACCTCAGGTCAGGTACCCACAGATACTTCTAAGCACAGTTTGATGATTAACATTTAGATGCATTACTCATTAAGGGGCATTGGATGATAATACAGGGCTATGTCTCTGTAAATCAATCTCCCCACTATTAAAACTGTTAAAATTTATGTTCATAGAGTTGGGTTTTACATAGAGCATATTACATATTAGCTCTCCCATTAACGGGAGGCAGTCATTTTGGACTGTGTAGGGTCAGTTAAACTGATTTTTGTTTACTAAATTGGTCGATTTTAGTAAACTGACCCACTCAACTGAAGGTTTTGTCATCTTTGAAATCATAGTACTCCTTTTTCCCCCCATCTTCTATTTCCTGATGTCATGGTACAGTTTCTGGCTTCAGAAAGATAATTTTTAATTTAATTCTGCATTGAATATGTATTTATTGAAGGAGGAATAAATCAGTCAGATGTTCCTGCTGTTCCTACTGGCCCTTCAAGTGCTGAATTAGAAGTGGATGAGACTGCAATGGAAGTGGACACTCCTGCAGAACAGTTTCTTCAGTCATCTTCATCTTCCACTGTCTCGGCTCAGGCGCCTTCAACATCATCTTCCACAGAAAGCCCTCGCTCGACATCTTTGCTTTCCTCTCCAGATACAGAGCAGAGACTATCCTTAGAAGCTTCTGGGCACCATACACATCATCAGTCTGGTGAGAACAATATACTCTAAGTAGGCAGTGATTTATCATGTTTTCTAATAATGAGAACTTCTCCACTTTTGGAGATGTTTAGAAGATACTAAAAATTTTTATCAATACTTACTAAAATAATTGACGAGAATGACATCTGTATGTGTACATATTACTTCACAGAAATTGTTGATTCTTTAAGTTAAATGTGTGTACATGCATCTGTTTCTTTAATATTTTTAATCTCTAGAAAGAAGATACTTTTAGTAGTAAAGTTCTAAAATAAATTTAGTTACAAAAAACTGACCTCCCCATTTGCAAAATAAGACTACCACTACTGCTTTTCTCTCTTAATTGAGTGAGGGAGGTCTGATGGAAGGCTATCATAGCACAGTGCACCTAATTTCCATTATGTGTAACAAAAGGCAGAAATGCTCCCAAGTACACCAGATGTTATGAGGTAGTGAGAATGCTACTATAATTTTAGAAGTGTTTTACTCAAAGGTAACTGTAAATCCAAACATTATCTCATGAGTTATCTTTGGTTTTATCTTCTTGGCTGATGTACTTTTAGAATCCTAACTATTGTCCTTGAAAGAATGATGTTTTATGGTATTGTTTTATACTTTCTTACCAGTATATTATAATATTTTCTCTTGAAAATAATTTATACAATCTATTTAAAGAATATTTTACCCCTTCTTCACTTTAACTATGTTGGAATAAATACTTGTTTTATTAGTACCAGAAATCAGAAAACAAGTGAAATACCAGACCCTATTAAGAGATACCAAATTATTTCCTTTATACCATAGTTTCATGGCCATCTTCAGCATCATAGCTTTTTTTTTAACCTTACTCCTACCCAATATCATCACCAAAAAACCAAAAACAAACCATCAAATAGATAAGTACGTGTGAAAGCATTTTCTGAGAACATTTCTATATATTTAGTACAGTTTTGCCCCATATATTTGTTTTAAACTATTCATTTTAAAAGCAAATAAAATGTTTATTCACAATTTCAGGCACAAGTTAAAACTTATAAAATCCTTAACAGCTAGGCTATAATGATGCCACTTTTATTCTTGCTTCCATAGAAACTGACTCCAGATCACAAAAAATGAAATAAGCTCTAATTCATCAGAATTCCTTTTTTGGTGATTTAATGTCAGTTTCCTTGGAAATAAAAGCCAGAACCATTTGTAGAAAATGTTAGGTTTCTTGTAGATTTTATCTGGTTGTAGACCACAAAGACATTCTCTAAAATCAGGTGTTCAGCAGAGTACAATCTATTTACATTTTTAACTTAAAGGTATGAAAATTATTCTAAGAAGAAAAATAATCTATAAAGTTTATTTTTCAAAGCTGATTTTCATACTTGTTAAAAACTTGGCAATTACACAAAACATTTTAAAATGAAGCAAATGTCATTTTATGTAAGTGACCTTCTGAAGTAGTATTAAATAGCTTATGCTCAACCATCTATTTTCAGAGTAATCTATCGAGGAGATTATACAGTCTAAGGATTTAGATGTTTACTGAGTAGTGCTCCAACTTAATTATTTAATTATTCAAGGATTCATGATTTTGTTGCTTTAGGCACTCCTTCCACCAACACAGACTGCAATTCTCTTTATTGTTTAGGGAATGATCTTCACTAATTGCTGTGCTACACTGTTCCCTCTTCCCCATTCTTCCCTCCCATTCATTGCCTGTTGATCAGATGATTAGACTTGCTGAATTTAGCTAGGCAGGCTCTCAGATGACAAGACACATAATCTGATATGGAACCTGCTATAACTCAAAAGTGTTTGACATATTAAAATTCATTAGAGAGGCTTATTTGGTGTAGTGGTCTGAGGGCCAGAGTTGAAGTCAGGAAGACCTGGCTTCCAATACTGCCTTAAGTGCTAGGTTTGTGACCATGAATACTGTTGTTGAACCTGATAGGCAACTCCATAAAATTATGCTACTGGCATATTGCTAACTTGAATCAGTGGAAAGAATCTCCATACCAGAAGTTCCACAAATTCATGAAATCTTAGTTCTGGACCAAAGCAAACTACATTATAGTATATTTTATTCAAAACCAATTATGTGACTATACCATTAACTTCTTTTCCCATCAGTATGCGGAATAGAATTTAATGACAAAAAATTTAGACTAATAGTCACCTCTCAAAATAATGCAAGAAATGATTCGTGCAGTTTTTCTGTGTTAGAAAGTTTCTTTTGTTGAAAAGAGAGAAATAATGAAAACGAAACAGAAAGAAAAGTAAATGTAGTTGTTTTTCCTTATAGTCCAGAGTATTTAGATGAGTTAGGTTACTATATTATAGTTTATTTGTCTTATTTTCATCTCTGGTATAGAGAAACTTTTCCTTTAGGCTTTATAATTTTCTGTGATTAGAAAGGGCTGTACAGAAAATCTGGATTGGCCATATTTTAACTTTATAAATAACATTTAAATATTCATAAAACTTTTAATAATTATACATCATGTATTATATGAACCACTCAAAATCTGATCATTTAATCTACATAATATTCATGAAATTATAGCTATAGATATCTCTTAATAACTATACATGGCAAGTTGCCTATTTATAGGTATTTTTATTTTAAGTTCAGAGAGTCACTTTGGACCTTCAGAACCGCTAACACTTCAATAAAATAAACTCCTCCAATCAAGTAGGAACTTTGTGTTTCAGAGTTATCAGATTAGCCAAACATTTATTAAATGCTTGTTATATGTATGGCCCTAGAGATAAGGAATTAGAAAAAAAAAGACGTTTCCTACCATCAAGCTGCTTACATCAAAGAGTATAAACAGGTACGTAAATAACTGTCATTCATATTTGAATGAGATAAATATAAATGCAAGCTGAGAGATCCAAGAAGTGAATATTGTTTTGAGATGGTAGAATCAAGGAAAGCTTTGTGAAGGAGGGAGTGTCTACAGCGTCTTGAAGACAGTGAACAACTTCAGCAGAAAGAGATGATGCTAAACTATTCTGCTCTAGGTGTTAAGGGCAGTTTGTGCCAATACCTGGAGGTAGGAGAGGACAGGGAAAGATCAGGGGAGGAAGGGACTTATAGAATTCATTGCATTTGCACATTTGCATAATACTTTATCATTTACCAAGCACTTTCACACGTATTGATTCACTGAAACTTTAGCACAATCCTGTGAGTAGCGAAGGGAGGAAATATGAATCTTCTTTTGGGCTACTGGCAAGTAGTCCCATTAGGTAGATGAAATAAACTAGCATAAAAAAGTCTTTAAAGGGAGATCGGAGCTACATTATGGAGGGTCTTTAATATTTGGTCCTTTGATTTTGTCCTGCACTCAGTGGGAATTCATGGAAGCTTTTGATCAGAAAAATGATAGAATTAACCCTCTATTTTAAAAGGGTTATTCTGCAACTGTGAAGAGTGGATTGGAGATTGTAGAGACTGGAATTAGAGGACTCATTTAGGAAGCAGTTATAATGAGCTAGTTACATGAGAGGGAATGGAAGCTTGAATGAACTTCTATTTGAATGACATGAATGGAAGGGAGGGACCAGTTGAGAGAGATGGGACCAAGATAGAAACAACAGGAACTAGCAGCTCAGTAGATGCTAGTTGAAAGAGAAAGAAAGTGACACTTGTTTTACGCCATGGTAACTGAAATTATGGTGGTGCTGTAGACAGATGTAAAGAGGTAAGAGTGAAGACAAGTTGTAAGTTGAGTAGTAGGGGGGGAAGCTGATGAGTTCAGTTTCGAATTTGATAAATGGACAGAAAATTCTGGTGTAGATATCTTTTAAATATGGTCAGAAATGTGAAACTAAAACACAATAAGATATGTGGTTTTGGATATGTTTAGTATAGGAGTGATAAAGGAAGCCATGGAAGTAGTTGGCATGGAAAGAGAGAGTGTGTATAGATTGAGAAGAGGAACAAGGAGAGACCTTGGGGTAGTGCCTAGCTTTAGAGGCCACAAGGAGGGAGAGGAACCAGTGGAGGAAACCCAAAATCAAGGAATTAGAGTCAGAATGATAAGAGGTCCAGGAGAGCATGAACTCTTCCAATTGTAATCAGAACCACTCACATTTATACAGTACTTTGATACCACCAGAAATGGCATTCAGACCCAGGTTTTTTGACTCTCAGTTTTTCCACTTCACTTTTCTGCTCTTCTCTTAAAAGCCAGTGATGGGGAGTGGATGAGAAGGTTCCCTGAATCAAATGATACAGAAAGATTCTGACTGATAAGGCCTGAGGAAAGACCATTGGCTTGAGAAGCAGAGACATTACAGGGGACCTTGAAAATTAGTTTGAGTAGAGTGGTGGCTATTGTCAAGTTAGAAAGCAAAGGGCTGGAGACTATTTAGTGAGGAATTAGAGGCAGCAGTTGGAGAGTGCTGCTCTGCCCAAACCTGTGGAGAATAAAGAGAGAGCGTTGAGCCATGGGGACTCCAGACTTAATGGTGTTGAGGAGTATGCATCATTAAACTGGCTGGCAAAAAGCTTGGCTGAGAGAATGAAGTCCTAAAGTCATCTACTGTACTCTACCTTGACTGACTGGGAAGTGGCTAATGGAGTAAACAGTGAGGGTGGAAAACAGGCAGGCTCAGGAAAGGGGAGGCGGGATGATCAGAGAAGACGATTTAAGGTTGTAATTTGGAAGGTAGAACAGTAGCCAGAGATTGTGTCTTATTCAACTGTGACTGACTTGGGTAGAATGGAGGCACAGAAGATGTAGAAATAGAGGTTGTATGGAAGCCCTAAGTAGCCCAGGTACCAGAAGGGTCATCACTGTGAATATTCACATCAGCAGTGAGAGCATCAGGCAGTAGTCTGAAGAAGAAGAAGGCAGACCAAATAAAGTTCTGTAGTCCCTGGAGAATAGTGAAAGCAACCAGAAGAACTGGTAGAGGGTAGAAGAAAAGGATCACATCTGGCCACTTGAGAGGGCTCTTTCAATGGGTAGCATTTGAACTGGGTCTTTAAGGGAGGACTTCAAATTGTAGAGATGGAAACAGAGGGTCCTTCAGGTCTAGGAAATTGTAAGAACAAAGCACCTTGTGGGAAGATGAAGAGTGTGTTTGGGGGATGTTAATTAGATTACATCCAGCTCACCCTTCTCTTTCTCCTCTTATATTCAGACAATGATGGGGTCCTGTCAGTTCTAGCTTTTTCAAAGTCTTTGGCCCTTCCTAAGCAGGCTCTGTCTGTTCTTCCACCCTTATCTCATACTACTGTTGCATGCACTCTGCATGTGCCCTAGACAATTTGAAATGATGCCTCTCTTCTTAACCTGTCTTTCTGCTTTTGCAACGCCCACAAATAGGGGTAAATCACTTTATTCATGCTGTCCTTTGTTCCTGGAATACCACTCCTATTTGTTTGGTGAATTACATGTTCATACTTTAAAAAGAAACAAATGATAACTGCCTGTAGTCTTCCCTCTCCCCCATCCCAAATTGGTAATGACTTTTCCCACTTAGATGTCACATTGCACTTTTTAAAAACTTTTTTCCCTACCTACTTGTTATTATCATATGGTTATTTGTGTATGTGTCATATCCCTTTACTAGAATATAAGCTTTTTATTAGATTAGGGACTGTGTTTTATATAGGCTTCATTTCACCTAATTCTTAGGACATTGTCCTCCCCACAATAAGCATTTAATAAATGTTTCTTGAATGGAATCAAATTGAGAATAAGGCAGAAGGAAGAAGAAGCACTTAATATTAAGCTAAGGAATGTAGACTTGACCTGATAGACAATAGGGAACTGCTAGACATTTTTGAGGGAGCAAGAGGTGTGCAGTATGATCAGAGCTGTGCATGGAGAAGGTATCAGGAGATTTTAAGATAGAATTGGAGACAAGCAGGTGGAGGCAGGGAAGTCAGCTGGGAGAACATTCAATGAGTCCATACACAAGTTAAAAAGGACCTGAACTTGGATTGTAATAAAAGGCACTGTGCTCTGACTGCCTTTATTTCTCCTGCCAATCTCTGAAAGAAATCCCTCTAGTGATTTACCAGAGAAGGCGTTTAGGAATTCAAGGAGTGCATTTCCTGCCACATTCTCTTGTTGCTCAGCACTGAGGTACTCATTTACAGAGGCGTAACCACAGACTTTAGGTTCTGCTGCTGTTAACACTGCTGTTAAGTATGAAGTGATCTTAAATGACCTTCTGAACTTCATACTGCTGTTGGTATGTGGGTTATATATAATATGTGTTTTTCATAAAGTTGTGTTTTATATATATGCAAAAACATTTGTAAATATGTGTGTTCATTTTTTTCTTTAGTTTTGTTACTTTTATTTCACCATTTTACAGATTATATGCTGAAATTTCAAACTGAAGTAATTGGTCAAGATTCTGATATTTTTTTGTGAGCTCTGCTTGTAACTTTACTTTTGAGGACACATTTTTTCAACCTGGATAGAAAACAAATGTAAAATATCCTGTGGATAGTAACACCTACTTAATGTAATCTTTGAAAACTGATAAAAACCATAAATGTATGGTTCTTAAGATTATTATAGTCGGCTCTTGATTTCCTGAACTACAAATCACCAGTGTTCACTCAGGTATATCAAGACTTATAGGACTCATAGGTATTTCTGCCTTTGGGAGCAGGAGTTGGAGTCCCAGACCGGCAGAGTGGTTTTCAGATATATTTGCCAGTAATCTCTTTGAGTCATTACAAATTTACCCTGTAGTCTTAACAATTCTATGCTGTTTTTCCTTAAGTAGATTTCCTTCTTTTCTGTGCAGGATATTTATTTTGTGATTGCAAGATGATATTTCTTTTTATTAGATATATTTTTATTTAGTATTGCATATAAAAGGATAACACGTACCCAAAAGGGAAAAAAAATTGTTACTAACCATGAAATATTAGGTGTTAGCATGTATCCAGGCCTACCCCAGCACTTGAGGAAAGGTCTTTATGTAGAAGTTACAGTGAGATCTCATGGAACAACTTAAATGAGTTTCCTTTTTGTCAAGTCACTAAAGAAACAGCCAAATAGGAGATCAGAATTATTGTTGAGAAATCACTGCTCCCTTTAAGATCCCTACAGGATTAGCTGAAGACTATTTTGGCAGTTAAATGTGGACAGTAGTGAATTATCTGTAAGTAAGTAAAGTTATTGAAGTTTGTTTACATGTGGTAAAATAATATTGATGTGAATAAATTTTTCACATTTCAATCTGTTATTTTACTGAAGTGTACAAAAAGCCTAACTGGAGGCATTTTAAAAAAGGAATTGTTCTTTGTATTTTATTTCCATTTCATTTAATTGCATAAACATTCTAAAAACAATGAAGATTAAAATAGAAAATTCTAGTATGTATGTGTATGCGGATATATATATATGTATATAAAGGGTAAAGCCTATGAAAGAGGGGCTATCCTAATTCCATCATATAAGGAATCTACATTTTCTTATGTAAATAAGCAGCTTACTTTTTCTCCCAATACATATGTATTTTTTTATCTTTCTTCTCTTTGATGTTTTTGGATGCTATGATATCTTTTATTTCTGTGTTCTTTTATACCCTTTTTTTTCCTGTCTGTGTCAGAATTTTTAAGGGGGCCTGAGATAGCTCTGCTTCGTAAGGGCCTGCAACAACTGCGGCTTAAGAGAGCTGAGCAGCAGAGGCAACGAGAGCTAGCTGAGGCCGCACTACGACAGCCTTCCACTTCTGAGCAGTCCTCCCCTGAGGGCTTCTCGCAGGGCCCTCATCCTTCAGGTTCTCAATACCAAGTGTTCTTTAGCAGCTTAGCTGCTAGAGCTGGTTGTGGATGTCGCTGATGTTTGCTGAGATGCTTCCCTCTACATTTCCCTGACACAAGATAGAGCTAATGCACTATTGCTGCTTATTCCTTCCTTGCATGTGGTGGTATTAATCATCACATGGTTAAATAGACAGTGCATTACAATAGCAAACTCTAGATGTATATGAAAACATTTATTCTTGTATTTTTAATATGGAAGAGGGGAGATTGTTCACATTATCCAAATTCAGCTGGCATTCTTCTGGTGCCTGCTATATACAATTCACTATATTAGGTACTGGGTGGCAAAGGTGAAAAAAATTCACAGTCCCCATTGTCAACAGTGGGATCTCTTACAATACAATGGAGGGGTAAAACACGTACATAAATATGATACAAGAGGATTAGAAAGGAAGATATTTGAAGAGGGTGAGATCATGCTCATCTGGGAGAATCGCCAAGGTTTCATGCTGGAAGTGACCTTTGAGATGGCCCTTCAAGGAAGAGGCAGAGAGGTTGAGGGAGTTCATTCTAAGCATGACATACATGCAGCCTTTGTGAAATACCAGGTTGGGAGGATGCAAGGTAAAACTTGAAAATAGGATCTAGAGAAGAGGTAAATGAAAGACTAGAGTGAAGGGAGGCTGGGAAAATAGACTGGAGCCAGACTGTGGAGAACCTTGGGTACCAGACTAATACTTGACGGAGAATGGGGAGCTGCCGAAGGTATTTTGAGTAGAGCTGTGATGTGGTCATCTCTGATCATTAGGAAGATTATCTTGGTGGCTCTGTAAAAAAACAGATTAACGAAGGGCAGAACTAAAGGCAGGGGCATTAGTAAGATGGGTATTAGGATGGTTCAGGAAGGAGTTAATGAGGGCCTCTTCTGGGAAAATGAAAAGGGGACAAATGCACGGGGTATTAAGGAGCTAGAACCCATAAGACTTGGCAGCTGATTAGATATGGGGAATGAGGGAGACTGAACATATCTCTCAAGTTTTGAATGTGTGATTGTAGAAAGAAGAAAAGTAGGAAAAATAGGAGAAGATAGCTTTTGAGAGGAATATAGCAAGTTTAGTTTTGCATATATATCATTTTCATATTCTAGTGGAACATCCAGGTAGACCAACCTAGTGAGCAGCTGGAAATGCAGTATTTGACTTTTGGGAAGAAATTGGGGCTGGAAGTATAGATTTGGTAGTCATAAGTGAAGCTATGGTGTGGGATATATCTAAGGGAAAGAATGTAAAGAGAAAGAAAAAACTTCAGAATCATCTCACTTAGAGGCTAAGAGAGAGTGATGACTGTTCAATAAATGTAGGGCCTCTTCTTCTAAAAAGTACCATGCTTCGGAGTGAACTCAGTGTGCAGAGAATGCCCCTAACAAAAGCTGCTGTACCTCAGCTTCGCTTTGAAAGTTAATGCATATTTTTATATGAACTACATAGTGTGGGATTGAAGTGCTTATAGAGTTGCTTATAGAATTAGAGAATTGTGATTGGCCATCACATAGTTTATTGGATTTGTAGTTTCATTTAATGTTTGTAATATTTTATTGTAAATACAGTTTTCACAGGATTGGTTAATTCTTTGTTTTCTGTATAATCAGGTTTCAATTCAAGATCTCTTGAGGAGGTAACAAGTTTCTGATATAGAGAACAAATACGTATTTAGCCTTTAGCCATATTGTCATTCTATTAACTGTAAGATCTTAATATTAAATAGATTTGTGATATATTTTTTCCTTTGGGGATTTCACTATCACAGAGAAGACTTTAAGCTGAGCATGAGAATACTTTAGGGTTACCCTCTGTGATGAAACCACAAAATAACTTGGCAGTCTTTTAAAAAGACAGCAATTATTGTAATTTCACATTTCTTTTACAAATGAGAATGTGTCCAGTTTCTGATACAAATGAGTTTGTGAGGCTTTGGTTAATAGATAAGCAGTGATGAAAATAGAACTTAATTGCTCTGAGAACTGTGACAAAGTTACTTTGCAGCTAGAAGGTCCCAAAACCATTTGGATTGTGTTACTTTTCATGTACCCCTCCTCTTCCTAAATGTGTTTTACAGGCTCCAGCAACAACAGAGATATTTCATTATTTCTAAAACCTGTAATGTCATTAGTGTGTTACCCCTCCATGTATCTCAGTAGAGACTTGAGTTGTAGCTAACTTGCTCCACATTTACCATGCTGGTCTAGTAACAAAAGATGGCCTGTTATTGGGTCTCTGCTTGAGTCTCTTCCAGGTTGAGGGGACCTGTCAGAACTAGGCTTTGCTGATATCACTTCTGAGAACCCAAAGTCACCTATACTCATAGATGATGCATCATTCCTATGAAATCATACAAACTTTCAAAGCAATCATAATACAGAAATCATGTTCTGAGGTCAGAGTACCATGCTGATATTTAATCTGTGTTATATTTTTGGTTTAATTTTATTAGCAAAGAATACTTGGATTAGAGTTCTCTGAATGTGTTAATATAATTTAATTATTTAGGAATATTTTTTCTTCCTTAAAATTTCTTACAAGAAAGAAAATTTCTCTGTAGATTGGTAATATGTTAACTGTTAATGTAAATGTTAAAATTTGACAACCTTGAATAGCAAATATTTTCCCAAGATTTTTAGCTTCGTAAACAGTTTTGGGCAAATTGATTTGAAGATGAACCGTTTATTCATGAGCAACTGGTGATGCAGTGGATAGAGTGCTGAACTTAAGAGCGAGGAATACTTGAGTTCAGATCCTGCCTCATACATTTACTGGTCGTGTGACCAACCCTAGGCAAGCTATTAAACCTCCTCAGCCTCAGTTTCCTCGTCTGCAAAAAGGGGATAATAAGAGCAGCTACTCACAGGGTTGTGGTGAGCATCAAATGAGATAATATTTGTAAAGCACTTTACAAACGCTAAACTATGTAAGTGACAGCTATTCTTATCTTGAAATACGACAGAAAGCCAATTCTAAAATGCCACTGTATTTAGAAGGAAGATGCTGAAATTTAACAGAATATAACAGTTGTTAAAGCAAAGTTGAGTGTGAAACATTGCCTAAGTAGGTAAAAAAAAATTTATGTATGTGGGTTGCATTTGTAGCATAACAGACGTTTGAAGAGTATTTGGTGTACGGAAGTTTTCACATCGAGTTTACCGGCTTGAATATCATCAGAATTTTGTAGAATGACAAATGTAGTAACTGTCGGTCCTATATGAAACAACGTGTTTTTTCTTGTAGTTCTTAGGCTCATGTTCATTTATCTTTATTGATTGTTAATTACTTAGCCCTTTTGGAGCAGCCTCCCCAGAAGAAAATGAGAATTAAATAAATGACTGTCACTTTGCCAGCTCTATTCAATGAATACTCATTAAAGTGCCTGTAGCGTATAGAGCACAGGACATGCTAAGCATTGAAGGAGATACAAAGTCAATAACATGGTTAGGCCCTCAAGGAATGTAAAATATCATAACTAGAATTAAATTATGTAAGCATGCAATAAATTCTTTGGGACCAAATCAAGTTGTCTTCTAGAACCACTCAACTGTGCTCAGAAGGCCTTAGTGCCATTACAAATTCTGTCATAATTCAACTCTTCCATTCTTATGCAGTGTGGACCTAGTAGACAGAACTGGCCTGCAAGCCAGGAGACTGGGGTCCAAGTCTCACCCAGAAAGCTGTGTTACCTTGAGCAAGTCACCTAACCTCTGAGTGCTCTAGACCAGTGGTGTTCAACTTGTAACCATTAGACCTCTATTATAATTACAGTTGAAATATTCAGTGGAGCTGTATGAGGAATGAGGGCCATCTGTCTTGTATGTTACTGAAAATCCAGATGGAGTGCCATAAATCAAAATGGCTCTCCAGAGACAGCATCTCTTTAGTTAACTGTGGTATTTGTAGAAGTTGCAGACTTAAACTAATCATTCCAAGGCACTGACTGACACCAGTGTCACAGTTTCAGGTACTTTTAATAATATAAATTGTCTTTAAAATAACTTTCAAAGCCCTTAAGAAAATTCTTGTCAGCAGTCAGAATATATAATCTGTTTTTATTTAAGTTCAAATACAGTAGACTTTTTCTCCCCCTGAGGTTTTTTAGGGTAACACATCAGAACTATCAGTAGTCTTTCAGGATTTTCTAATGGTCAGAGAGACAGATTGGTCTTCATCTCATCACTGTCTGGGAATGTAAACTAACTGATTTCTATTTCTGGCCATATAATATAATAATCAATCTTGGCCTTATAATAGGGCAAGTGATTTCCCTATTTCATGCTTGAGCCTGCCCATCTTTAAAATTAGAATATTAGGCTTTAAGGCTTGTCTTTTCCTGTTTCAGATGAATGTTATAGGGATTAATTAGGTAATAGGTTATTAGAGAAGCATATAAACATGGAATACTATAGTATAGTCCTGGGACCTGTCATTGATTACTTCACCATGTCCTGCATCAAGGATGTGTAAGCTTGGTAGCATTCAGCCTATCTAAAGAGCTAGTTTAATAAGCAGGTTTGTGTTATAAATGGCAAAAGGAAGAAGACATTTTGCATTTGATTAATTTTAGGCCCAATTCTTTTCTTCTGTTTCAGGCCTGTAAAGTGATGAATTTCTGACTCCTGCTCTGAGTGATAACACTCTCTGGAGTCTATTGGTACTGGCCAACCACTGTCACAGATCCCCCCTAAAGGAGCATGGCATTAGCTTAGAGGGAGTCAGGTCGGTTCTGATTTTTTTCACTATATGGAACAGTTTTGTCACTCTTTTAAAAAAAGGTTTTATACCTCTTCTAGGCTATAAAACATGAGTGACTCTTGAAAAACACTTTTCAAAACTGGGCCATATTGGAAAAAATCAGTACTTGCATGATTTTGTGTAAGCAAGTTCTTTACTGCAGTGGTGTCAAGCTCAAGTAGAAACTGGAACTACCTACCCAAACATAATGCTGCATATTGACTTAGTTTTAAAATATTATGTTACCTAGGTTTTATTGTATTTTTCTTTATTTTGTTAAATATTGCAGTTACTTTTAAATTTGTTATATTGGTTCCATTTTAATTAGGAGTGTTGTGGGCCACATACGTGACCCTCTGCTTTCCTGTGTCAGGTTCTCATGAGGTACAACATCACAGTCTATTTCACATATGGACTACTTGAGATCTGATACTCAGCCCTTTATTTAATAAAGCCAAGTAAAAACTTTTCTTATGTTTACATTTTTTATTAAAAGGAAAAAGTCTATCAAAACATAAATGTGTGGTAGATCAAATATGATGTTATGAGATCATTTCTGTAGCTCTAATAGATTGCCTCAGATGAGATCAGTTCATCAGATGATCATAGGTGAAGTGAGTAGAATAAATGAAACTTATTCTCAAAATAAAACATGTCATATAGTTCCACAGCAGCTTTTGGGAATTACGTATTTTGTCATATAATGGTGCAGATGAATAACATATTTCTCTCCTGGGATCCAGGACAGTAATGACGTTTTTGTTTCATAGAAGTGGAAACTGTGATGCCAGAATGTTAAGTAGTTTGTTTAGGACCAAGTGAAAATTTATTGAAATAAAGACTACCAAAACTTAGAGTTCTTAGCCTAGTCATTGACTGTGAGTACTAGGTGAATTTTTATTTTGAAGTTTATATTCACCTTAAGTGGTTACAGAATCCTAGATTTACATCAGTCATATGCCTTTTAGAATAATTGATCATTAGATTAGATATTTAAGTGAATTTTTTTTGTTATTTCCCTAAAGATAATTCATGAAAAGGTATATTGCAGAATTATGCTATAAGCAGTGGTAAAGTATGATTTGAAGTAAGATTATTTTTCTGTACCCTAAATGATTGACTCTTGAGAAATAATGTAATCCAGGCCTATTTCATATTTAATTGGGATTTATAAGCTTGGGATAAAAGACAGAGGAAGTATTATATAGTTTTGCCTCTAACTTCAGTAAATTGGTCCTTAGAACAACAGTCGAATATTTATATTTTTCATGCCCTTATCTCCCAGGAAAATGTGGTCAGCTATTGCTAGTAAGAAGATAATGACAATATTTTTAGATTGCAGCTACTGTTTTGAAACTCATAATAGTAACTGAATGTATTTGGAAATCCAGGGCAAAATATAAGGATGGCAGTATGGACATTGAATTTATGTATGTATAGTACTACCATATTTGGATTTGACATAATAATCTTTTAAATGTCATTCAAAATGTTTTTGGTACTAGAATATCCTCTCTGAAAGATCAGTTGGCCTCATTCTTGTTACCTCAGTTTAAAAATAGGTGTCTAGTAATGAGCCAGGAAGGCGTTGTCTTAAGGGTTAGGATTCAAGAGAGTATAGATTGGTTTTTTTAATAGAAGTAGCAAATAAACATTCCAGCATTCTTTAAACAGTAATGCTATCTTTCTGTCTTAAGGTCACAGAATATTTCTACCTGGTCATTTTCTCTAGCATAGTAAATGATTAGTTTGATGAAGGTGGTGGCAGATTTTTTAAAACATTTGATTTGGTTTCATTCTTTTATGGGGATCGGGAGAATACTGAACACAATGTAATGCTTCCTATAAGGTTTAGACTTTTAATATTTGGAAAAATAATCATAAACAAAGAATCCTTAACTGGTTATTTTTTGTTCTTAACTATAATATCATATCTTGAAATTGTCTTATAATGAATGCTAGTGGCTGAGGAAAAGTTAATGATGGTTACATTATATCCTATGATCTTTCTTGCAGTATTTCCTGGCAATTGTTTCTTTGTTAGTCAGATTTCATTTTTTGCTTAATTTTAAAAGGGGTATCATTATACTTCTCATTATCTCTAAGGACCAAAGCTAATGTCCTTTCTTTAAAAATGATACCCCAAGAATGTGTAAAGCACTGAAGCAGATATCTGAAGCAGTCATAAGATAAACATTGATAGATTGGGATGGTACTTGAATTAACTATTAGTCTCTCTGCTCCTTTATGGCATGTTGTTAAAACTGAAGAACAGACCTGGGTAAATTTTAGAGGACATTAATAAGGATGGTTAGCCTAGTCATTGACTGGGAGTACTAGGGGAATTTTTGTTTTGAAGTTTATCTTTACCTTAGGAAGTAATAGAATTCTAGATGTAAGTTACTCAGTGATATGCCTTTTAGAATTATTGATCATTAGACTAGATATTTAAGTGAATTTTTTTGTTTAATGACAGTTTCAGTCAAACACATGAAACTAGAACAAGAAAAAGAAACTGATGAAGTTAGAAGATAACATATTTTAAGAGGTAGAAAAGAAATCTGACCTGAGTCACACAAAAGCTTTTTAAAAGAGGCAAATTAGATCTAACATGTTCATATGGAAACAAAAGAAAATCAAGCTGTAACATGGTTGTAAAAAATATCAAGTTAGTGGGCATTAGCGTGCCACCCTGAGCACATTGAGGAAAAGGATGTCTTCTCTCTTCCCCCAGCAAATCCTGTAACTATTATAAAGGAAATGAGAGGGGATTCTCTGTAGAGATTGAAAAGGCCACAAAGCAGGAGGAACCTCTCATGGGGCAGAAGTATAACCAAAATAATTACATTTTATGGCAAAGACAAGTGGGTCCATTCTGTCCTCAGTTTCGTGTGTGTGTGTGTGTGTGTGTGTGTGTGTGTGTGTGTGTGTGTCTGTGTGTGTAATTAGAAACGTAAGACCACAGACATTTTTTAGAGGAACTCCTTCATTTTTAGTTAAGGAAACTGAAGTCCAAACAGGTTAAGTGACTTGCCTAAGGTCATGCACTTAGTTTATGACAGAGCCAAGACTAGACTCTAGATTTCTGATTCTCAGTCCAGTGCCCCTTTTGCATTGTGCTACCTCCCCACTGCACCCTCTTTGTACAGAGTAAATACCATTGCTTTTTGGAAGATTGATTGTGGTTCTGTGATACCTTTGCCTTCTTGAATATTTCTCCTGTAGCTACTTTGTCTAAAATATTTGATTCTAGTGCTCTTGATAAATTGTTGTTCGCTTCAAATTCCATAAAATGACATCTCAGCAAAAAGCATTGAGCTCTTCAACTTTTTGGGTGGCTCCTTCAAGGATTTAAGAAAGAGATGAAAAGAAAAACCTGATTAAGCATGTGTACTACCATTTCATGAACTTCCATTTATAGATCTATCTGTGTAGCTCCTCTTTGTTATTCAAAAGAAATGTAGGGGAAAGTGTATATGCATGAAACCAGAAGAAAGGTTTTCTGTGTTCTCAATCTGTATTTGAGGTTACTAAATGCTTGCCTGGAATAATGTATCTGGCTACATGACTCTGCTTACTCACTGCTTGGGAAACATACCCACAGCACTCACCTCTCTTCCCCTGCCTTTTTACATTTGTTTTTAAGCTTGTAGATGATCATGACATTGCTGTGCAGTTTTCTGCTGCTTATTTTTAAGTTGAAATCTCATTTTTGTTTCAGATTCTCCTTCTTCTGTGGTTAACAAACAGCTCGGATCCATGTCCCTTGATGAGCAACAGGGTGCGTGCAACTGGAGATGCGCCATGCCCATCCATAGTTTCATTGCAGTGCAAAAACTAAGCTCTTTCTGTTTTCATAGTCTCTTGTAAAGACTAATAGTCACAGGCTGTTTTCATAGAGCCAGATAAATGTTAAATAGGATTGGGCTTGAGAACCTCTCTTTCCTACACAAATGATATTCTCCAGAGGGAGGGTAAAAACCAATTGTTCCCTGCCCCTGGTGTCAACTTTTAGTGATCTTCTCATAACCTGATGGGTATAGGTGAAAACTAGAGCAGACAATCTTTCCCTTTGTCTTTTGAGACAATTTAAAGCATTTTGTTGGGCAAATTTGGACTTTTGCTCAGGACCCGTTTCACATGTTATAATTATAGTTCCCTGTAATAATAACAGCTTTAATTTTCCTTAGAGTAACACCCTACTAGCAGAGGGAGCATGATGTAGGGGGATGAAGGGCTGGCCTTACTTCTGACACTTCCTCGCTGTGTGGCCAGGCACAAGTCACTTAACATCTCAGTGTCCCAGACCATGAGCTACAAACAGGTTGCCATGCTGCCTCAGTGGAGGGACTTTCCATATTAGAAACTCCCTAAACTGATGAAATCTAGACCCACAGTCCCATTCTGTATGCAGCCTCTGAGACTTGAGCAACTTGAATTCCAGAGGAAATGGAAAAGGCATAGGGTTTTACACTTTGTATGCAGATGTAATATGCGCATATTTAAAGACTGAAAGTGTCCTCAGTCTAAGGAGAAGGAAAGATCCAACTTTAGGCCTTCCACAGCCTGTTGACTTAAAATTGTGTGTGAAAGAAGAGTTCTATTTTACAGAGCCTTGTTTTTCACAGATCTAGGAGAAATGGATTTGTAGAGGCAGACAGATGAAGGCAGAGGAGAAGGAAGAAGGGACAACTGGGAAAGAGGGGATAGAAAATTGTAAAAAGTAAAAGAGTCTTGGGCCATTGAATATAAAGACTGGCTTGCTGGGGTTGGGGGGAAGGGCAGGAGGAGGTGGAGGTACAGTGTTACATGCAAAGCTGTGTTTCTCTGCTTAAGAAAATAGGGGAACATACTATATGCTGTAATCTTCAGAAATCTAGAAAATTCACTTCTGTGGAATATTTTATTCCTCTCATATTTGAGTATGTAAGGCATTATTGTAGCACCTTCGCAAATACCTGGAATCTAAGAGGTCATTACACAAATTAATTGTGATTTGTATATTCATATGCTTGTTTTAAAACAATTAAAAATAAAAACAATTTTTAGTTATAGGCCAGAGGTATAGTTTTGGTTGCTATAGTTTTTCTCTTCAGAATTGAATTAATCATATTTTGATTAATTAATTTTGGGTATTAGATTTATTCTGTGTTTGGACATTTATTGGTAATGTGTTAATACCAAAGATTATTGAGAAATGTCTTAGTCAAAAATAGCACATTATAATAAATTGTCCAAAAATGCTTTCTGATTAACCAGGCTTTTTTGCTGAAACTGTAGTCATATAAGGATGTCCATATGCAGCAATGAGCAATATTAACAGGTAGTTTGAAGCCAGATTCATATTTGTAGATTACGAATTTTACTGAAGCTATACAGAATATTAATAGTACTTCATTTACTAGGCTGCTGTGTATATTAGCATTATAATACCCAGAGATTACTGCTAGAACTTATTAATATTTCTATAACAACAGCATGGAAGATTTTCTAAGTTTAAGTGTTTTTGAAATTTTTAATATTTTTTTCTTTAAGAAAATGGCCTCATAAGCATTGTCTTACTAATCTTCATGTTGGGAAAGAAATAGAATTTATGGAAATTGAAGTAAAACAAAATGACCAGGAGCAAAATACACACACACAAGTTGATAATTGTTACTCTTGGTCCAGTGTGTGACTTTGGCTGCATCTCACCATCTTCTGATGACATTTTCTCTTTGTCATTAATGGTCCACATAAGGTGCAAAACTCAGGCTTTGTGTTGATTATACAGAGTAAAGTAGGATGATGATGTGTGTTATGTGCGTAAGCTTAGGGTAAGCAATAAACAGTCTCTTCTTTCTCTTAAGACAAGTAACCAGTCTAAGTAAGGATTATTGCCAAGTAATTTTCATTACAGTTACTACTTTAGTAAAAATGTCTTTGTAAAATTGAAGAATACATGTTTATCCTGGATGACATCCTTTGTTTTAAGGGTTTCCTTGCCATTTTCAACTGGATGGAGGGGTACATTCAGTAAGCACTTGTTCTGTGCATGGCCCTGCCAAATGGTCAGAATCTTTCTTCACTGTTCAATAGTCAGACTTTCTTTAGATCTTAACTTCAGAATTGGAACTTGCCACTTTTGTTTTTCTAAGTATTCTAGGTGAAAGTAGATTGATTGGTGAACACTGAATTTAAAAATGAAAATTTCACTTGAGTTTTCTGTGATGAATTCCTGCAAAGTATGAAGTTTGCCCTGAACATCCTCTGTCAATGCTGATGACAACACATTCATACCTTCCCTTTTGTATATGACTCTTATCCATGCTTCTCCATTAATCTTCCAAAGGATCTCTGTTCAGGGTTTCTAAGGATTTTTTTTTTCAACGCATTAGAGTATTACTCCCTAGACTATCTCTTATTCTTACTGAATGACCAGCTTGCCATTTTTTTTCAGTTATGTGCATCCTTAATAATATCCTGTGAGCATGAATGCATTATATTTTCAAAAAAACAGTGGGAGTTTTATAACTTAATATGGTACTTGGTGGGGAGGGAGATTTCTTCTTATTGAAGTCAAAGCTTGTGTACTGTTTCTGATTGCAGTTTTTCATTTCAGCCTTTAGGTTCAGGCAGGACCTTTCTTATTGATTGGGGATTCATCCTCATTATTACAAAGATATACTGTTGTAATATTAATCTGTTTAAGTCACTTCCACAAATAACTATAAGAGAAACAGACAGGTGTGATTGTAAGAAGATCAGAAAGCTATACAAGGTTGTCATTAAGTGTGGTTAGGTTCAGTTGACCTCCCACCTGCATCTAGTAGCCTCCAAAGCTGTTGGACAAAGGAAGAAGGTAGATGGTAATATATATATATATATATATATATATATATATATATATATATATATATATATATACGTATATATATGTGATGTGTAGTGTGTGTGTATGTGTACATGTATCCTCTGTTTCTCTGTTGAGATTTTTGTTTACAAAATTTAATTGGATGAGGACACATGGAATGTTTTTTCTGGCCTTGTTTCAAGTGGTCCTAGCAGTTGTGAAAGAGTAAGAATCCTTGCTCAAAAAAATTATTTGAAATTAGGATACAGAGTTAATATTTGGTGACTTGTTTTCTTCTTTTTCTTCTTCTACTTCCCCTGAAGAATCCTCACACTTTCCAACCCTAGCATTAACTTATAGAGAGGTAGTAAGGGGCTTAGCCTAGAGGTGGAAGTATACTTCTGACATTTCAGTTCAGCAAACATTTATTAGGTACCTATTGTGTAAAAGGTTCTGTCCTTCTGAGAATCTGGGCAAGGGGATATAGAAATAGTTAAAAACATATAGTTTTTTGTCTACCATATTGAGAATCAACTTTGTGCAAATGCTAAAAAGAGAGTCTCTTGTCTTCAAGATTTAAACCTAGAAATGGAGGTTTAAAACATTTGCATAAATATCAGATATTACAGATAGTATGTAACAAGTATGTCAGAGGAATCAATAAAATTATCTGAATATATAGAGGAAGAAAAGATGGCTGTAGGAAATCAGGCAAGTCATTGTTGAAGAGGGGGCATTTGAGGTGGAGTTTGAAACAGGCATCCCATTTCAGAAGGAGGTGACTGGCAGGCCTTCCAGGCTTCAGGATGACGTAAGCAAAGACACAGAGAGAGTCATGAACATACTTGGTAAGGGTGTTAGTCTAGCTTGATTTTAAGAGTGGAGTTGTATAAAGTTGTAGACCGATGCCAGATTGTAGAGGACCGTGAATGAGAGGCCAAGGTATTTATTGATCCAGTAAGCAGGAAGGACTTGTTAAAGCTTTTGAACTGGAAATGACATGATCAGAGCTATTATCTGTTGAGAAGGGTAAGGTGGTAACATGTACAGAATGGTACTCTGAGCCTGTTTTCTTATCTTCAGAATGATAGAGTTGGACTAAAAGACTTCTAAGATTTCTCCCAGCTCTAAACTTACGATCCTGTGATGGCATAGGGGATATACAAGAGTGGGGGGAGACCAGTTAGAAAGGCAAAGAAAGAGACAGACTAAGAGATAATAGGGGCCTGAAATAGGATACTGATAGAGACCAGAACCATGAACACAAATTCAAAGTGCTGTGAGCAGAGAATCAGTAATGCTTAGTATTGGATTAAACACAAGATCGTTATATAAAAGAATTCTGTTTTATTTGAGCTAATAACTGCTTTGGGCATATATTTCGTGTGACTGTTTCATTTGCATTTTGACATGTAAGACAAGTAAGAACCTTAGCAAAAAATTCCCAACATCTCATTTCCAATTTCCTGTTATTTCAATTTCTTAGATTTTGCCATGTTTCTTGGTCTCAATTTCCAGTCAGCAAAATAGAATATATTTTCTGGAATTTTGGGCAATTTTATTGTCAAATAGCAAGAGTATTTTGTGTATTTCTTTTCATTGTTACTAATAACTATAAAATGATCACATATTAGAAGAATGAAAATTTAACTTGATAATTCTTATTATCAATTAAGTAGTCTTATGTCATTCTAAATATCTAAACTTTGATGAGCTATCCCCAAGGTGAATTGCTGTTGCAATTATCACACTTGTTCATTCTAATTAAAAAATGTCACTTAAAAATGTTAGGTGAATTAAATTTATTCCAAGCAGCTAAAAATACTTAAAACCACAGTACTTTGTTAACCTCAGAGGTTTTTATATTCCTTGACCAAAATCCTTTCCTAAGAAACCAAAATGAAAAAGGTAGAGAAAATTAATGCATTGTTGTTCAGAACAACCAGTAAGAAAGTTGATGGTTTCATATCCTGACTCTGTATTTTTAGTTACATCTGTGACCTTGGGCAGTCATTCATCATTCCTGGCCCTCAGTTTCCTAATCTTAAAAATGAGAGGATTGAATTGGAGGATCTGTACAGTTTCTGAATATATCATCTGAATAATTTGCATTGTGCCTTGAATTGCTTTCCAACAAAAACAAGTTTTGAGGCAGACATGGGGGAGGTAGTGTGGTGTAATAGATATAATGTTGGATCCCGAATCAGAAAAACCTGAGGTTGAATTTTGCCTGATGTGCTTAATGTCTTTGTGACCCTGGAAATGTCATTTAACTACTCTGTGACTCAATTTCCTTATCTGTAAAATTGGGATAACATCTGACCATAACACTGACTTTGCAGTGTTTTGAGAATAAAATAATGAATGCAAAATGCCTTTTCAAAGTTCTGTGTAAGTGTTAGTTATTATTATACAGATAAATAACTATCTCTAGGTTAAAAATGAAAAAAGCAAAGTTTTACATCGTTCAGAAATATCTGAAAACTCACCAAGGTAGCTATTTGGTAGAAGCACTTTCTTCAGTCCTACTATAAACAGTTCGTTTATTACCACCGTAAGATTTTTGAGCTTACAATTTTTTTTAAAGACAGTTTTAAACCATGAGGTGCCTTTCCCTTTGAGATTATCTCCCACTTACTCTGTTTTATCTAGGTACCTATACATTTTTTCCCCACTGGAGTGTGAGCTCTAAGACAGGCTGATTTTTCTCCCTTTCTTTGTATCCCTAGCACTTAGTACAGTTCCTAGAATATAGTAAGTGCATAATAAATTCTTATTAACTTTACTTGAAAGCAGGCCGTGTTATTATTAAAAGGTTAGCATATAAAAAGCATATTAAAAAGTTAGCATATAAAACTCTGATTTTTTTGTGTTTGTTGGAATTTCATTGTATAAATTTCTTTTGTTAGAGTAAGTACTTAGCTATGTAAGAATGAATTTTTAAAGGAAAATAATCTTTGTTGGGCTACTAGATGGTATGTTGATTGTTGATTTTTTTTTTTAATTTAACTCATTTTCATGAGTAAACCAAACACTTGCCAGAAAATTTAGCATGTATAGTCCCAGTAGGTGACATTTATGTGATTGTTTAAAGTTTGCAAACATCCCTGTAGATTTCATCTTATTTGATACAACTCAATGAGGTAAATATTATAGATCTATTTCTCTCCATTTTACAAATAAGTAAACTGAGGCTTAGGGGGATTTAAGTCAGCTTGCATGATGTAAGACAGTGCTTTAGAAGTAGTGTTATCCTCACCTCCACTCTGGGAGGTTGGTGCTGTCATTATTCCCATTCTGCAAATGAGGAAACTGAGGCTGAGAGAGATTGTGAATTGCCCAGTGTTACAGGCTAATCATAAGCCTCTGAGGCTGAGCTTGAACTTAGGTCTTCTGGACTCTAGGTCTGACACTCTGTGCACTGTGACACCACCTACGTGCCAGCAGCTACAAGTAGTGGATGTTGGCAGCAGCCTTTGAACCTCACCACTAGTATATGATCATACGCCTTTTCCATTCTACCACATAATTCTTTTGTTATCCTATCTCACATAAACCAAAATGACTCAAAAAAAAATTAATTCTTAACCACATGTGCTTCATGTATACTTTTTGCATTTATCCCATCTGTACAACCTACTTTGGCTAGTCAGTTGGATTTTCATTTATCCTTTTAGTCACAGTAGAAACTGGAATCTTAGAACCCCAAATTTGGAAACAACTTTAGAGGTTTAATAGTGCACATCATTGCAGGATGTTTAATTATTTTTTCAGCACCTCAACTGAACCAGTCTTCAGGCTCTTCTTGTACAACTTTGTAAATAACTGATTGCTTCAGAACAGTCCCTATTCCAGTTTAGTACGACTCGCATTAAAAGGGAGCTCAATTTTCATACTGGGGCAGAATCTGCCATTTGGTGATTTTTTGCACACAGAATTTACTACCATGTCCCATCATCCTTGGAGCTGTATAACCTAGTAGAAAGAACGTTTATGTTACCACTCATTGGTTGTATGAATCAAAGCAAGCCATAAAATCTCTCTGGGCTTCAGTGACCTTTCACCTTCCTTCCAGCTCAAAGTCAGTGCATGTCTTCTGTTTGAGGATGGCTGTCACATCCCTCTCAGCAGAGATTACAGTTCAGCCATTCATCTTCAGGTGATCCAGTTTTTAGTGTCCTCTGTGTCCTGGTTGTTGCTAGGTTTCTTTAGAAGATCCCCAAAATAATCCTCTCATCAAATAATTTTATTTTCTACTTCTTTTATTCCCTAAAAAAATAACAAATAATATACTTCCTACTCAGTAGCTTTTCTTCTGTGAAGAGGATAAAAGCATTATTGATGAAAATTTTTTTGAAAGATTTGGATGTGTCCATCAGAAAGTCATTTTGCCCTCGGTTTACAGTGAATTTTTCTGTAGTTCGTACTTGCTGCTTTATATTCATAATTTTTGTTGTTGCTGCTTCTCCTGTTGATTACAACAATGATAATGGAAGTTGAAGATAATGTACTTGTTGCGTTCATCTCGTGATACAGTGGATGAAGTGCTGGGCCTAAAGTCAGGAAGACCTATGTGCAGACCTAACCTGAGGCACCCACAAACTTCCTCACCTGTGTTAGTCTTTGTCTGCCTTGGTTTCCTCAACTGTAAAGGGAGGTTTATAATAGTACCTGTCTCCTAGAGTTGTTCTGAGAATCAAATGAGACAGTAGAAAGGGCTTATCACAGTGCCTGGCACTGGTAGGTGTATAAGGAATGCTGATTCTCTTCCTTTTGCTTATTTTGGACCTCCTTCTTATAGGCAGTCATCCATCTATTGTCATTTAATATTCCAGTTTTAAAGAAATAGGTAAAATTGATTAATAGCAAAAACTATAAATGTCAGTTATCTATTTTAGTATCACATTTTCTTAGACATGAGCAGATTTTGTTTTAAGTTGATAAGGAGGTCCATGCATACAGAAGGCATGTTATTAACTGTACAGAAATCAATATACCCAATTTTTCCAGTTTCTAAGCTACCAAGAATTAACTTAGATTCGGAAAAAAAAATTAGCCTAGTATATGTTAAATATGTATTGAGTTAAGATTAAGAACTTAGTCATAAAACCTAAAATTTCTAATAATAATATAATGACCACATTGCATCAGTGTGTTTTGTATTTCTGTTAAATTAAATTCTATTGCGAATGTTCAATGGACCTGAGTTAATGTAGCAGTGAACACTTAAAGTTTGATGATTTCTTATTCCTGTTTATTCCTTCAACACGTATTTTATGGGTAGATAGTATGTGCCTGGAAAATATATGTATATAAAATATTTCAAAGGATTAGATTTTTTTCCTCCCTAATAATCTTTTATGATCTGAGAATGGTAAGAATTCCTTAAATCAGATTTGATTTTAAATGCTTTGTTCTCAGAATTACCTCATAATTAATTCTTCAAGACTCTTTGACAAGGTTCCCTCTCCCCTATGTGAAAAGTCTTCTAGGTTCTTACTAGTGATACATTTTAAAAATCTTTTTCCATTTCCCAAATTCTCTTGACTTTAATAATTTTTGTTGCCTATATTCGGAAATGAAAAAGGAAGCATGTTGGTTATTAGTTTATGTTTTTGATTTAAAAATATGATCTCTGATCTTTTTTGCCAAATTTTTTTGTGTATTTTCTTTTCTTTGAGATGCCTTGATCACTCAGTCAGCAGTCACCTACTATGCTATGCATTATGCCAAGCACCAGGATCACAAATACAAAAGTGAGGTGGGCTAGCTTACATTCTACTGAGGGAATATAATATGTTTATAAGTGTGTAAACAAGATTGATACAAAAAAAGATTTACACATTTTGGTAAAGAAGAGGGAGACCAGGGAATGAGGAGAGACCTCCAAAAGATGGCTTATCAGTTGAGCCGTGAAAGGAGAGAAAGATTACAGACAGGGCCTAGGTGAGGAAAGAGCAGTTTGCAGACGCAGGGAATGGAGGTTGGAGAAGGATGTTGTGTGGTTGGATGGGGATACAGGGAGACCAATTAGCAGGCTGTTGTAGTAATCCAGGAGAGAGGCTGATGAGGACCTGAACTAGGGCAGTGGCTGTGCAAATGGAAAGAAGATCTTGTGAGAGAGAAATGTCATGAGAGTAGAAATGGCAAAACTTACAGATAGATTAGATATGAGAGAAAGGGAGAGTTATTGAGAATGACTCCAAGATTTTGAACCTATGTGATTGGAAGAAGGATGGTGACTTCAGCAAAAATAGAGAAATTGAAAGAGGGGTAAGATTATGGTAATAACTTGAGTTTTGGATCTGTTGAGTTTACAATGCTTGTTGATATTGAAGTGCATATATGTAGCAGTAGATAAGGAGGTAAGGGACTAGAACTTGAGAAAGAAATATGGAAAAAAACCCTTAATTTTAGTTTTAAAATATTAGGGCTGACTGTAGAGATTTGAGTCTTCTACATAGGAATAATCGAACAAAAGGAAGCTGAGAGCACTGCGAGAGTATAGAAAAAGAAAAGGCCCAAAATGAGGCTCACACACAGGAGTCAAGATATGGATGGCAGTTGTGCAAAGGAGAACTAAGAAGGATTAGTTAGAGAGGAAGACAACCTTGACAGCACTATCACAAAAATCTAGGAGAGAAAGAGAGTCAGACACTGCAGAGAGGACAAGAGTCGTGAGGAGCAAGAAAATGCCATTGAATTTATCAATACAGAGATAATTGGTGGCATAGAGAGAGTAGTTTCTTTTTTAAAAAATTAATTTATTTGTTTTCAGTTTTCTACACTCACTTCCATATATCTTGGATTTTTCCTCCTCCTTTCCCCCTTTTTCTTCCCTCCCTCCCCAACACAACATGCAATCTTATATAGGTTCTACACATATATTCTTATTAAATACATTTTCACCTTAGTCATGTTGCATAGAAGAATTAAAATGAATGGGAAAAACCATAAAAAAAGGTAACATAAGAGAAAATGACCTGCTTCATTCTGCAATCCAGTTCCATAGTTCTTTCACTGAGGCTTTTTGCCTCAAGAGTCCATTGGGAATTTTTTAGGTCCTTGCATTGCTGTGAAGGGCTAAGTGTACCAGAAAAATTCCTTCCTCACATACTGTGCTTGTTGCTCTGTACAAAGTTCTCCAAGTTCTGCTCCTTTTGCTCAACATCAGTTCATAGAAATCCTTTCATGCCTCTCTGAAGTCTTCCTGTTCCATCACTTCTTATAACACAATAGTATTCCGTTACATTCATATACCACAACTTGTTCAACCATTCCCCACTTGATGGACATCCCCTTAATTTCCATTTCTTGGCCACCACAAAGAGGACTGCTATAAATATTTTTGTACATGTGGAACCCTTTCCCATTTTTATGATCTCTTTGGGATATAGTCCTAGAAGCAATATTGCTGAGTCAAAGGGTATGCGCATTTTTGTAGCCCTTTGGGCATAGTTTCAATTGGCTCTCCAGAATGGTTGGATCAGCTCACAGCTCCACCAACAATGAATTAGTGTTCCAACTCTCCTACATATTCTCCAGTATTTATTATCTTCCTGTTTTGTCATGTTAGCCAATCTGATAGATGTGGTGTGGTACCTCAGAGTTGTTTTGATTTGCATTAGAGAGAGTAATTTCTGTCAAATGATAGAGTTAGAAGCCATATTATATGAGTTTGAGAAATGAATGGAGGATAAAATTTGGAGACAACAATAGATATATAGCTGTGAAAGGGATGGAAGAGATGCAGGACTGTAATATTAGGGGATACTATGATCAAGGGAAGGTTTTTGTTTTCTAACCTAGGGGAAACATCTAAGCACAATTATAGACAGTAGAAAAGGAGCCAGCCATCTGGCAATTTTAGATGGAAGTCAAAAGTGGAAACTCCCAGATGGAGGTGGGCATGAATGAGACCATGAACCTAAGTAGAGGGAGGGGGTAAGGATCAAATCAGATAATGTACATAAAATGCTTTGTAGACTTTAAAGTGCATTTTAAATAGCAGTTGAAGTTGTAGTTATACCTAAAAATCTTCATTGAGGAGGATAATTTCAAGAGGATCAAGATATGTCATTGAACAGAGTTAGTCTGAAAAATCTGGTGGTTAAAGAAGCTTTGTCTCTGTTTTGAGGAATTATGTGATTTTGAAGAATGAAAAGTATTCAGAATCTAGTTATATTTCATTTACCTTTCTTAGTCTTTTTCACTTCTATAAAATCTCAAGTATGATCTACATATACATCAAGGATGTCCTAATGAAGCTAGGAGAAAGGATCAGATTGGCTTTCAAAGATGATTTTCTGAAGTAGGCTATGTCTTCACAGTTACACAGTTGCCTGAAATCAGTAGAAAATGAGTACAAGATCCTGCTATATTTATTGTTTTATTCCCCCTCCAAACAAAATTTGAATCAGTAGAGTAAAATGTAACTTTAAAGGCAGTGTCAAACAATGTCTCATGAATGCTATGAGTATGCAAGACTTTTTTCAACACCCTTTGTTTTTGTCAAAGAAGATGTAAAAAGGGGAGAGAAATAGAGAAGAGAAAGGAATTTGGAGTTGCTTTGGGAAGCTGAGGCATTTTGAAGGCTCAGAAGCTGCTTGCTGACCACAGATGAGACAGCGCATCTCAAGAATGCCAGCATTCTGGGGACAAAAGATTCTAGATCATGGGATACCACAGTTGTCAGAGAATCAAAAGTGCAGATGATCCACGAAACTGCCATCACCCAACAACATCTCTTCCTTTGAGAGTTATTCCATCTTATATAATACTGGCCAGAGTCTTATTACAGAAATCTACCAGCCTCTAAGTCACTCTTCCTCTTTTTTTCAGAGTTCGGGATACAGATCTTATAGACTTCATCCCAACCCTTGCCTCATATAAATACAGATGTCTCCTCAAGCACTGTATTCTTCCAATTCTTCTTCATCTGAAGCATAATAGATTCTGCTTCAGCCTCTTAGCTTCTCTCCATGTGTCTGTCTGCTTCAAGTATATTTCTTGAAAGCAACATATTATCAGATTCTGGTTTAAATCCATTTTTAATCCATTTTGTTATCTGCTGTTTTATGGGTGAGTTCATCTATTCACTTTCACAGTTATGATTACTAACTATATATTTCTCTCTATCCTATTTTCCCCATTATTTATCCTCTCTCTCTTTTCACCCTTTACCCCCTCAAAAGTATTTTACTTCTGTCCACCCTCTCCCCCAATCTGTCCTCTCCTCTATTAGCCCTGCGTCTTCTCTGTAAGGTAAGATAGATATCTATACCCGGTTGAGTGTGTATGTTCATTCTTTGAGCCAATTCTGATGAGGGCAAGATCCACGAAAACCCATGCATACACAAACATGATCTGCTACATTCTGCGAATGACTTCCATATTTCTTTCTCTGAGTGTGGAAGGCATTTTGCCTTAGAAAACCATCATTGGGATTTTTTTTCAGTAAGTTCTTGTGTTATTACAAAGTTCCAAGTCTACCA